>JAQMRL010000007.1:40039213-40407170 GCA_035578175.1 Catonia carolina | reverse complement strand
ACATATCAGAGTGCGTAAGTGGTATGTAACATATAAGTTTCAAGTTTCAAGTTCGTACGATGTTTCATTCTTGAGATATTCTGTTCACACACACACACACGCACGCACGCACGCATGCACACACACAAACACACACACACATACATACATACATACATGCACACACGCGCGCGCGCACACACACACACACAGACCAATCGCTAAAAACATGTTTTTTGGGTTCAGGGGGTCTGAAAACGTGTAGATCCGGTGAAAACTCGATTTCAAAAAATCGACAAGAAAACAATACTTGCCTTCTTCTATATTCATATAGGCAAGCGAAAGTACAAAAAAATAAGTAGTGAATTTCTTATGTAGTTAGCATATCTCCCTCCTAGTGAGATCAAGTGGTGCACTAGATACCACTGAATGCATATTTCAGATAAATCAATAAACTGAATTCTATTTCATAAACATACTGCAGTGTCATGATTATTGTTAGCAGCTGTAATAAGTTAAGCCGAGCTAAGTTTACGCGTAATATTCCGGTATCCAGTGGAGCAGAACTAAAATAACACAGAAGAGAGCTTACCACTTAGGTGGTATTTTAGTAATCCGTTCGTTTTCTTCCGCATTTACTTGCGAGTTTATTTGCGACTAGGCAGTGCAACAGCTCAAGTAATAAACCACGGAACATATTAAAACCAGCTATTCTCATTTCTGATAACAAAACACCTGATTTACTTCAGGACGTGAATGTAATTATGTTTAAAAAAAAAACACGTTCATTCTTACATGAACTATTATATCAAAACTTAAATGTAAACGGTCTCTCTACTATGATTTAATCATATTTATACAATTACTCGCCAAAGAAATTTTAAAACAACTTTAATTAAAAAAATCTGGTGTGAAACACTCGCACAACTTTTTCTTGCCAATGCAAATAATTAACAATAAACCTAACATTAGTAATAAAACATTAGAAATAAACAAAAAACTAACCTCAATAAACATAACCTAATTTTAATCATGAGCTGAAAGACGCAAAATGAAAATCAACCTCAGTTTGGCTTAAAAATACGGAAAATCACTCTTTCACTCTAATAGACTATTAGGCTCTATAGAGAAAAATGCTCTAAATAAAAGTTGTAGATCTTTTAATTTTCTATAAATTCGATTATATACACTTTTGTCATGAAATGCATACTAAGGCCGAAATCTTAAAAAAATAGATTTTTCACACGTTTTCGTGAGAAAAAACAGAAAATCGCTAAATACCGCTAAACTAAGCGTTATACAAAAAAAATGTTTGAAATAAAAGTTGTAGGATTTTTAACTCTCTACATTTTTTATTATGTAAATTTTTGCGCTAAAACGCATATGAAAGCCGCAATCTAAAAAAAACAAATTTTATACGTGAAAACAGCAAGAATTTCAGCAAACATGGCGCCTACTCTATCTTTTAGAGCATACAAAATTTGGTAAACCAGGTGATTTTAAAAAAAAACGTAGGACCAGTTTTTGAGAAAATCGCAAAAAAGTGAAAAATTACATAAATAAACTAGTACTTCCGGTTGACCGATTTTGATGAAAATGTTCGTGTCGGGTCCGGTAGTCGTATGTAACTTAAGTTTTAAGTTTCAAGTTCGTACAATGTTCTGTTCTTGAGATATTCTGTTCACACACAGACCAATCGCTAAAAACATGTTTTTTAGGTTCAGGGGGTCTGAAAACGTGAAGATCCGGTGAAAACTCGATTTCTTAAAATCGACATGAAAACAATACTTTCCTTCCTATATATTCATATAGGCAAGAGAAAGGAAAAATAACTCAAAAAATCTTCTGAGACAGACACAACAAACTACTAATGCATTTTCAAATAGTCGCATATAAAAATACAAGCCGGTTTATTGGTGTTGTGTTCAACAGAGATGGCTTCTGTGCACCAAGAATCCTGGGTTCGTCAAATCTAACATTATTTCATTATTCATTTTCATCTATTACCATACACCGTCTGCATTAGCCTAAATTTTCACAACAGTGAAACGTAAAATAAAAGATAAATAATCAGTGAAACGTAATAGATAAATATCGTGTGAAACACTCACGCGGCTTTCTCTTGCCAATGCAAATAACGAAAAACATAATTTAATTTAAATCATAAGTGAATGACGGAACGTGAAAATCAACCTCTGTTGAACTTTAATACAGAAAATCACTAATTGACACTAAACTAAGCGTTGTAGAAAAAATATGAAATAAAAGTTGTGGGTTTCTTATTTTCTAGAACTTATACACATAGTTAGACTCTTGCCGTAAAATGTATATTAAGGCCGCAATCTTACAATTATTGTTTATCAAGAGAGCAAAGTCCCAAAACTTTCAGCAAGCACAGCGCTTACCCTATCTTGTAGAACATTAAAAATGTAGTAAATGAGCCAATTTAAAAAAAATCGTAGGAAGGATTTTTGAGAAAATCCCAAAAAGTTGAGAACGGCACGAATAAACTACTACTTCCAGTTGATTTATTTTGATGAAAATATTCGTGTCTGGTCCTCTAGTGGTACATAATTTAATTTCTAATAGATATTTTGGTCACACACACACAAACCAATCGCTGAAAACATGATGTTTGGGTTCAGGGGACCTGGAAACGAATATTTCCGGTGAAAACTCAATTTTGAAAAATCGACGTGAAAACATTCCTTCCGTATAGGTAATATACATATACATATATATACATAAAGGGCAAGAGAAAGTTAAAATTGCTCTTAGAAAAACACTATTAAATTACCAATGCATTTAAAAATAATTTACAATAAAAATTCAGACCGGCATGTTGGTGTGGAGTCTTAAATTCCATTTCCAGTCAAGCCCGAAATTATTTTATTATTAATTTTAATCTACTACCATTCACTGTCTGCCTTAGCCTAAATGTACATAACAGTGGAACGTACAAAATGATAAAATTAAATAAAAAAAGCTTTTATTGCGGAAAACAATGGATTCAATATATTGAAAGGATACCTTTGAAGATCTCCGGTACAACTAAGTGGGTAGGAGGGATTTTGAGAGACCCCAAAAAAGCTGGGACACGCATATTGCCAAAATTGTAAACTGTGAAGAAGTAGAAGAACAAAAATACCACTTCGCTGACTTGTTTTCCAGTACTAGTATTATTCCATTACTAACTTTACAGGAGAATTCAGACGGCAGAGATGAGGTTCCGACAAAGGATAAAAGAGGAAAGAGTGCCTGAGATTAGACCATATAAGGAATAGAAAAATAAGAGCCCAATTGGAAAATATACCTTAAACGAAAAAATAAAAGTTAATCGTAGTAAGTGGAGATAACATCTAGAAATAATACCGGAATAGAGAGTACCTTTGAAAAAGAAGAACTATAAATCACATGGACGAAGAGACATTGGAAGCGCACGGAGAAGATGGCAGTAGCTAAATTAATATAGACGAGTAGAGAAGAGTGAACCAAAGACGAAAAAAGTGATAATCTCTAAGAATTGACTTAATCAAAATAAATAGCTATTAGCTGGAAATAGTGAAATATATATATATATATATATATATATATATATATATATATATATAAGTGACTTTGGAACATGCAGAAGCCTATTCCTTGATAGCAAGAAGAAGAAGAAGAAGACTAAATTTACCGAAAATATATGAAATATAGGGAAGGAAAGTATTGTTTTCATGTCGATTTTTAGAAATTGAGTTTTCACCAGATAGGCTACACAAGTTTTCAGGTCCCCTGAACTTTTTATACGAGAAAACAGCCTTTCCAAGAATTTCAGCAGACATGGCGTTTACCCTATTTTATAGAGCATAAAAAATTTAGTAAATGAGGCAAATTTTAAAAAATCGTAGGAGCCGTTTCTGAGAAAATCGTAAAAAAGTGAAAAATGACACGAATAGACTACTACTTCCGGTTAACCGATTTTGATGAAAATGTTCGTGTCGGATCCGATAGTAGTATCCAACTTAAGTTTCAAGTTCGTACGATGTTCCGTTCTTGAGATATTCTGTTCGTGCACACACACACACATACAGACCGGTCGCTAAAAACATGTTTTTTGGGTTCAGGGGGTCTGAAAACGTGTATATCCGGTGAAAACTCGATTTCGAAAAATCGACATGAAAACAATACTTTCCTTCCTATATTATATTCAACAGGCAAGAGAAAGTAAAAAATTAAAAATCTAAGGAAAACATAGAACGCCTCACTCCTTAACCGAAGAATCCGGGTAGGAAGAATTCGTTAAGGATACATGTGATAGAATGCGTGTTACTCCCAAAAAATTAATTTTGATAATTCATCGTTATTAACGTCGGAGATAAAATTTGAAAAAAACCAAAGATTATAAAACTGCTTGTATAATTAATTTTATTTTACGTCCGACTATTTTGCACATAAATGCTAACGTAGATGATAAAGGATGATAGGTGAAAATTAGTAATGAAAAAATTCGAACCCGTAACCACTGGCGAAAAATCCGGTTACACTGGCCACCACACCACGATCCGGCCTACAAAAGTGTTCAAATTCCCAAAACTAGAAACGTTAATTTTATGTTCACCGAGGAACAAATTTTTGAAAATTCACTTTTATTTTTTTATTTAATTCCTTTATTATTCCTCCAAAAGAGCAAAGCCCATGCTTGGAGGAGGATTACGCTAATTACAAAAAATACATAGCTCAAAATAAACTACAATAAAACAATAAAAGCACTGATAAAAAAAAAACAAAAAAAAAAACAGTTAATACCAATACTACATCACTTAATCACATAATAAAAAATAAGGTATTACATAATAATAATAATAATAGGGAAAATGAATAAAATAACATTAAAAAACACATTAGTATAAAATTAAAATAATAAAAAAACAGAATACAAATGTAAATAAAAATTAAAACTTAAGATAACAAAACTAAAATGTTAATAAATGATAAAACAAACATCAGCAAAGTTATGAAATAGCATTAATAAAATAGCCTATGACAAAAAAAACCTCTACCAATTTACTTACATTATGATAGAGAAAAAAATGAAAACAATTTAGCCCTTAAATTTAACTATTTCTTCATCCACAAATGCAACACAGAATACATAATACTAGCGCAATATCAGAAACAAAAAAATCTGGTGTGAAACACTCACACAACTTTCTCTTGCCAATGCAAATAATTAACAATAAACCTAACATTAGTATTAAAAAATTAGAAATGAACAAAAACTAACCTCAAAAACATAACCTTATTTTAATCATGAGTGAATGACGCAAAATGACAATCGAACTCAGTTTGGCTTAAAAATACGGAAAATCACGCTTTCACGCTAAACTAGGCTCTGTAGAGAAAAATGCTCTAAACAAAAGTTGTAGATCTTTTAATTTTCTATAAATTTAATTATATACACTTTTGTCGTAAAATGCATACTAAGACCGAAATGTTAAAAAAATCGATTTTTCTCACGTTTTCGTGAGAAAAAAACAGAAAATCGCAAATTACCGCTAAAGTAAGCGTTATACAAAAAAATGTTTGAAACAGAAGTTGTAGGTTTTTAAATTCTCTACAACTTTTATTATATAAGTTTTTGCGCTAAAATTTATATTAAAGCCGTAATCTTAAAAAAACAACGTTTTTACGTGAAAACAGTCTCACCGAGAATTTCAGCAAACATGGCGCCTACCCTATCTTGTAGAGAATAAAAAATTGAGTAAAATAGGCGATTTTAAAAGAAATCGTAGGACCAGTTTTTGAGAAAATCGCAAAAAACTGAAAAATTATACGAATAAACTACTACTTCCGGTTGACCGATTTTGATGAAAATGTTCGTGTCGCGTCCGGTAGTGGTATGTAACTTAAGTTTCAAGTTTCAAGTTCGTACGATGTTCCGTTCTTGAGATATTCTGTTCACACACACACACACACACACACACACACACACACACACGGACACACAGACACACACACAGACCAATCGCTAAAAACATGTTTTTTGGGTTCAGGGGGTCTGAAAACGTATAGATCCGGTGAAAACTCGATTTCGAAAAATCGACATGAAAACAATACTTTCCTTCCTATATATTCATATAGGCAAGAGAAAGTAAAAAGTATTATAAATATGCATATATAATTATAACCACTACTAGTATATGACTAATATTTTAGTGAGCCAATAGTACCCGGCTAACCCTAGTGGCGAAGAGAAATCAAAGACTCCAAGTGAGAGTTCTGCCCCAGCTGAATTAGAAATCTTTTGATCAAAAGTTTGAAATTCTTATCACGAGACCTGTCTCTAACGTACTCCTGAAGCAAGTTGTAAAACTTAGGTGCCAGGAAGTCAAAATGCCTCTGTCCTGCAGTTGCATTAGTATATTTTTACTTTCTCTTGCCTATATGAATGTATAGGAAGGAAAGTATTGTTTTCGTGTCGATTTTCCGAAATCGAGTTTTCACCGGATCTATACGTTTTCAGACCCCCTGAACCCAAAAAACATGTTTTTAGCGATTGGTCTGTATGTGTGTCTGTGTGTCCGTGTCCGTGTGTGTGTGTGTGTGTGTGTGTGTGTGTGTGTGTGTGTGTGTGTGTGTGTGTGTGTGTGTGTGTGTGTGTGTGTGTGTGTATGTGTGTGTGTGTGTGTGTGTACAAAATATCTCAAGAACGGAACATCGTACGAACTTGAAACTTGAAACTTAAGTTACATACCACTACCGGACCCGACACGAACATTTTCATCAAAATCGGTCAACCGGAAGTAGTAGTTTATTCGTATAATTTTTCAATTTTTTGTGATTTTCTCAAAAACTGGTCCTACGATTTTTTTTAAAAATCGCCTCAATTACTCAATTTTTTGTTCTCTACAAGATAGGGTAGGCGCCACGTTTGCTGAAATTCTTGGTGAGGGTATTTTTACGTAAAAAGTGTTTTTTTTTTAAGATTACGGCTTTAATATGTATTATAGCGCGAAAATGTATAAAATAAAAAATGTAGAGAATTTAAAATTCTACAACTTTTATTTCAAACATTGTTTTGTATAACGCTTATTTTAGCGGTAATTAGCGATTTTCTGTTTTTTTCTCATTAAAACGTGTGAAAAATCGATTTTTTTTAGATTTCGGCCTTAGTATTCATTTTATGGCAAAAGTGTTTATAATCAAATTTATAGAAAATTAAAAGATCTACAACTTTTATTTAAAGCATTTTTCTTTACAGAGCCTATATTCTAGCGTGAACGTGATTTTCTGTATTTTTAAGCCAAACTGAGGTTGATTTTCATTTTGCGTCTTCCAGCCATTATTAAAATAAGGTTATATTTTTAGAGGTTAGTTTTTGTTTATTTCTAATGTTTTATTACTAATGTTAGGATTATTGTTAATTATTTGCATTGGCAAGAGAACGTTGTGTGAGTGTTTCACAACAGATTTTTTTTAAAAGAAGCATGGACAATGGAAACATGGACAAATAAAAAACGTTTTCAAAGAAAATGTATTTCCCTCGAGCACTTTTGGAGATACGGGTAGAACATAGATAAAAATGTAATTAACAAACGGATATATGTGAGAAATTTTAAACGAGAACTGACTTTAAAAAAAAGTGCAGTTTACACGGTAACAATTCAAACTGGGAGTGCATTCAGTGGGGTCACCAGTGGGGGATAGTGGACAGAGACCCCTCCCGATGCAATCGACAGCTCCTTCCCCGAGTGAAAAGTGATACAGTTTGTAGACGAGAATATCAATGCACCAGCAAACACGTCACCGAATACTATCGGTTCAGCGAACAACAAAGATCTACATCGCAGGTAGATCAGTGACAGTGCTTCTCCGTGCTTGGGCCGCTGCTAACTTACACTTCACTCCGGCAATATATCAACCAACGATAATTCATACTCCGTATTCCAGGTAAACTAATTATTATTAAAATTTCACACACATTTACACTGTTTGACACAAATATTATATAAAAAGCAATATTGTAAATTTAATTAAAACAATTGGTTTCATATGAAGTTATTTGACAAAAATATTATAATTTTATGCATATAGTTGTGTGAAATTCAGCCGTAAATATAAGCAGACCATTTTGAGGCGGTTTAAACAAAGAATCTAAATTTTGCGGTAAACTAAGTGTTTCAAAAAATGTTTATTTTTATTGTTTGATTTTTACTATTATTACCCGATATAACCCAGAATTAACTTTTAAATATTAAATAAGTAGCAATTTCGAAAAAACGGGTTTTTACAAAAATAAATCGAATCAACTGAATTAACTTATTTTATTGCTTGAAACGGGTTTTTATGGATGCAATGATCTTGCTAAACTCGAGCCGATGATTTTCGTGTTTTTTCGTTTAAGTTAACTTAAAACTATAATAATAATGTAGACGTTACTATTTTAACTTTCTTGCTTAAGTTCTTATTTTTGAGCTTCAGTTTTCTTACTTATAATTTCTTCTTTTTGTTAATTCCATTATTCCATGTTTCTTTCGTTCATCGCTCCATTTCACAGTATATTGTTAATCTTCATTTCTCCGGAAAACTCTTATATTATTCAATTTTTTTTGAATTTATTTCTATCTTTTATTAAATCTTTAGCTACGTTTAGTATCACTAGGTCTTTTTCTGGTTATTTTAATTATCTTGGTTTAGTTTTGTATTCGTTTAGCGTTTCAAACTTTTTTATTTTTATTTTAAGTCGCATCGACAGCTTGGTCATTAGCGTCGAATGTGAGTTTCATTACTGTAACGGTAGGTTTTAACGTGTTAAAATTTCCAGATCCTAGTCGGGAATTGAACCCGGGACCTTCCGCTTTGTAGGCTAGCGCTTTGAAGACTACGCCGCCACGGAGGTAGTCTTTTCAAACATTTGTTTCATAAGTTTTGCTAAGTTCATACTTCCCAGATATCCGGAGATTCTTATTCTTCATTTTATTTCATTTTGACAGTCGGCCGTTAAACCAAAAAAAAAATATTCATTTCATCCGATATGATTTGGGTTTGTTCGTATATCTTAACTTTACTTGGACGATTCCTTGACCGACATTTTTAATCTTTTTTTCAAAATTTCAATATTGGATTACTTTTTCTTATTTACTTTTTGTGAATTTTTATTTTTATATTACACGTTTTTGGTTTTCACTTTTCGGAACATAAAGCGAGATATTTGGTCAACAGAACCTATTTTCACATGTCTCTCGACGTGTGAAAAGTAGATTTGTTATATGTGATTAGTAATCTAGTCAAAAGTCCGGTATACGAAACTCCGATGTAAAATCGAAAAACTAAAATTTCTCAAAAAAGGATCTAACAATCTTGTTAAACTTTCCCCATAAACCAAAGTTTTTCAGATTATTATTATGATTATTATTATTATTACAACACAAATAGGAGCCTTTGATGAGTTTTTATCTAAAATTCGGTTACAAGTGCACGTTTTTTGCAAAAGTGTACACAGGACATGATTTTAAAATAAGAAACGCTTTGGCTTTTTTATTGAATATTTTTTGTAAGTCTCCTAAGTACGCTTTAATTTACATTTATTTAATACCGAATGAAAAAAGATTCATTCATTGTACAACAAACACAGAACGTAAAGATATATCTTTAACAACTACCAAAAGTATCTCGATTAAAATTTTATTGGTAAATCGTATCTTGAACCGACGTATTAAATTTCGTAATGAAATTTCATCTTCCCTCCCAATATTATGGCGGACATTTATTTTTAAAACCGCTGAGCGACTAACAAAAATTTTCTCATTTTATTTTAGTCGGTTAAAACGTAGATTTGTAAAAAATAAACTATTCCAAATAATAAACATTATTTGAATGTATTTTTGGAAAAAAAATTAATTTTTGTTTAATCGAAAACAATACAAAATATATTTAAATTATTTCCTAATTCTCGCATAAGTCTAGGCTTTAGGAATGAGTTTTATATGCTAATATATTATCAAATCATATTTACACCGAATTACATGACCTAATTTTAAAATTGATTTAGAACCCATTATTATCAGTGTACTGAATAATTAAATTAAGTAAACACAATTGATTTTAAGTCTAGTTTGGGTTATACTAATTTTAACAGTAAAAGTAGAATGTAAACAAAGTATTTCTACGAAATTAATGTAAAAATAACAAATAAAATGATACTAATTTTTTTAAAAAGCTGCTTCTTATTAGTATAACTATTATTAATATTCATACTAGCACCATAATAAAAATTAATGAAAATAATAATATTACTCGTATATTAACTAAATAGATTAATACATAAGATGTTATGTAGTACCAGAGGATAAAAGCGAGTTTTTATATGAATACAAAGATAAAAATTCAAAACGATACAGCCGCAAAATCAGGGAAAACCCAGCAAATATCAAATTTTTGGTCTAAGGTTCGCGACAAAGTGACGGAGACCTGTTAAGTGAGATTTAGCATGATTTTAAATGAGATTTTATCAGCACGAATATCTGTCCTGTGTTTGAAGGTGTAAGAAAAAAATAATTTGTTTACCTTTGGCACAATAGATGGCATACTTAGATACATAATGTTTGCTGTACGCCTAATACGGTTTACATATGAATAGGAGAGATTAAGGAGTCTCATTTCCTATAGGTATACCTCAATGTTAACTTTTTGTCACATATCTTAACATCTGTAAAAGATAAGAATTAAATTTTTGTACTGCTTTGTAGATCTGTCATATTTTTAGTTTACTACACGAAAATTCAATAGTGTAAAACAATGTTTTAAAACAAATCCTCATGAATCTAAAATCAGCTGGAAAATTAAGCTGAAATAATTAAGAACATCTTTTGTTCTCAAAAAGTAATGTATAGTATATTGTAATTTTAAAACGGTAAAATATTAAAAAGTAAATCTCTCAATTGTCTAAGCATTTGTTTAAAGTTTTCGTGTATCTTCAACTAGTTTTACACAATTTTTGACTAATTTTGATGCAGCATCTGAATAAAATTGTACTAATTAAAATATAAATATAAATAATACGCAAGTGCATGTCAGAGCAACGTTGTGCATTGTTATTATTTAGTAAAATTAAAGCCGAATCAACGTTTTGGTCTTTAACGATTACTTTGGGTTGAGAAATGGTTGGTTTTGAACGTGTAACAATTTTCCTAACCCTAGCTGGAAACCGAACCCGGTACCTACACTTTGCAGCGTAGCACGCTAACCATCAGGTCATGGAGGCGTTATCACAAAAGAATTAGCTTTAATTATCAACTGTTGCTGCTTTTTTATACTTAATGATGTTCGGTTAATTTTTAAGGTGTACAATGATAAAAGGGAGATTGGGTACCAAGTGACTTTTGATATTAAGTTTTTGAGGCTTTATCAGAAGATTCTCTTTCCTTGTATAATAAAGGTGGGATCTTGTATGAAAATTATTTTGTTACAAGCGTAATTAAAAGCTTCTCAGAGCTAATGACAATGATAGTTGATGTCCAAAAAAAGAGTTCCTCTAGCAAATACTTGGAGGACATCAAGTACACGGAATTTTTTAAAAAGCTGTCCCGATACATACCTTTTGGCTTTTTATTATTAATTACTTTGAAATCAGTTTGTAAACTTTCGGAAGACGGTCCAATATGAAAATTCAGAAGCCCACACCAGCTGACTGACTAACTAACTCATCATCAATTCTCTAACTTTCCGATCATTTAGTGAGCTAAAATCTATCTAATTTGGTTGTCAGTGTTTAAAAAATAAGATCTGAAGCATTTCTTTATTTTTTCTTACAAGTACAACCAACAAAAAAAACTTGCCCGTTGGCTACGTCCGTCGCGTCATTGCCATAAATAATAAACACTGAAATTATTTTATTGACATAGTGACAATTAAATACAAAGTAAATTAAAAATCTGGTGTGAAACACTTATACTTCATTCTCTTGCTAACGTAAATAATGAAAAATATAACCTATGTTTAATCATCAGTAAACATGTTAAAGTAAAAACATAACTTAATTTTAATCATGAGTGAATTACGGTAGATTGAAATCAACCTCCGTTCCACTTAAAAGTACGGAAAATTAGTAATTGACACAAAACTAAGATCTGTAGAACAAAATGCTAAGAATAAAAATTGTAGGTTTCTTTAATTTTCTATAACTTTGAGTATATACAACTTTGTCGTAAAATGCATACTGCTGCAATCTTGAAAAACCCATTTTTACCGATTTTAATTAGCAAAATACATAAAATCACTTTCACGCTAACCTAAGCATTATAGAAAAAACTGTTTGAAATAAAAATTTTAGAATTGTAGGTTTTTAATTTTCTACATCTTTGTTTGCATAAGCTTTTGCCCTAAAACGCATATTAAGGGCATAATCTAAAAAAGCGTTTTTACCACGAGAATACATCTCCCTCAAAAAATTCAGCAGACATGGCGTATATATACACTATTTTGTAGAGAATAAACATTGTAGTAAAAGCCGCGATTTAAAAAAATATCGTAAGGGTATTTTTGAGAAAATAACAAAATAAATAAAAAATCATATGAATAAACCACTACTTCCGGTGAACCGATTATGGTGAACATGTTTTAATTCGGGTCCCCTAGTGGTAAATAACTTAAGTTCCAAATTTCAACTTCGTACGTTTTTCTGTTCTTGAGATATTTTTTTCACTCATAAACACGTACAGACCAAAGGCTAAAAACATGCTTTTGGGTTAAGGGGGCTTGAAAACGTGCATTTCCAGTTAAAACTCGAATTCAAAAAAAATCGACATGAAAACAATTCTTTCCTTCTATTAATAGGGCAAGAAAAAGAAAAATCTTGTGAAACACTCACAAGACTATCTTTTGACAATGTTAAAAATATAACTATGTTTAATCCTGAGCAAATGACCCAAAATGAAAAATCAACCTCTGTAGGACGTCGTTTTTGAGAAAATCGCAAAATAGTGAAAACTCACACGAATATACTACTTTCTGTTGACCGATTTTAATTAAAATGTTCGTGTCGGGCCCCCTTGTGGTACTTATTATAAGTCAAAAGTTTCAACTTCTTATGGTATTTTGTTCTTGAGATATTTTGTTCACGCACACATAGACCTAAAAGATATTTTATTGGGTTCAAAAGGCCTGAAACATATATTTATTTTTAAACTTAATTTCGAAAAATCGATATGAAAACAATACTTTCCTTTTCTATATATTCATAAAGGACAAGAGGAAGTAATAAAAATATCATAAATAAATTCCTAATTCAACTACTTTTTTATTTTTTTATTTGCTCATTCGGCCGTTGACCCAGTTTAGGGAATACACTATTACATATTGTTGTTTTCTATACATACCTAATTGTAATATAATTTATGTTAAATACTGTTTAATTTAATTATTAATCAATATTTTCTATTTTGTAGTACCTATTGTAAATTATTTAAATTAGCATTTATAATTAATCAATTTTATGCTCTAATTTAAAACACTTTCTCATTAAAAGGAGTTACTTGAAACTAAGCTTTGCACTTTATTTTACGCAACATTTTTCTTGGTAAAATACTTTTCAGTAATAGTGAACAATTAGGCCGCGGTTCATTAGAGAGATTAGAGATTCACTATAACTGAAGTTGACTGACTTTGTTATTTGTATTCCTTCCCGAAGAGCTACAGTTAAAAAAAAACACGGTTAATCTAATGTAAATAACCATCTGACCCGTGAAAACATTTTCGTACAATAAAACAAATTTATACTCAACCAATTTTACAATTTTGTTAACTTAACACTTATAGTCTTATTTTACTATTTTTTACACCACTTATTTATGAAATAAGATATGAATATAAATAACCAATTTCACCACACCATAACGACTTTTCAAAACAAACTGAACTTCGCAATGTTGCCATAAGAATAGTAGCACAATCGAAACTTCAATTCAGTTATTCCGTTATTTACTTGCACAAAATCTCGTCACCAAATTAATTTTCAGATTTTTCCAGACTCTCAAAAGTGTCTTCTTTAAAACCACGTAATTTTGTAAAAAAATTTGTACCGTATAATTTTGTATTTAAGGGAAGTCTGTACGAAATTTTTTAAATTTTTTCAGATTTCGCCCTTAAAATGTACTCGAAGTTTAAAATTTCCTCTTTCCAATGGTGTACTAAAATAAATCTCTATGACAACCAGCAAATATTTTATTAGACTTTATAAACTCATAAAATATCACTTATCACGCTAATGTCTATGTTATATAAATCATGTTTATGTTAACCATAAACGAATTCAATGGAAAAATGAAACCCTTAGTAATGAAACTGGGATTTTATTCCGACAAGAATTGTCAAGTACCCCGCGTAAAACACATAATTATTAAAAAGTTTAATTTTCTTAGGAACGTTATAGTTTTATTAACTAATATTTTGTAATATTATCAAGAGGTATTATTTATTAACAGTATTAGGGTTTAGTTTGCCATTGGGTTTATGTTTCTGTTACTTTAGTTGTACTGTCAGCTGTGTTTGTAAACAGAACGAGTTTGTATCTTACGATCAATCTCATTCAGCTAGACGTCTTTTACTAACTTTGAATGTTAATTCTCGTAAATTTAACTTTTAGAAGTTTAGGTGCATTTTCACAGCCCCCACAAGATTTTTTTTTTTTTATTTAACGTCCGACTGTTTTCCAATTACTGCTAATGCAGAAGGGAAAGGATGAAATGATTTTTTTGTAACGTATGAAAATATGCCGTGCCTGAGTGGGATTCGAACCCTAGACCGCATGATGAGAGGCGAGCACGTTACCAACTACGCCAATGCGGCCGGAAGCCCCCACAAGAGGTAGAAGGCTAATTTTTATGGGTTATATAGCTTTTCTTGTTACCCTATTTGCAGGGTGAAAAGTAAGTGCTTTTGGGAGAGCTTAGCATGCTGATAAGCATACTCTTTCAACTCGGTGAGGAAGGCAATAGAAAACCACCTCACTTCTCATTTTTATTAGTAAACCTCTAGATGTTCAAACCAGCCTTTCAGCTGTTGACCTAAACAACAGCTTACCTAATACTTTAAATATTAAATTTGTGGTTTTAAAAAATAATAATTATGAATGGAGAAAAAGTTTTCACCTTATTTTTTAGCTGAAATCACTTTTTTCAAAAATGTCTGAAAATCGAAATATTTAACCAAAAGAAAAGTTGCACATTCATAAGTTGTATCGAAAAGATCTTTAATTTAAAAAATTAAGATTCTATCAATTGCGGTTGGTGAGAAAGTGCACTAACGCTAACATTGAAGTGTACTGACTCCCCCCTTATCAACAAACAGAATCTCCATTCAAAGTACATTGGACCAGATTTTGAGTTAAACGCAAAATATTATTGTTATTTACCCAGTGATATTTTCAAACTCAATTCAGAGGCTTCTGAAGAGGACATACAATTGCGCCCTGAAGCACTGCATGAAGATAAATGAAAAATAAGCAAGCTACCGCAACTTTTTTGCGTTATGTAATTCCATTTGGTATATTAATAAATTGAACACACAACGTTAAAAATCTAATCATAAATGAATCCGATGGAGAAATGAAACCCTTTGTAATGAAACTGGTCTTTTACTCCGAACAAGAATTGTCAAGTACCCCGCGTAAAACACTTAATGATTATAATACTGTCACGTTAGGTAACGCTTACATTTATTGTCATGTTAATTTTTTATCATTGTTCGAAACAGCTTTAAATAAAATGTGTGTTATAGAAAAGAAAATAATAATAACCAACTATAATAATAAATTTAGTACATAACTTATATAACTTTTGAATAAATATTGTGATACACAGTTGTAATTAAAATTTAAAAGCTAAATACCCGTAGTTTATTTTCTACTTCGTGGTTGCTAAACGAATAAAATTTATACACACCGACAAATTTATTTACTTACGAAATAAAGCTTACATAAAAAAAACTAAAAATTAAGCTCATGCTGATAATGGCTGGCCTTAGAGGGATTTAAAAATCACAGTAGTTAGTACAATATTGTTATAAAAAAATGTTATAGATATGGCAATATTAGAACTTATCGTTGAAATAATTAAATGAACTATTATAAGTAATAAAAATAAATTTGTAAGCAACACAAAAAGTGGGCCGGTTAATTTACTATTATTTTATACTATTATTATAATATTACTATTATGTACCATTATTTTATACTATTATTTTACAATTAAAAAAAAATTGAAGGCATGGCTTGCTCTGCTTGTATGGTTTGTCCTCCATACAGTTTCTCCTCCTTCTAGTACCTGTGCATCGATACTATCCTCCTCCTGCCTGTTCAGCTGTTAATCATCACTGACACTGCTCCTACTATCACAAAGAGACAGATTGAGGGTGAACTTTTTCAATCTTCAGTTGGGGCATGGGCAGAAGCAATTTTTACTATGTTTTTCTATTATAATTAGAAATTTAAATGCCAGTAACCAATAACATAAATGTCATAAAGATGAAAAGAAACAAAAATCAGATAATTAAGTTTTCAAATGCAACTTAAAAAGAATACAAAACTACAAACAAAGGTTAAAAACGAAAAAATAACGCCACTAATGCCATAATTTTTGATTGCATTTATTACGGTAACGACTCGAAACAATAGGAAAGCAAGTGAATATTCACGTTTATTAGACCTAAAAATCTATAAGAACGCTTAATCTTCAAATGGTTCAGAGAACAGCTGAAGATTTCCAGATATAAAATTGTAATTTCACCCAAACTAGGATATCTTTCCTAAAATTGCATAACATATTCTTTATTGAGGCCACAGATTTATTATGTACGGCACAGATACAGTAATGTATGCCCTAAACGGGCAGGTGGAGTGTTAAATTAATTGCATTCGATCTGTTAGTTCCAGGGCTATAGCAAATAGTTCTGTTTCCTATCACATAGTCAGCCAATTATAAGACTGAACTATTTAAGAACAGAAGAGGTAGAGGTGTAAAAGACACTAGTCAGAGTTATCAACTCTGAGAGTAATGGACTTCACTATACAGCCAGACCCTGTGGTGAATGAAGTGGAGATGTCATTTGCAGGGCGGAAAGTGAGTGTTTTTCGGAGGGCCTGGCATACTGATAAGCATACTTTTCAACTCAGTGAGGAAGGCAATAGTAAACCACCTCACTCCTCGTTTTTACTTAGTAAAACCTCTAGAGGTTCAAACCAGCCTTTCGGCTGTTGACCTAAACAACAGATGCAGTAAATCTTTAATAAATTATAACGTTGTTACCTATTAAATTTGCAGAAATTATTACGATTATTATTTATTTACCACTTATATATTTCCCAGACCTTCTTCTAAGAGGGCGCACTGACCAGGTGGCAGGTTGACCGGCGGGCCAGTCTGAGTCTGCTGTCAACAGCCACAGCCAAAGTAAGGTATCGATGGAACGGTAAGAAGCTGACCGAATGAGAGAGGATATTTCAATACTCTATAGGTCCTCTTATCGGTCGCTACTTTCGAGACATCGATTGTTACACAAACAAAAACTTACAATCCTTAGACTAATCCAACAAATTTGACGACGTTTTTCGTACACTCACTTTCATTCCATCATTCATCCATCATTCGTTCACCATCTGCATCAGGATTAAAGCGCAAAACTTAAAACTTAAGTTAGGTACTACTAGAAGACCCGACACGAACACTTTCATCAAAATCAGTCCACTGGAAGTAGTAATTTATTTGTGTAATTTTTAACTTTTTTGCGATTTCCTCAAAAACGGCTTCAACGATGTTTTTTTTTAAATCGCCTCATTTACTACATTTTTATGCTCTACATAATAGGGTAGGCGCCATGTCCGCTGAAATTCTTATGAAGGCTCTGCTGTCGTAGAAAAACAATGGTTTCATTAAGATCGCGGTCTTATATGCATTTTAGGGCAAACGTGTATAATTAAAGCTGTAGAAAATTTAAAAACCTACACCTTTTATTAAAAACGTTTCTTTGTATGACGCTTAGTTTAGCGGCAATTAATGGTTTCTGTTTTCTTTTTTTATGAAAATCCGTAAAAAGAGAATTTTTTTAAGATTTCGGCCTTAGTATGAATTTTACGACAAAAAAGTATATAATAAAATTAATATAAAAATAAAAGATCTACAACTTTTGTTTTAAGCATTTTTCTTTACGGTGCCTAGTTTAGCGTGAAAGAGTGATTTTCCGTATGATTCAAAACTGCGGTTGATTTTCATTTTGCATTTCTAATGTTTTATTACTAATGTTAAATTATATTGTTCATTACTTCTGCTTCATTCATCAAAACTTGCATTCTGTTGTGCAATGACTTAATTCCAAATGTAGATGCTCATAAATTTGAATGGACTTGCCCCTCCTTGTAAGGAGTCGTGTTAAATAAAGTTGATAGTTCTGCAGGCAATTTTAATGAAAATAAACATTTAATGAGCGGCACTTTACCCACCGAGTTGGTCTAGCGGTAAAGTTGTCACCGCGAGTCAGCTGTCTAACAGCTGGTTTTCGGAGACGAAGGCCCTGGTTCGAATCCTACTACTTAAAAGTTACTTTTATAAGGATTTGAATACTAGACAGTGGTTACCGTGTACTTTGATAGTTGAGGTTTAATTAACCATACTTTATCACGAATGGTCGGCCTGAGTCAGTATAAGTCTACACCTAATGTCCACGTCATACAGATCATTCTCATCTAATTGGGTAATGGGGTTGTTCACTGTTCTAAAATTGAACAGATTGCAACGTACACACATTAGGGTATTAAAGAAAAGGGGCGGCACTTAGAAAACTTGTATTATTCTGAGGGAATCCAAAGCACGGCCCTTATTTAATGCACCCCTATGAGGCTAACAATTAAGCGCATGGTCAGAGCAGGCGTAATTGGTAGTTGACTATAATTGGTATTAATGATACACTAACTTTACACGTTTTTCGATACGGACAGTCCCAAATTATTGAATTATGTGAGTAAAGCAACAGGGATGAATTACTTCCGTAGTATCAAACATCCGGCACGTAATCGAAGGTCGTTGGTTGGCACGTGCTCATTCAAGTAGTCCTGCTGCTGATCGGCAGTGATACGCGTACTGTAATTTTACCTCCACTTCTCTACGTCTTTTTATAAATTTTTTTCGCATATTGTTTTTCCGTTTCGTAATTTGTCACTTCAATTATGGTGATATTGTGTAACATTTTAATGGGTCTGTTGTCGTCTTAAAGAGGAATCTAATTTGAGAGTCAACCGCGTCGAATGACCGCAGCATAAGTTATTTGCTTTTACAAAATTAGAGACTGGCGACAAAAACTAGTGGTCGAAAATGAAAGTACAACCGATGCGTGATTATCTGATCTATAAACATAAACACTAGCAAAAAATATAAAACTTAAAGTAAACAAAAAATAAACTGCTAAAGAAATTTTGTAGTTTTGCTTTTGTATTGACGTTTTCATTCTGTGTAGGACATTTTTTAACGCACGCGGATTAAAAACAAATTCATATCCCATTTTGAAATGATCTGGGCATTTCATGACCTCGACAAAGCAAAATAAATATAAAGGGTACGTCCAAACCGAACTTTTTAATGCTTCGTTAAAGTAGTACTTACTTCCCTTAAATTGTGCTAATTTCTCTTAAAGGAAGATTTTAATTTAAAACGTATATCGTGGATGTAAGTGTAATACATTGCATACTTTAAAATAGAATATTTTAAAGGTATTATGTTGGCCAATTACTGAAATTGGACTGATTTAACAATACTTGAACGGTACAGGGGAAGAAGGAGGAATATCAATTTAATAAAAATTCTCGGGAAACGTATTTTAAGATTTGAACAAAAGTAAACATGATTTTAATACAATGTTTGGACATAATTTTACGTTAACATGGTAATCATTGTGTTCTTAACATATTGCCAACGAATCGATGTTATTACACTAATCACTTTTTTGTAAATTAAAAAAATAACCCTAAGTCCTCACTTACCGGACAAAGAAGAGAAATGTCAGCTGCATCCACTTTCTTGATTTAAGTACAGGTATAGGTAGATATGTGTTGATAAAATAGGTAACTACATTTTTCATGAACAAGATTTTTATTCTATTTACACCTGTATACTACAGTTATAGTTCCAGAGCTACAAAAAATAGTTCTGTTTCTTATCACGTGGTCAGCCAATTATATGACTGAACTATTTAAGAAAAGAAGAGGTACAGGTGACACTAGTCTCAATTATCTCCTCTGAAAGTAATGAATTTCATTATACAGCCAGACCCTGTGGTGAATGAAGTGAAGGTATCATTTGCAGGGTTCGAAATAATGCTTTTCGGAAAGCCTGGAATGCTGATAAGCATAGGCTACTTTTGTACTCAGTGAGGAAGGGATGGTAAACCACCTTACTCCTCGTTTTACTTAATAATACCTCTAGATGTTCAAACCAGCCTATTGTCTGTTAACCTAAACAACAACAATACAGTATGTACAATGTATCCATTTTCGGGGACCCGAATGAAATATTAAATGCAAAGGAAACTATTGTCCTATAGGTTCCATACGATACAGGCATATTTGCACTTTTCAGTATATAACCATACATTTTTTGTAATATTAAGTTAATATAAAACAGGCGGAAATAGAAACAAGCAAGGGTACTTATCATGTGTGACACTATGACTATCCTCCTTGTTAGCCTGTGACGCATGGACATTTCTCTTTTTTTGCTTTGTATAGAAAATCTCTGTTACTGTTTATTTCATGACTATTCTCCTTATTGACCATATGAATACTGCATTTTGTAGTTCCTAATATCAGCTATCTGGTGGTGTTCTTGTTTATTGTTGAGGACTTCAGCCGATAGGCTGGTTTGAACCTCTAGAAGTTTTACTAAGTAAAAGAAGGAGTGAGGTGGTTTACCTATGCCTTCCTCACTGAGTTGATCAGCATGCCGTGCCGTCTGAAAAGCAAATATTTTCCACCCAAAAAATTACACCTTCACTTCATTCACCACAGGAAAATTTATTACTTTCACAGGAGATAACTCTGACTAGTCTTATAACAAATTTATATTTTTTTGGACTTTTCTCCTTCTTCCCCTGCATTATTCACTTGTAAAAACGATTGATTCTACACAAAAAGAATCATTACTATACTCTTGTACAAGAATAAATAACTTGTATTTTCAGATGGAGACATAGTAGCCACATTCACTTTTAAGAACAAAATTGCTTGAAAAAGAATTCGCACCTTAAGGAGTTAAATTTTTCTCGGTTTACTCCAGTTTTCTCAATATCCTTTCTGACTTTTCTGAACCATTTATACGACACCTTAGGTATATTGTTTATTGGTCTTAAAAAAACCGTTTTGCGAACCGTTTGTCATCCATTCTATACAAGTGTCAGTAAAATTTTTGTCTTCTTAGATCCGAGTACAGCAACAATAATAATATTTCTATGCGTAATTAATTGGTAGATACTTCTGTGTAAGTTTTAGAATTAAAAGTATCAGGTACTCGATATCAGTACCATTCAGTACTAGGATCAGAAAAACGCTGTTTAAACCCAAGACTAGAACTTATACAGAAATATACACAGACTAACTCCTGAAAACATTATTTTGGCTTATGGGTGTCATGAAACCTTTAGCATGTGGTCAGTTATTATCGAGGCATATATTTTTACACAAAAGCAATAGTATCTTATTAATTAAATACACAAAAGAAAGAAGAGAATTTTGAAAATGCTATTCTCCACTGTAACAATGAACGGAATCCGACTTTTTTCTTCCGAGTGATAAAACACGGAAAACAATAGAATAACTGACAACGTTGTTCCGCCATCAGTTGAACCCATCCGAATCTTTCCCATCAACTCATGATTTTTTCAATTCCTTTGATTCCATTCAACGGAAACTCGACAATCAATTTACCACTTCTATTTTAACAAATACAACAAACGATTCCTTTATGCCTTAAGTCTTTTGCAATCTACTGTACAGACTGACACATATATCTAACTGATATAAAAACTAAATGTATTATTGCACATAAAAAAATTGTTCTTGTTTATTGTTAAGGTCATCAGCCAAAAGGCTAGTTTAAACCTCTAGAAGTTTAACTAAGTAAAAGAAGGAGTGAGATGGTTTACCATTGCCTTCTGCACTGAGTTGATCAGCATGCCATGCCGTCTGTAAAGCACATATTTTCCACCCTAAAAATTACACCTTCAATTCATTCACTACAGGAAAATTTATTACTTTCACAGAAGATAACTCTGATTAGTGTCTTTTACACATCTACCTCTTCTATTCTTAGATAAGTCATTTAATTTGCTGACCATGTGAAAAGAAACAGAACTATTTTTGTAGCCCTTGAACTAATAGATTGAATGCAAATTATTTAACCCTCCATGTGTCTGTTATGGGCGTAAAAAAATTGTTTAATGGAAAGGTATTTGTAGAGATGACTATATTTTGTCGAGAATAAAAGTGTTAAGAATAACTACAAACTTCATCCGCTAAAATGCAAAAGATTATAAATACCGGGTGTCCCAAAAGTCTGAGCATAGCGAAATATTTAGCGAACTAGTGATGTTATTCTTCAAAACAATATAATCTTATGAATGTGAACAAAAACTACTGAAAATCATGTTCGTACATTTTTCTCGCCATCTTGAATGTAACTTTTTTTAAATATTAAGGTGGTCATGTGGTACATCATCTCCATGTAGAATTTCGCGAAGAATTCACTGTTGAAACCCGTTTTCAAATATCTCTAACCGTTTTGAAGTTACAGCCCGTCAAACTCGGGAACACAGTGAAAATGGCCTGTCTTGGATGTTAGTATTATCTTCCTTAACCGTCACTAAGAGTTAATTCACTGATCAATTTGACTTAATTTGAGTTTAATTTTAACAAATCAGTGGAAATCTTTATTAACCCTTTCTTTTTAATGCTTGTACAATGCAAAATTTAAATAAGGTAAAAATCTCAACACGCCATATCTTATTGTTGACTGTGTTACAGCTGACTTTAAGTAATTTTTGATATAACAAAGAGATAAAATAAGAATTAATGCAAATTACGACAATCTTTGACAGCAAAATAGAAGCGGATATCTAATCAAAAGTGCTGTATCAAAACAATTAATCCATTTTCAAGAAGCTATGTAAAACAGGTAACATATTTTTTGTGGATGAAAATTATACTGTACAGGGAAAAGTGATAATGACAAGTAATATTGAAATGTACAGCTCGAAGAGCTTTTAATATAGATTTTCATGAAGGGAAAATATGCAGGTACTCAAATGAAAATGGAGCTGTAGAACTTGATAGCTTTTTTTCTCAAAACTATATTTTTGTTAAACCATTATGCTACAGTATCTCACTATATTTATTATACTTCGCTATATCTGTACCAATAGGCTTAGATAGAAGGAATTAACGTTTGATTATTTCTGCGAGATAATATTAGAAACTTCACCAAATGATTTTTTTCTCTTCTTATTTGAATAATATATTATTCAAAAAGAAATTCTTGTACACAGTAAAAAATTTCACCAATCATTTACAAATTTTTACGTAATGCAAATTACTTCAAAAAGTAATTTAAAGGGCTAATGAGGGCTGAAAAATTTAAATATATAACAATAAACAATAAGAAAAACAAAATTTAAATTGTGGTAATTTATTGATGTATTTTCTTCCCGTATAAGTAGGTTTTGTTCAAATAATTTTGTGTTATGGTTAACCACATACTAATCATTTCTGCTAGACAACTCGACTTTTTCATAACTCATGGATTAAATAACATACGTAAGCTAACAGATAACTTAGAAGACATTTCTTATGACCACTCGGCGGTTCTGATGACCTGTTATGACTCGCCTTTATCGTATTCTCTTCCGCTTTCCATCACTAGAGGTAACAATGACTGAAAACTTCCGTGATAAAATTCAAAACAGTCCTAATTCAAATGATTTTTGCCATAAGTCAAAGAAAAGTCTTTTTAAAAATTGCTACCAGCTATGACATGCGTCATCTCATGAAAGCGATATTTTTATTATGAATATATATTTTGAATTTATAATACTATAATAATAAAGTTAATCTGATTAATAAACAGATCTGGTGTGAAACACTCAAACAACTTTATCTTGCCAATGCAAATAATTAATTATATAACCTAACATTAGTAATAAAACATTAGAAATGAACAAAAATCTAACCTCAATAAACATAACCTAATTTTAATACTGAGTGAAACACGCAAAATGAAAATCAACCTCAATTTAAGTAAAAATACGGAAAATCACTCCTTCACACTAAACTATTCTCAGTAGAGAAAAATGCTATAAATAAAAGTTGTAGATTTTTTAATATCCTATAAATTTTATTATATACACTTTTGTCGTAAAATGCATACTAAGGCCGAAATTTTTTAAAAATTGATTTTTCACACGTTTTCGTGAGAAAACAACAGAAAATTGATAATTACCGCTAAACTAAGCGTTATACAAACAAATGTTTGAAATAAAAGTTGTAGTTTTTTTAATTCTCTACAACTTTTATTATACCTATACATTTTTGCGCTAAAATGCATATTAACGCCGCAATCTTAAACAAACAATTTCTTTACATGAAAAACGCCTCACCCAGAATTTCAGCAAACATGGCGTCTACCCTATCTTGCAAAGCATAAAAAAATTTAGTAAATGAGGCAATTTTTAAAAAAATCGTAGGACCAGTTTTTGAGAAAATCGTAAAAAAGTGAAAAATTACACAAATAAACTACTACTTCCGGTTGACCGATTTTGATGAAAATGTTCGTGTCGGGTCCGGTAGTGGTATGTAACTTAAGTTTCAAGTTCGTACGATGTTCCGTTTTTGAGATATTCTGTTCACACTCACACAGACACACACACAGACACACACACACACACAGAGATCAATCGCTAAAAACATGTTTTTTGGGTTCAGGGGGTCTGAAAACATATAGATCCGGTGAAAACTCGATTTCGAAAAATCGACATGAAAACAATACTTTCCTTCCTATATATTCATATAGGCAAGAGAAAGTAAAAAAGGGAAGTATAAATTATTGCAGTGTTACCGAACACTTAATTAATTCAATGTACATTATAAGCAATATAGAAAATAATTTGGAAATATTTAAAACGAACAATAATAAAAGATGTTGGTATATTGGAAAAATTTTACATAATATATTCATTTAAAAAGAAGTTTAAATTAATAAATAATATGCAAACAGAATACGAAAACAACGACCTAATTAGGTTGGCAGAACTGACTTGGTAAATTTTAAATGATAAAATTAATAAATCAAATCATTCTTGAAATTGTGATGACATACAGAGAAGCTTTAAATCTCTGATAAAATAAACGTTATAAATGCGTAAGAATAAAATTGTGATCAGCTGGCGATTTTGTAAAGCCATGAAAGTACTTCTCAACTGGTAACTGTTCTTCGTTCTTTGACCGATTTTGGTAGTTAAAATAATTTATTTTTAATAAAATAAAATAATAAGTGTGACTGTACACGAGCGAGTGCCTTAGCTACCGGAATGATACCGGGAAGGCTGGTCTAAGAGAAGCAGAGAAATTTGAGAGAAAGATGGTCCGCAAAATAATGAGCCCGAAGATAGTAGACGAAGAACACAACATAAATTACGAGGTCGAGAAGAACTGTTCAAGGAAAATGAACGATTAACGGAATCGATTAGTTAGTAAGAAAAGACTAAAATTTTACGAACACCTGTATAGAATGGATGACAACCGGTTGACAAAATAATCTGGTGTAAAACACTCACACAACTTTCTCTTGCCAATGCAAATAATGACTAATATAACCTAAAATTACTAATACAACAAAAGAAATAAACAAAAAACTAACCTCAAAAACATAACCTTATTTTAATCATGAGTGAAACACGACGCAAAATAAAAATCTGGTGTGAAACAATTACACAACTTTCTCCTGCCAATGCAAATAATGACTAATATAACCTAAAATTAGTAATACAACATTAGAAATAAACAAAAAACTAACCTCAAAAACATAACCTTATTTTAATCATGAGTGAAACACGCAAAATAAAAATTTGGTGCGAAACATTCACACAACTTTCTCTTGCCAATGCAAATAATTAACATTAAACCTAACATTAGAAATAAACAAAAAACAAACCTCAATAAACATAACCTAATTTTAATACTGAGTGAAAGACGCAAAATGAAAATCAACCTAAATTTAAGTAAAAATACGGAAAATCACTCCTTCACACTAATCTATTCTCAGTAGAGAAAAATGCTATAAATAAAAGTTGTAGATCTTTTAATTTTCTATAAATTTGACATAATACACTTTTGTCATAAAATGCATACTAAGGCCGACATCTTAAAAAATTGATTTTTCACACGTTTTCGTGAGAAAAAAACAGATAACTGCTAATTACCGCTAAACTAAGCGTTATACAAAAAAATGTTTGAATTAAAAGTTGTAGGATTTTAAATTCTCTACATTTTTTATTATATACATTTTTGCGGTAACATGCATAATAAAGCTGCAATCTTAATAAAACAACTTTTTTACGTAAAAACAGCCTCACCAAGAATTTCAACAAACATGGCGCCTACCTTCAATTGTAAAGCATAAAAAGTTTAATAAACCAGGCGATTTTAAAAGAAATCGTAGAACCAGTTTTTGAGAAAATCGCAAAAAAGTGAAAAATTACACAAATAAACTACAACTTCCGGTTGACCGATATTGATGAAAATGTTCGTGTCGAGTCCGGTAGTGGTATGTAACTTAAGTTTCAAGTTTCAAGTTCGTACGATGTTCCGTTCTTGAGATATTCTGTTAACACACAGACAGACAGACAGACACACACACACACACACACACACACACACACACACACACACACAGACCAATCGCTAAAAACATGTGTTTTGGGTTCAGGGGGTCTGAAAACGTGTAGATCCGGTGAAAACTCGATTTCGAAAGATCGACATGAAAACAATACTTTCCTTCCTATATACGAGTATTCATATAGGCAAGAGAAAATAAAAAATTTAAGACACTAAACAATAGACCTAAGGTGTCGGTTAAAAGGTTTTAAGAAGTCAGAAAAGATATTGATAAAACCGGAATAAACCGAGAAAACTTATGAGCCGAATCAAATTCAGAAAACTAAATACGGACTTTAAGCAAAAACTTGAACAGCAAAAACAGAACACCGAGTGGATAGAACAAAGAAGAAAAGCCTACAGTGAATGAATTTTGATAATGTGGGTTACAAAAAGAGCTTCCAGAAATATCTTAAGTTACCTCACGTGGTCAAAAATTGGCCATATACGAGAAAAAATCTGGTGTGAAACACTCAAACAACTTTCTCTTGCCAATGCAAATAATTTAAACAATATAGCCTAACATTATTAATAAAACATAAGAAATAAACAAAAAACTAACCTCAAAAAACATAACCTTATTTTAATCATGAGTGAAAGATGCAAAATGAAAATCAACCCGTTTGGCTTAAAAATACGGAAAATCACTCTTTCACGCTAAACTAGGCTCTGTACAAAAAAATGCTCTAAATAAAAGTTGTAGATCTTTTAATTTTCTATAAATTCGATTATATACACTTTGGTCGTAAAATGTATACTAAGGCCGAAATCTTAAAAAAATCGACTTTTCACACGTTTTCGTGAGAAAAAAACAGAAAATCGCTAATTACCGCTAAACTAAGTGTTATACAAAAAAATGTTTGAAATAAAAGTTGTAGAATTTTAAATTCTCTACAACTTTTATTATATACATTTTTGCGCTACAATGCATATTAAAGCCGCAATCTCAAAAAAAACTATTATTTTACTTTAAAACAGCCTTACCCAGCATTTCAGGAAACATGGCACCTACCCTATCTTCTAGAGCATAAAAAGTTTATTAAACCAGGCGATTTAGAAAAAAATCGTAGGACCAGTTTTTGAGAAAATCGCAAAAAGTGAAAAATTACACGAATAAACTACTACTTCCGGTTGACCGATTTTGATGAAAATGTTCGTGTCGGGTTCGGTAGCGGTATGTAACTTAAGTTTCAAGTTCGTACGAGTACGATGTTCCGTTCTTGAGATATTCTGTTCACACACACACACCCACACACACACATACGCGCGCGCGCGCACACACACACATACACATACACACACACACACACACACACACAGATCAATCGCTAAAAACATGTTTTTGGGTTCAGGGGGTCTGAAAACGTGTAGATCCGGTAAAAACTCGATTTCAAAAAATCGACATGAAAATAATACTTTCCTTCCTATATAATTAATATAGGCAAGAGAAAGTAAAAAGGACAGCGCTTCCCAATGATTCAGTTATCAGTTCAACAGGACAGATTAAAGCAGTGCGGAGTAAAAAGCCGTCGAAGCGATATGGTGATAAGCCAGTGCGCACGTGACCCTTCCACGACGCCGTCATTAAGGAGAAAATGTAACCGGGTGAAGAACACCAGCACACAGTGAACGTAACTATCGCACCATTAACACAAATATCCACCTTTTTTACGAACCAATTTGCAATTCTTACATCTTAACACAACTAAATGTTAATTTTATTCTAATTTCCATAATTCCATATTTTTGTATTTAACGTCAAAACTAATGCCATGTCTATTTTTACGTTATATCATTTCCATTTTATCTGGTTACTAAATTTTGGCCGCCTTCCAGGATTCATTATATTGAAAGGAGCTTAAAATTGTAAAATCATAACCCGGTTTTCCTATTTACTGGTATTTTGGTTCGGTAATAAGTTTACTGAAATGTGAATAACAAGACTTACTTGTTCTTACTTTTTCTCCCGAAGCCAATTTTGTAATTTTTATTTAAATTTGTTCCGTAAATTTTTTAAATATGGGAAGCAGGTTACACAGTTTGAAGGCCAGGAAACATAATAATTTTGGAGTGTTTCTTTTGAGGTTCTGTGAAAGATGAGTCAAAACTTTTTCGTGAACTGTGTTGTTAGATTTACTAAGGGAATTTATCTCGGTATCTGTGGCCGGCCCGTGTTCCATTGGTCGTGCAAGTGGCTTCTACGCCGGGGTTCCAGGTTCGATTTCCGGTCAGATCTGACATTTTTTCATTACATCTTTTTCTATGATCCTTCTCATCGTCTACATTACTAGTAATTGCAAATTAGTCAGACGTAAAACAAAAATAAAAAATGTGTTTCTAAGATCATAAAATGAGACATGGTTAAGGAATTTTTTTCACTCCCCCAATATTTTCTCACTTCATACAGTAGATATGCGTGAATTAAAAACAATTATAAACGTTTTAAAAAATAATGTGACGCGATCGAACCAAAGTTAAGATTTTCAGGAAAAAGAAAATACAAATAACAGAAAAATATCAATAAAATTTTACTTTTCCGATTCCTTTATAAGTTACGCAACGCACGCTTATGCCAAAAATACTTTTTTTAGGTAGCGCCACACAATTGATCGATTCGACAGCCGGATCTTTAAACAATAGGCCTACACCGACTGAGAACAATATGCATTTTGCCTAATTACTGAACAAGAGAATACCAGCGGAAACATCTTTCATCTGTAAGAATAACCATACCGTAACGGATTTATGTGTCTACACGCAATTCCCACAAAAAAAAATCAAAAATACTTCCTTCCTAAATAAAATTTAAAAAAATTATTGACAGGTAAAACAAAAGACATGTTTATATGGGACAACTCATTTATCAACTCAGGGCAAAACAAGATAAATACCTTTTCTTGCCCTGAGTTGGTAAAGCTATTTTATTGGAAAAAAAGAACTATTCCGGCTTTCAACATAAGAACGAAGGCACGAAATGGTAAAACAGTGGTCAAAGAAACAAACTATACGATTCAAAAACGTAAAATTTCAAACCTACTGGTAAAATATTTTGAGACCACCTTATTGCTTACAATAACGAAACTATGGCTATCAAGAAAGTAATAAACAGACTTTACTAAATATGCACAGATCACTTAAAAAAGGAACATAAGATACATAGGTCCTTCGGATATCTCAAAAACAAATAAGCGAGATTATGGCAATTTTTCACTTTTTGGGATTTTCTCAAAAACGGCTCCTACGATTTTTTTAATCTTACGATTTAAAAAAAAACATTTACAACATTTCTAATGCCCTGCAAAATAGGGTAAGCGCCATGTCTGCTGAAATTCTTGAGGCTGTGCTCTCATGATAAAAAAAATGTTTGTTTTTTAAAGATGCGACCACCGGCCCTTTGGCGTAGTGGTTAGCGCAACTGGCTTCTACGCCGAGGTCCCGGGTTCGATTCCGAATCAGGTCTGGCATTTTTTCATCGCTCATTTTCATACAAAATCATTCCCCACCGTCTGCATTAGCAGAAATTGCAAAACAGTCGGACGTAAAATAAAAATTTTTTTTTGCACTTTTATATTTTACATTTGTTTCCCCTCACGGTAAAACATAGGTTATGTTTCATTATTTACATTGGCAAAAGAAAGTCGTATTTATATTTCACACGAGAGTTTTTAGGGTAATTAACGGAATATCTTCTAAATATATTTAATTAATTCCATAAAATGTTTAAAACAATTTAATAGGATATTGTGAAATAGGGAAATTTATAAATTATGAACACTTTATAATTAAATCACTGTAGTTAATTACTTCTCGGTTTTCTTTCTGAGTTTATTTGTTCAATTTTTGTACTGTAATAAAGAAATGTAATTTCAGTCGATTATTTACTTATAATTTATCTTTTTATTCCAGGTAAAATAAACGATGAGAAAATGGAAGTTTCAAAGTTTACAAAACCGTTAATCTTTGTCTGCGCGTCACTGAAAACGCGACGAAGATGAAAGTGTATAAAATAGTGATGAAAAGTGTTAAAGTGAAAAACGACGATCAAAGTGACATGAAGGAGAGAATAAGAACGGTGAGGTTAATGGTAACAGTGATAAAATACAATTGTCAAAGAAATCTGTGTGGATCATAAATCGTATGACTGATCGAACGACAAGATGTTTATGCCACAAGATTTATCGGGTTATTGTAAAACGCACAAAAAAGCGACCAGTTGTGGTTCGGCGTCGATGATGTTTGTTCAGTTGTTAGTGAATCTGTTTGGTGATGCAAATAATATGGGCACGCATAATATTTCACCTTACGTTCACCACCATCATCAATTCCAAATTCATCACCCGTCCTCATCTGTTCCAGAAAGTAACAATTTTTTGGGAAACCATCACTTTTGGTTTGATAGCAGAGAAAATAACGAATTTGGCCGGCCGAAATACTTGGGACAATTTTTCGATTATACGTTTGCAGATATATTTCTAGGTAGCACGTTTCCATCGGATCAGTTCGGATGGGAATTCCCGACTTACGAATCAGATCTCAACGGAGCAAACGTCTACGATTTCATAATAGTTGGGGCCGGGTCGGCCGGATGTGTGGTCGCCAACAGATTGTCTGAAATGAAAGAGTGGACGGTAAGTATCCTATCATTTTCTACATTGTTAAATGACATATTTCTTTCTCTTGCAGGAATAAAAGCCGGTCGCTTATTCAAAGAAGTGACTGTGAGTTCTAATGGAAGCTATTTCGAGTACAATAGCGACCTATCTCAAAAGTATTGCTGAAAATGAATCGTGTCTTCAGAGAGGGACCCAATGATATTTTTTTGCGTTTTTAAGGTTATGACAGATTTACTGTCTTTGAAGATATTTATGCATGTACAAAGTAAAAAGCGACTTCATATACATTTACAGCGGGAAAATGGTACAGCTCCTTAATATAGTGCAAAATGGTACTTCAGTCGGTGACGATGGCGGAAAGACTTCATAGGTGTACTTGTCCTAATGCTCAATTTAATCCGATCCTTAACACATTCAGCGCTACGTTCTCGCCTAGCGAGTAATGGGCAGGTGTAACCGCCAGACTGCCATCTCATTTTAAGTAATTCTGGAGGGACTCAGCTCGTCGATTATCAGTTTGTGCCAATTGTATAGCCCTCAGAAAAGCTTTTTCTCAGTAACCTTGCCGCTCGTTTATGAATTTTCGTCACACGATCTTATACCCTCGTATAGGGCCTAATCATACAGTATTTTAACGGGGTTTCAGAATAAAGTTGAATTTAATATCTTTTCAGATATCGATGGAAAATAGCTTACACTTTTGGATTTTTTAAAATATATTATTTGTAGTTTAAAGTTATGTACTAATAAATTACGTAAACAGTAAATTGAAACACTCAAACAAGAAATACATTTATTATAAAATATATGATTAAAATTAATCAATTTTCGGATGGTTTTATACTTCACAGTAAGAATATGCACAAATAGGTCGCAAATAAAAAAATCTATAAAAAACTTGTAAGTAACATACAGTTGTAAATAAAGCAAGCGGAGAACAGGCCGCACGAGTAATCAGCTCGGCAGGAGAGATATCTCATAATTGTTCAGCATTGAATATGTTAAATCTAATCTCCTTTTGACGATGGTTTTACAGCCAAAGACTATATGGGTAGGCATTTTTAGGTTAGCTTCAGTAACTGATGCTGAATACATTATTATCACAGAAAAACATTTTAAAGAACGCTGAAAAGTATTCACGAACACGCCTACAACTCAGAAAAATACACGGCTGACCAATGCAAAGAGACAACGAATGTAACCATGAATTCAGTTACAGTGAGATGAGGAAAAATTTTTCACAATGTCACAGTAACATGTGCATTGACGCACCACGTTAGCGACTTTGGTACTTTCCTGCAGTACATGTATCAGTACACCATCTCTCACCATCTCTTTTATGTGAGTAGATATGTTTACTCAGCTATTATAAGTAAGACTCAAAGTTGTAATTTGTTTTTTTGATTTTGAGCACTGTGCACTGATGTTGAATTTCAAGAAATGTCGTAAAAATTAAATAAATCAGACTCTCAACGTCTTAAAAAAATAAAAAAATCCAGAATTATAAAAAAACAGTAGAAAATATAGGGAAATACAAACTAAAAAATTCGGTTATAATGGTAAGATTAAACTGTGGGTTATCTCTCCGGAACATGAATTTATTTATTTATTTCCTTTATTACTCCTCCAAAAGAGCAAAGCCTGGGCTTGGAGGAGGGTCTCTAATTACAAAAAATACATTAGGAAAAATTTCTTAAAACACTATGTTTGGAGTGTAGCATTAAACGGGAATGAAACGTGGGTGATAGGGATTGCAAAGAGGATAGAAGCTTTTGAAATGTGGTGTTATAGGAAAATGTTAAAGATTAGGTGGGTGGACAAAATAAGTAATGTAGTAATGTAGTAATGTCTCAGGTGAGTGGATGAAAAAAGAAGTATATGAAAGCATCTTACCAGAAGACAGGATAGGCTAGTGGGGCATATCTTAAGACATCCAGGTATTGGTCTATCAATAATGGAGGGTAATACTGAGGGAGTGAATTGTAGCGGGAGGCAAAGGTTAGAATACGTAAAGTAAATTACAAAAGATGTAGGGTGTTACAGGTATATAGATATGAAACGACTTGCGCAAGATAGAACAGCTTGGAGAACTGCATCAGACCAGTCGAGAGACTGATGGCAAAAAAATACCTTTGTATGTCTGTCAATATTGACCAAACATTTGCGGTAACAAAACCAGACTTTCTGCTAGGTGGTAGGGATACTTGGGTAAAACATTTATAATTTTTATTTTTTACTTGTATAATTTTCAGGTACTTTTACTGGAAGCAGGTATGGAGGAGCCAGAGATAGCAGACATTCCAGCGGCAGCCCCAATATTACAAAAAAGTAACATCGACTGGGGCTACACGACACAACCAGAAAAATACAGTTGCAGATCTCGGCCGATGGGCGGATGTGGCTGGGCCAGAGGCAAAGTGATGGGAGGCTCGTCTACAATTAATTACATGATATACACGCGGGGAAACCGACAGGATTACGACGAGTGGGAACAAATGGGTAACGAAGGTAACGCTCACCGAATATTCCGAATTCGCTCATTAGGGTCTAGAAATGCTGAAACCAATGGGTCTTTCTGATGTTGACCAACTCAAAAGTACTCAAGAACCTATTTACCTCCCTAATCTAAGAAGTATTATAAATTTATGAACGTTTAAGAGTTTAAGAACAACCTAAATTTCTGCTCCATTTTCTGATAATTGAAAGTTTGAAGGTGATCCGACAAGTAACCAAAAAACAATGAATTCTTCAATCAGTTTTCTAGATGAGGACCGAGAAATATGTCATTACTCACAATGTCTTTGGGTTTATCGAGTTCTGAGACTTTGTGATATCAAAATATGGGATAAGTCATTCCGATATTTGCAAAACGGGCAACTGGTAACAAAAACATACAATACAAGCGAATGCCTTGCGTTTTTACGGTTCTTTGAAATAATATAAATAGATTTAATTTTTTTTTAGTACTTTTTAAGTTGCATCCTTGACAGTTTAGTCATTACTGACTACTGTGGGTTTTGTTTCCGTAACGGTGGGTTTTAACGCCGTTGAAATTTCCATACCCTAACAAGGTATCGAACCAGAGACCTTCCGGTTTGTAGGCTAGCGCGCTAGTCACTACGCCACGGAGGCAAATTAGTCAAATTTAATTTTATTCAGTATTATTAACAAATTTATTTACAAATTTTGTAAATGAAATTTTAAAAAACCAGATCTTTCGGAGAGACCGGTCCCGTTCGCCCCTCCGTCGGTGTGCCCCAGCGATCTAAAATTTAAGTAAGCTATATATAACCTATATAGATTGAGAAATCTCAACGAAAACCTGTCACACTGAGGACCGGTTGGTTTTTGTTTTCAAACGAACTGCTGCTCGCATGTGAGCACGGGATGCCGGTTACAATACAAAAGATTCAATTAAATTAAAATATGCTCGAGAAAGTATGTGATTAACATAGTAACACTTGCGTACAAACAGCCGGACGTCCTTCAAGAAAACCACTTTTGGGGTTGTGGGGGTCATGAAAAGTGAAGATCGGTTGAAATTGAAGCGAAAATTCCTTCCCGATCCCCTTTTTTCTTTCCCCTTCTTTCGTAAGAAAGTAAAGAAGAAAACAAAAGCTGTTAAATGCTACACTTAAGAAATATAACAAGTGGTGGACTCTATTGGTTCAACTACACAAATAAATACCGGAGGAAATTGAACTGTATTGAGTGTGCTGCACTCTATCACCTGTTAGTTGTAACTAATTACGTGGGCCGTCGTTGTTACTATAGAAAGTACAGTAGAATGCTGATTATCCGACTGCCCAATATTAACTCAATCACTTTTGGAAAAAAATTGATTTTTCTATATATATTTACAGTTTCAATTTCTTGGCATATAAAAATTATTATTATTGTTTAATAATAATAATAAAAATAACATTCTTTCCCAAAACTAAAAAACTCTTTTACTTATAAATAACCTTTACATAGAACGAGTGTTTAAAAAGGATACAACTGTAACATTAAGACGATAAAAGTAACAGATAAGTAAATTTTATATTTTCAAAGTTGTAACAATTAAAATGTTGTTCTTGTGTGGTATCCAATTGTCTCTATTGTGTGAACGAAGTTTTTTCAAAAAATCAACCTGTGTTTATTTTGAGACTTATTTCGCTTATTCTTTTATGTCTTATATTTTTTAACTTGTATTTCTTATTTGGAACTGTAATATAAAACTGGTTTAAGTGGAACTTGTTTAGTTCATCAGCCGCAAGACTGGTTTGAACCTGTAGAGGTTTTACTAAGTAAAACGAGGAGTAAGTTGGTTTACCTAAGCCTTCCTCTCTGAATGAAAAAGTACGCTTATCAGCATGCCGGGTGTCTGAAAAGCACATATTTTCCACTCTACAAATAACACCTTCACTTCATTCACCACAGGGTCTGGCTGTATAATGAAATTCATTACTTTCAGAGGAGATAACTCCGATTAGTGTCTTTTATACCTCTACCTCTTCTGTTCCTAAATGATTCAGTCATTTAATTGGCTGACCATGTGATAAGAAACAGAATTATTTATTTTAGCCCTCCAATGAACAAGGTAGGACTATAAGTGTACAATACAACTTTCAAATGGGTTGATAACTTTTGTGAAAAAATAACATAAAATTAAACAACAAAACTAATGTCCAGTAACAAGTTTTTAAGTAAAATAGTGTACTAAACAGTGAATTAAAAATTTACTTCTTGAAAAAATAAAATCTAATACACAAACCTAATTTAAAAAATCTGGTGTGAAACACTCACACAACTTTCTCTTGCCAATGAAAATAATTAATAATAAACCTAACATTAGTATTAAAACATTAGAAATGAACAAAAACTAACCTCAAAAACATAACCTTATTTTAATCATGAGTGAATGACGCAAAATGACAATCGAACTCAGTTTGGCTTAAAAATACGGAAAATCACGCTTTCACGCTAAACTAGGCTCTGTAGAGAAAAATGCTCTAAACAAAAGTTGTAGATCTTTTAATTTTCTATAACTTTTATTATATACACTTTTGTCGTAAAATGCATACTAAGACCGAAATGTTAAAAAAATCGATTTTTCTCACGTTTTCGTGAGAAAAAAAAACAGAAAATCGCAAATTACCGCTAAACTAAGCGTTATACAAAAAAATGTTTGAAATAGAAGTTGTAGGTTTTTAAATTCTCTACAACTTTTATTATATAAGTTTTTGCGCTAAAATTTATATTAAAGCCGTAATCTTAAAAAAACAACGTTTTTACGTGAAAACAGCCTCACCGAGAATTTCAGCAAACATGGCGCCTACCCTATCTTGTAGAGAATAAAAAATTGAGTAAAATAGGCGATTTTAAAAAAAATCGTAGGACCAGTTTTTGAGAAAATCGCAAAAAACTGAAAAATTATACGAATAAACTACTACTTCCGGTTGACCGATTTTGATGAAAATGTTCGTGTCGCGTCCGGTAGTGGTATGTAACTTAAGTTTCAAGTTTCAAGTTCGTACGATGTTCCGTTCTTCAGATATTCTGTTCACACACAGACACACAGACACACACACACACACACACACACACACACAGACCAATCGCTAAAAACATGTTTTTTGGGTTCAGGGGGTCTGAAAACGTATAGATCCGGTGAAAACTCGATTTCGAAAAATCGACATGAAAACAATACTTTCCTTCCTATATATTCATATAGGCAAGAGAAAGTAAAACTAAAACAGACAATATCTTGAACATACTCGATTAATAATAGGTAATGATAAATAATTAATAAAAATTATAATTTACAATAAAATGGAATGTAAAGCGATGTATGAAATTATAGGGCTAATTAATTATAGGTTTTGACAATTTAGTTGAGTAGATCTCTCCTCCATTGTCTTTGAAGTCATCGTACAAAATTGATTTATGGGTTATGGATGCGCTGAACAAGTAGATTTGTGTAATGTCATAGTCTTTTGTGGAAGTTGTTATAACATAATTTTGCGATGTCATATACAAAAGGAATATTAAGATCATTGTGTATAATTGAATTTGATACGTACAGGAGGGCAAATGTGGTTAAAAGTAATAATTTTAACTGAAAAGTCTCAGTCATTTAAAGTTACTGATTTTGCGCAGCCAAATATTTTCAATCTGTGCGTCCAACAATCTGTAAGAAAAGCCAGACTTATGTGATTTTTGTAGGGATGGTGTGCTTACATTCAGTTAGTTCTAAAATGCACTTAAGAAAAAATGTAAAATTTTGACTTATGGGCTTTCTGATATGACTGATTTAGTTTTTGTTTAAGTGGAATGGGTGATTTTTATGAAGAAATCTTTATACAATTTTTAGATGAATACAGTGCATTTTGTTTTAAAGAGTGGACCCCAGGATAAGTTGATCAAAGATCAAACCCAGATAGCAGACTTTACTGTCTTGAGGAATTGATGTTCTGTTTAGACATAAACAAGGACAGGCACCTCTATATATAGTGAGTGTGATCTGAGTCGATTTGGCAGGATTTATTTTCATTTTACATTGACATAGTCATCTTCCTACCTCAATTAAATGGTTCTGCAAAAGTAACGTGGTGTTCTCTGGTCGATCAGATGATGGTAAGATTACAGTGTCATCTGTGTAGATGGCCAGCATCACCCTCTGTTTATGGAAAATCTGAAGGGTATATAGCATATAAGATTGGTGACAAAATTGAGCCTTGTGGCACACCAGTTTAATATTTCTAACATCTGATAAGGCTGCACCTTGATGCACTACAAAAATCTGTCTTTAAAAAAAAAGTGTAGGATATGATAGTATGTATGTGGAAGGATTTCTTTTAATTTGTAAAGCCAAACCAAATTCTGTCAAATGCTGAAGCAACAGCCAGAAACACAGCTGATGTATGGTTTTTTGTTTCAAGATCTGACATTGCATAATCAACTACTCAGTGGAGCTGCTGAACTGTAGACTGTTAAGTTATAAATCTGAATTGACAATTTGGAAGAAATTTTTCAAATATTCGAGATATACGAAGAAGCAAAAGTTTTGGAAGCAACTGGTAAAAGATTGATGGGGCGGTATGATGATGTCAAATGTGTTGGCTTTCCGGGTTTTGGAAATTATTACCTCAGAAAGTTTCCACTGAATACGAACATGTATGGTCCTCCTTAGGATGGTATTGAAAATTTCTGTCAACAGAAAAAATCTTATGTAGAGTAATTCTTGAAGTACTTCTACAGTGATCAAATCGTAATGAGATTATTGTCCTACGATCAAGTGACGGGGAGGTAAAGAAAGTGGGAATGGACTTACATGATAAGCTGTAATATTTATAAAATTATTCTGGTCATTTAAATCTCCGTGCAGTTCAAAACAGAAGATAGATGTACCAACAACTGCTTTTTCTCAGTCATTTTTTGTCCAAGATTGGTTGTTCCTACGCCATGAAGATGACTCAGGTACATGTTTTAGCAATCACTTTTTTAGTTGCCACAAGCTGTGGTTAGATATATCTAGATTACCCAAACTGTTTTTAAAATTTCAAATTTTTTTTAGAAGATTATTAAGATTCCTGAAATTAATTTTATCTTCTGTCTTTTGTCTTACAAAAAAAAATATTGTCATAGCCAATATTTACATTTCTTTTGTTTATTATTTATAAGTTACCAAAGTGTATAAGTGACTGCACTATCACCTTATTTAAACCCTCTTATCAAGCCTCTGTGTACCACCTCTCTATCTGTGCTATCATAAGCTTTCATTGTATCCTAAAATAACATGACCAACCTTTTTCTTGTTTATGATAAATTAATTATCATAAATAGATACAGCAATAATGCAAACTTAAAAAAACAATGTATTAAAAATCAGTAGTCGGAAAAAACGAGAAGACGTACAGTTGGGGCAACTGTTCTTTTCTGTACTTGAGTGAAATTTTTAAACAAATGAGACCCCTAGCATTAATATCATAGCATTTCATTATCTATGACTGACTTGATAACAAACATTAATTGCAGGATGGGACTACAAAAGTGTCCTTCACTATTTTAAGAAATCAGAAGATAACGAAGATAAGGAAATACTTCATCATAATAAAAAATATCATGGTAAGTGAGTGAAATATTCTATACACCTATTCCCTGATAACAAAAATTGATTTGTTTAAAATATGTAGTATTAGTAGTAGTAGTAGTAGTAGTAGTAATAGTAAATGTAGGTAATTGGTGGAGGATTTTAGTAGGATGTAATCAACAGTGGAATAGGAAGCTGTGTGTAATTCCAGTTCAATAAATAAAATAATATCAGTAAAATAAACACTACACAAGAAAATGTTTAACAAAATTATTATGTAGGCCTATATAAATAAAATATGAACTATACAAAATAAAGCTATGTTATAAGTACCGGCCTTCGGGCCAGCCGAGTCAGTCAGCTGGTAGAAAGTTGCTATTATTTGTTAAGTAACACCAGTTGGGCAAGCGACTTTGTATGGTGACCAGTTGACAGCCATCCATGAACAAACTCTACTGGGGGTCCCTGTTCAAACTCATGTCTAATCCAAGTTAAAAATAAAAATACAGCAAAAAGCAGCAATCAAATTGGGTAGTTGTCAACAACAATATACAGTTCCCAATAACAAATAAAAGCTAAAAAAAAAAAACAATTGTTATAAATACCAAATAAAGTTTATTTGCTGTACTAATTATTTTACACTAAATGCTTTATGTGATATATTTTATGAAATCTCAGAAAACTCTTTTCTGAAGAAGACATGATAATGACAAATTTTCTGTTATTCAATTCTGTTTCAGCTATGAGGTTATGCATTGCAGCAATGCAGATGAGCATGATAAGATTTTTCCAATACAACAATAAACAATTTTAGAATTATTGCAACCATTCCAAAGCATTCATGCAAAAGCTTATTTGTTAAATATAGTATTCTCATTTTACCCTTCTTTACATACCTATCCAACATTTTTTACTTCATGAGAAAAGAACAATGCTATTTGCAGAAAATAAGTACAACTAAAGCTATGAAACTTGCCATAATGATGACTCCAGATAGAAAAATATAAAACTACAAAGTTCTTAAAAAGAATTCCCTGCGATTCCGCTCAGCTTTTCAATAAATTGCTATTTAACAAAATTCCTTAATGTATAAATTAACCCTATCAGACTGATCAAGTGGTAAAGTCGTCGCCAAAGTCAGCTGATTTTTTGAGACCAAGGTTCATATCCTAGTAAAGGTTGTTACTTTTACAAGGATTTGAAATACTAGATAGTGGTTACCGGTGTACTTTGATAGTTGGGGTTAAATTAACCATACTTTCTCAGGAATGGTTGGCCTGAGTATGTGCAAGACTACCCTCATGCCTATCATCCTCATCCCAATCGGTATAAAGATGGAACCACTAGGAGACTCGACACAAACATTTTCATCAAAATCGGTCAACCGGAAGTAGTAGTTTATTCGTACGATTTTCTCAAAAAATAGCAACTATGTTTTTTTAAAGATCACCTTTTTTACTAAATCTTTTATGCCCTACAAGATAGGGTAATGTCTACTGAAATTCTTGCGGGGGGGGGGGGGGGAGCTGTGCTTACGTGATAAAAAGTGTTTCTTTACACACTTTACACATCATGCATTTCATCCTCATCTCAATGGGTTATGAGTTGTTTATTGTTCTAAACTGAACAGATTGCAACGTACACACATTAGGGAAAAAATTAAAAAGTACAAAAGTTTGATCAGGAAATGATATTCATAGGATAGTTTTTAAACAAAACATCATTGTATTTTTAATATGAGTTTTTGTATTATCCAACACCTAATGCTTTTGAAAAGTAATGTAAAAATGTAAAATTTATATTAAGTAATATCATAGATTGTTCGATAAAACTACAATATTCTAAATTAACTGATTTTTAAAAGTAAGAAATAAACTTTAATTACATTTGTAAATATATTTTCTAAAGTATTTGGCCTTGAGTATATTATTATGTTTATAAACACTAAATTTTAAACATCCACATGACAACACACTATTTGTTTTCACCTAACTGTGTTCTCTTTAATTAACACTATGTTAATTTTCTTCTTACACATTTTTACTAATATTATTTAGTGGATCCTTCATCAGCAAAGTATATAAATTATTTTTTCACTTTTTTATTAAAATAAGTGATTGAAGATGTATGTCTGTATGCAAATGAGTGCCTTCGCATGACTGGGAAGGCTGGTCTAAGACAAGCAGAGAAATTTCAGAGAAAGAAGATCGTTCAGAAGATAATGGCTTTGAAGATAGTTGATGGACAATAGAGGCTACAAGGTTGAGAAGAACTGTACAAGGAAGATGAGTGATTGATGGAAATGATTAGAAAATGAAGACAAAAATGTTACTGACATCTGTTTAGAATAGATGACAACCAGTTGACAAAACAAATTTTTAAGATACTAAACATTAGACCTAATGTGTTGGATAAATGGTTTAAAGAAGTCAGAAAGGATGTAGAGAAAAAATAAAAACGTTTTTCTTTCATGGAGTAGGAGCTTGTTTTATCAATTTATCAGGGACACAAAAGAGAATGTTTTCCTAATTTTTCATAATTTAATCACATCACAACCCCGTTGTAATTGGGGGAGGAATGAAAATATAGTGCTTCAATGTAAACTTTAATATCTCAATTGATATTTCCCTAATCAACTCCATTAAAAACAAGAAAAAATAGCAAAACAATGTCTATTTGCAACTGTATTGATGATAAGATACACATTCTGAGAACGTTTTTATTAATTTTTTATTTTTTTGTAATAAGTTTTACTTTCTCTTGCCTATATGAATTTATTATATAGGAAGGAAAGTATTGTTTTCATATCGATTTTTCGAAATCGATTTTTCACCGGATCTACACGTTTTCAGACCCCCTGAACCCAAAAAACATGTTTTTAGCGATTGGTCTGTGTGTGTGTGTGTGTGTGCTGTGTGTGAACAGACTATCTCAAGAACGGAAAACCGTACACACTTGAAACTTGAAACTTAAGTTACATACTACTACCGGACCCGACACGAACATTTTCATTAAAATCGGTCAACCGGAAGTAGTAGTTTATTCGTATAATTTTTCGGTTTTTTGCGATTTTCTCAAAAACTGGTCCTACGATTTTTTTAAAAATCGCCTGGTTTACTCATTTTCTTATGCTCTACAAGATAGGGTAGGCGTCATGTTTGCTGAAATTCTCGGTGAGGCTGCTTTCACGTAAAGAAATAGTTTTTTTAAGATTACGGCTTCATTATAAATTTTAGCGTAAAAATTTATATAATAAAAGTTGTAGGGAATTTAAAAACCTACAACTCTTATTTCAAACATTTTTTTTATAACGCTTAGTTCAGCAGTAATTAGCGATTTTCTGTTTTTTCTCACAAAAACGTGTGAAAAATCTATTTTTTTTAAGATTTCGGCCTCAGTGTGCATTTTACGACAAAAGTGTATATAACTAATTTTATAGGGAAAAAAAGATCTACAACTTTTATTCATAGCATTTTTCTCTACAGAGCCTAGTTTAGTGTGAAAGAAAGATTTTCCGTTTTAAGCTGAACTGAGTTTGATTTTCATTTTGCGTCTTTCAGTCATGATTAAAATAAGGTTATATTTTTAGAGATTAGTTTTTTGTTTATTTCTAATGTTTTATTACTAATGTCAGGTTATATTGTTAATATTTGCATTGGCAAGAGAAAGTTATGTGAGTGTTTCACACCAGATTTTTTTCTTTCTTTTAACTTTTAAACTCCATGAAAACTGTTCTTCTTTGAGTTATTTTATATTGATTCAAAAGTTACTAGAGCACAATATGCTGAATCAGTGTTAAAAATTATTCATGTATATAAATTACAATTCAAGTTATGCTTGGTTTAATATACAAAACAACAAAGTTACAACTTATTGGAAGTTAGCAATGAATTAATATTAATTAAGTTAGCAGTTAGCAGTGCTCAGGAACACCTGACTAAAGTGTTCATATAGCTGAAAACTGTTTTAACGATACTCACAAATCATAAAACAGGCTTATGCATTTAATAAAAAGCACATCAAAATATCTCAACTCCAAAAGAAGTCATTCAAGTTTGAATACAGACGATTTTTGAGAAAATCATGGGAGTTACCATTGTAGGCCTAACACTTAAATTATTATTAATTTTTTAAAAAGTTTCCAGAGTGTATACCAAATAATTATACCATTTCATTCAAAAAAATTTGGATTACATATTTAGCAAAGAAACAGAAATTTCTAAAAAAATAACATTTTTTGTGGTTTTTAAGCCAATAAGAAGAATACAGGTTGGCAAAAAATTAAATTGTGCTCTCTCTTACATTGTGAGCTCTTTTTGCAGTTCACATTCTCAGCAATCTCTCACTGTATGTTTTTACACTTTCTCCTGTCCAATTGGTGTTCTGATTTTGGTTTTCATGGAACCCCTTAAAGTCTGTAACTAGTTGACTGAATTTGGTTCAGTTTTTAATTTTCTTGGTTTATTCCAGTTTTATCAATATCCTTTCTGACTTCTTTAAACCACTCATCCGACACCTTAGGTTTATTGTTTAGTGTCTTAAAAATTTGTTTTGTCAACTGGTTGTCATCCGTTCTATACAAGTGTTGGTAAAATTTTATTCTTAATTTTCTAATCGATCATTTTCCTTGTACAGATATTTTCTACCTCGTAACCTATATTGTCCGTCTACTATCTTTGGATCCATTATCTTGCAGAGGATCTTTCCCTCAAATTGCTTCTCTTAGACCAGCCTTCCTGGTATCATTCTAAGGCACTCACTTGCGTACAGACACACAGGTTTTATCACAGTATTATAACGTCTAATCTTTTCTTGTCCTAACAAAGCTTTCTTCTTATACAAGTAGATATATACAATATAATATTAGATATTGAAATATATATTTCTTAACCACCAGAATAGAGTAACAATAAACACTTACCAATGTTTAAAGAGTATTTTAATGGTTTAGAAATATATATTTCAATTTTAAATAATACGGCTGTTGATAATTGTAGATAGGATGTTTGATAAAATAATAATAGATATGTATATAATAAATGAACTATTGAAAGTTTTGTTGTTATATATTTATATAGTATAATTGTGTACTGTATTTGATGATGTCTACTCCCATAGGGTCCGTAACAAATAAGATTTTTTTTAAATGATTTCTCCATAATATGTTTTAAGGTAAAGGAGGTTATCAGACAGTGGAATGGTTCCCATATGTGGATCCGACAACACCATACCTGATAAAAGCATGGCAAGAACTTGGTTATGATGAACGTGACCTTAACGGAAAAGAACAACTAGGAGTAAGTATTAAAGTAATTTATAATTTACTATTCGAATAATTTTCAGTTATTGTCCTAGCTTAACTCCTTCATTAACAAAGGCCGTGTAGTAGATTTTTCAGTAAAATGTAAGTCTTCAAAATGCCGCCCCTTAAAATGCTATGCCACCTCCTTAGATGCCACTCTTATTGACTTAACCCTACTTGGAATTGTAAGGAATATAAATTATCCAACATGAAATCTTTTCCATAGGTCATTTTGCAGATATATCTATAGTTACTCAAGTCACGTGTTTGCCTTTGGTTTTAACGAGAGGTAAAGGAGGGAAAGCATCAGTGTGCATGCGTGACTGCTTTAGTATCAGTTCACCAACACACCAATGTAAGCTATACCCAGAGGACATACAATATATCGCAGAACCTTATGTAGGTCAACTGAACGAATATAACTGTTTGTTACCATAAACGGAAATGTCGGTTTCTCGAAAATATGGTCGAACTGTTCACAATGCTGAACGAAATCTAATATGCAATGTAATAAAATGCTGTGAAGTTGAAGCTCAACAAAAATACCTATCCGTACCTCTTAACAAAAGCCGTGAACAAGCGGCTAACTACTGTGATGTTTCTCTTTCCACAATTCAAAATATAAAGAAGGAAGTTAAAGACAGTAAAGAAGATAATTTACGATAATTTAAAAAGATAAGACAGTTTTTTTTACACCTGGTAAAAAAAGAAATTGATACATCAATAAGAAAGTGGTGCCAACATGTGAAACGTTATTATCGGTTTTAAAAGAAAGGCTAAAATTTAGTTGGAAACTTTGTACTTAAATAAACATTTTACAGGAAATGGGGTGTCAACGAATTATATTAATTGAAAGGCAACATGTGGTTAAATAACGGTGCAATTGCACGGTAGTAAAATATAGTGTCTCACAGTTGAGGTAGGCAGCACTGTCAGATTTCTCTTCCCTTCCTTAAAGCCCATCCATATGGAAAAGGTATTCTTGTGACTCACTATCTATACATATGGTTTTGAATGGTTGTGGCCATTAAATGGATACATCGCACATTTGAAAATTAAATCAAAAAAGATTCTGACTAAAATTTGTCTTAATAGTCATCAAAATTATGCCAAAATATCTAAATATTCCAGGAAATTTACACCTACAGAAGCTGGGTTGATGCCACTGCCAGCCAGTTTTTCTTGGCTGTCATGTGGTTGGTGTTCCATATCAGTCGTGCTTTCTCTGTTTGTTACTATTTATAAATGTTACATTCGCCCAATTTAATCATATTTCTTTAAACAATTTTTGTACTTGTACATTTCTTTTCTCCTTTTACTCTGCAACTCAACGTACAGTTTTCAACAAATAATTTTCTATCCAGGAGAACACGTTTTTCTATAATACGACCTATAATTTAATGCGTCTGTGACATGAAACGAATTTTGTTGAATAAGGGGTTAATACAATAATTTTCAATCTTAATAAGTCACTAAATTGCTGCTTTAAAAACAATAATTCTCTTACCAGATCTATTTTTTAAAATTAGACTGAATTTTGTGACTTTTTGAATTTTGAATATTAGACTGAATTATAATAAATGCAAAAATATTACACTGATGCAGATATATTATCTAATTTACTTATTTAAACATACCACAGCCACTTGGCACTTCTTGAGACAAATTTACATTAAAATTAAATACTGTTGATAAGTAATTGTTATCTCAAAGAAAATCTATCAATACATAACACATGCAATCGTTTTTTGTGATAATTTCTGCCTTAGCTTTTAGGAGTGGCTGCACAGTATAATACAAACAAAAAAAGCTTTGTTCTGTAAGATCAAAAGTCTTTCAAAAGTGCTTAGGCAGAAATGTGTGAAATATCATAAATTGTATACATCAATATCAGAACAACATAGACCAAATTTAAAAAAAGTGTTGTATAAAGATTCCAATTACTGATAGTTTAAACTTTATTTTGATTTTACTGCTTATACCACCCTTTACAGTGCTGCTTGACTTAACTGGTTAACTGGTTGTTTTAAGCTGTCTCATTTCTTTATTTGTTGTTCCATGAAAGTTTTATAGCGATTGTTGCTATCCTCAACTCTTGTAAGTAATGAGGATATACCAAGCTTCCTCATATAATGCCATTTTTACACGACTCTACTAATAGGATCTGTTTACCAACAGAAATGAGTAACCAGTATCTACTTGTACATACCTCAAATAATTCTACACAAATAAACAAATCTTAAATCCTTAGGTTGTAAGTTGGAAACCAGTCATCAAACGACTAGCTGTGCCATTACTTCTGAGTTGTGTAGTGACATTTTCCCAAATCTAGCAGTTTATTAATTTTTCTATTCAGTCTCAAAATTTCTATTGTTAATTAATTGAAGTAGTTTAGAAATTTAAAGAAATAATTGTTTTCTATTCCTTTTTATTTTATATCAATAATTAACTTTTTTTTAAAGTCACAAAATTTTCCTTCATGCTAAAATTGAGAGAAGCAAAATATTAAATTTGTAAATGAGGTCAGAAACCATTGCTTGTACAAACATGAGTGGTGTTATTAAATTAAAAATTATCTACTATTACTGGCAACTAACATACAGATATCAACCTTTTGGAGAAAGAGGTGGGAGAAGCCAACAATTAGAGTATAATCCATAAAAACTGTTACCACAGTTCAATATTCTTTGGGGCTCCATGTGAGCCTGGCTTGGGGCTCCAATGCCAAACTCACAAAAACATAGTTTTAAATTTTTAATATAATTCTGTAGTAAATTTAAAACACTAGTAACACAGATTACCAAAAAAAATCATATAATAGAATGTCAATATTACACAGCTGTGTGAATACTCATATAAATGAAATATTGAATCTCCGTTTTCAATCCTAGATAGATCTCAAGGAAATCATTACAAGTGAAACCCAGACCTGGTATGAGCTTTACTTCATCCAACAGTCACTTGAGACTGGGAAATATAGGCGATTCCAATTTTAAATTGGTTGTATAGAGCAATACGGTATCCGCTACTATCTGTCCTTCAAATATACATAGTATTTAATAATTAACTTATTAATTTCAGTTGTAATTGTAACAGAAACTAAACACTTTCTTTTGTCTTACTTGTTCCATTTTAATAATAATAATAATAATAATAATCATATAATAATAATAACAATCCGATCTAAGAGATGCAAATATCACACCTTCAGACCTCAAAGACCGTGAAACCTTCAGGCATAAAATTCACACCTGGGAAGTTGCATCAGAGGGTAAGCCGAAGAGACCTAGGGCAAAATGGACGGATGAACGTCGTGTTAGACACCGCGAATTTATGAAGGAGTACTGGAGAAACAAGAGGAATGGCGGCAACAGTTCATAATTGACTTTATGTGATCCTGAATGGGTCTAAACAATCTAAATAAATAAATAAATAAATAATAATAATAATAATAAACACGTATTATTAAAGAAATGCAGCACTGAACCAATAAATACTAACAAACAATACTCATTAAATTATTACATGCGCAACAACACTACTTCACACAACAAATGGTATCACAACACTAAATAATTGAAAGCCAAAGTGAATGGGAAAAAGAGTGTACAGGTACAGATTTACATATTATACAGTACATAATACTGTAGTATTTATAATGTTTATAAATGAAAGACAGCCAATAGGCCTATGGCGTTGAAATGGATATATATATAAATATATATATATATATATATATATATAGATTTTGAAAGAATTAAAAAAATTATGTTTAATTTAATTTTATCTTTTCATAACATTTTATGGTTTTACGAACGAAATGCTGTACATTCACTATAAATAGTTATATTCAATTACAAATGTAATAACAATTTTGTCATATAAAATATATTTCAGATAATAATGTAAACATTTTTAATTGTAAACATAATTTGTTTCAATATCATAAGAATAATATAGTCTACAATAAGATAAACTTTTATTTTCATAGCATGAGTCAATGTTTTTAACACAGTACGTATCAGCGCTCCGGCCATATAAGCTCCGGCCATAAAAATGGTATCTTGCGACTGTTGGACAAAGTATAGAGATAATTTATTGAGACTGATTTCTGTACACAGGTGATGCACCTTCAGAGTACATCACGTCACGGAGAAAGGCTGAGTACAAATGGAGCATTCATTCGCCCCATCAGAAAGAAACGTAAGAATTTAACAATCATGACAGAAGCACACGTGACAAGAATACTGATAGATCCAAGAAAAAAAAGTGCTACAGGAGTTGAATATTTCAAAAATGGTATGCTTGCCACAGTAATGGCGAGAAAAGAGGTGATATTGTCAGCTGGTGCTATAAACTCACCAAAAATTTTAATGTTATCAGGGATTGGACCTCGAGACCACTTAAAAGAACTTCACATTAAAGTAATAAAGGATCTGGCGGTAAGTCTCTTGCAACTCAATCAAATAAAAGCTTAATTTGTTTCTCATTACTCATAAATCATCCTTGTTGTCTACTCCAATGTCTGCCATAGATGCAAAATACTTTAATTCTGTAGCCTACATATGTTTCCCCTGGGTGACAGCACAGCTACCCCCTCCAAAAGCTATCCATTTTACTGCACTGAATCAACTGTCCTAACCTGGGGAGTCAGTCAGCAATGTTGTGCAATTTTATTTTAATTATATTTTTCACTGCTACACGATAATATTTTTTTTTATGGTCTCCTTAAACTTCCTACAACCACCCATCTCTTCCTATAACTACGACTTGTGCCAAGGTATGTCGAGGTAATACAACAGAACAGCCATCATACGCTGCACATAATTATGTGCAGCATAATGATAGATGAACATAATATAATTATATTATATCAAATAAAGAGTTTCTCTCTCAAAGAGTTCTATAAGTTTTTTCTTATCTTCATAAAGTCACAACTCTTGAACATATAAACCATAATCATATTATGAAATAAAAACATATTATTGAAATAAAAAAACACTGGAATAATCTTTATTTTGTTCCATTGGGCTTCCAAAAATTGCCACCTTACAGTTTGCACTCTGGGCAATGACATGATTTGCACATCTCTTAATGCCACCTACAATTTCTGCTACGAATGAGACCAGTTCTTAAAAACTTCAGTTCGTAAAAACTTTTAATGTCTGGCAATCATAGAAGTTACATTGCAGAAAATTGTACAAGACATTGAAAAACTGTTTATGTAACGGTAAAAATTTATTCTGATGCAAATTTATTTTAGAAATAATCTAACCAAAAAAATCAATCCCATTTATCAGTTCACAGTGCTTTTTTTTTTTTTTTTTTTTTTTTTTTTTTAGGCCCTCATTGGAGCAAAATTAATCAATTTATAGAAGATCCCTAGTTATTCCTCTTATTTGCCCAGTAGTTCTTCATCCTCTGCGACACTCTCGCCCTATCCTCCACAGTCCAATGTCTGTTTGTCTGCCTTTTAGGTACTTCTGGAAATTTCGTGTTTGGATTTTTGATCTTATATCCTTCTTCTCTGTTCAAAATCTGTGTCTCTGAGATATCCAGGTCCTGCAGATCCTGTTGAACTTCCTCAAACCAGGCGTACTTGACTTTGGTTTTCAAAAAGAAATCCAGTACCTGTCTGGTAAATCTGGATTCTGGCAGTCTCCTAAGATGTCCAAAGAACCCAACTCTTCTCTTCCTCATTATCTCGGAAATTTCCTCATTTTCCCTGTATAGAACCGAATTTGGCAACAACCTATACTCATTGTCTACTCTGTGCTTTTTGTTTATTATTGTTCTGAGGATTCTTCTCTCTGTCTTTCTAAGGTCCTCCATCTTCCCACAGTGCCTCAACCTGCCCAAAGTCTCACACGCATACATTACCACAGACTTCGTGACCGTATTGTAGTGCCTCAATTTGGATTTTATGGACATTGACTTCCTCTTATAGGTGGACCATGTCAGTCTTTGAGCTCCCTTGAGTTTGTTAACTCTTGATTCCATGTTCATTTTTTCGTCTAGATTATATGTGATCACCTCTCCCAAATACTTAAATTTTTTAACTATCCTAATTTTGTGATTGGCTGCCTCCAGATATCTTGGTGTTTCTGTATTTGTGGACATTATTTCCGTCTTCTCAAAGGAGATTCGCATACCAACTCCTGCTGCAATTGCCTGCAGTGATTCTATCTGTTCTTTTGCGTTTTCCCAGTCATTGGAGAAAATTGCCAGGTCGTCGGCAAAGGCTAGGCAGCCCACTTTGATTTTCGTCCCAATTTTCACGCATTTGCAGGTCTTCTTCCATTCTCGAACAATTTTTCCCAAGATGCAGTTGAATAGTAATGGCGAGAGGCCATCTCCCTGCCTTAGTCCAGTAATCACCTCAAATGGCCATGAAGTCTCTCCTCGGAATTTTACTTTGGATTTTGTGTTCGAAATTGTCTTTTCAATTAAGTTTATTAATTTTTGTGCAAGTCCAAACTCTTTTAGTGTTTTTAGTAGAGACTCCCTGTGGATGCAATCATAGGCTTTCTTGAAATCAACAAATGTGATTATTAGCTCTTTCCCACGTTTTTTGTGATATCCTATTATTGACTTCAAGTTGTGGATTTGTTCGGGGCAGCTTCTTCCTGGTCGGAACCCTGCTTGATATTCCCCTAGTTCCTGATCTAATTGGTCTTGGATCCTCCAGAGTAGAATTTTTGAGAAAATCTTGTACGTTACTCACAGTGCTTTTAAATATAAAAGAATCATAAATTTTAAATCCAAAAACCAATTAAGAAGGATGAATCATTAATTGGGTAAACATTCTAACTAAAATTAATGTCAATTTAAACAAAATGATACAAATAAAATTCAAAAGAGATTTTAGGTTAAAAATATAACAAAAAATGAACTACAAAATATGCGACTTACTTGTATAAAAAAGATAACTGAAATATTTTCTTAGTTTTGAAATTTGTAAGCGCACCTGAAACAAAAAAATAAATGTTCAGTTATTTAAAAAATGAAGTTAATGAATACATAAATAGATAAACTTTTATTGTCATGTAATATAATATACAAAATTATATATGACAAGCCAAAAATGTTGGTAATAGGAAATGGGAAGGTTATACTACTGCAAAGAATGCAATAAAGAGACTGATTAGACACTCACTTGTAGCGGCTAAGTAAAACTGTGCAAAAACCTCTACTAGGACAGTCAAAATTTATACTAAAATTAATTGACAACAAATTAATTTTTATCAAAGTACAGTATCAATATTCACAGGTGAACTTATTGCTTACCAATTCAAAAACTATTTAGTTATTCCGTCATCTATTCCATAAGAATATATGCTAAAAATTAAATTCCTTATTTTATTTTTATCTGTAATCTTAGGAAATTTAGTGTAGCAATTCCTCATTTAATCTTAGCATATTTATAAATTGGTTGATTTCTTGTTTAATGATCCTTAGGAAAAAAATTCCCTTACAATAAATCTTTACTCTAATCTTGTAAAGTGTTTTATTAAGTTGAGATTTGACATTTCAGATCTGTAAAGAGGTTCTTGCAAGACTACTTTTGTGTAGTCCTTAATTGTAAGATGCTGCAAAATGCATTTTCATTGTTTTAGTGATTTTGTTCAAAGGTTTATTTAATTTACATTGAATAAAATTGATAAAACTGAAGCATTTAAGAACAGAAGAGGTAGAGGTGTACAATATACTAGTCAGAGTTACCTCCTTTGAGAGTAATGAATTTCATTATTTTCCAGTGAATTTCATTACCAGTGAGGAAGGTTCCAGGGCTACGAAAAATAGCTCTGTTTCTCATCATGTAGTCAGCCAATTATATGTTTGAACTATTTAAGAACAGAAGAGGTAAAGGTGTAAAGACACTAGACAGAGTTATCTCCTCTGAGAGTAATGAATTCCATTATAAAGCAAGACCCTGTGGTGAATGAAGGTGTCATTTGCAAGATGGAAAGTAGATGCTTTTCAGTGGGCCTGGTATGCTAATAAACATACTTTCCCACTCAGTGAGAAAGGCAATAGTAAACCTTCTTACTCGTCATTTTATTAAGTAAAGCCTCTAGAGATTAAAACCACATTTATGATGATCTAAACAACAACATTGAATGCTACAGACAACTGCCACAATAACATTGAGATAAAAAAAGTATAAGCTTTTTATTTTGTGGGTCTCAAAAAATTGGCACATTCACAATCTCCCAACCTGTGTGGTCGCATGGTTCAACCCTACTTGGTACCACCTCTGACTGAGGCAAACCTAACAACCAACCACCTGCATAATAAATTTCAAATACCTAACAATTTGTTATTCTATAGGTCGGGCGTAATTTACAAGATCACGTGACGACGGATGGAGTTGTGGTCGCAATTAATAAAACAGCGACAAATAAACCTTATGACAAGATGGTTGCAGATGTTTACAAATACAAGAAGTTTCGTAAAGGTCCACTTTCTGCTACAGGACCTTTACAATGTGGAGTATTTGCACAGACCTGGTAATGTAAAACCCATTTCTTAAAAAAGTTTTGTTTTTTAAAAAGAATAATCAGTGCCAATTGGTTAAGGATTGTAGAAACAAACTAACTTGAGCACTGCTTAAGAAATGTACCGCATAATATCAAAATATAAATGATAGATAAATTGAAAAAGACTAAAAAGACACGGAAAAAATTTCATATTTACTAGATACATCTTTGAAGCATTAGTTTCACAAGCTGATCACTAACAACAGTGTATTTATTCAAAGTTTGTTTATTTATTTATTTACAATTGTATAGCTTGCAGCAAACAAAGTTCAATTACAGCAAGGAATACATAAATTATTTACTTCAAAACTATTAACTTTAAAAAATAGTGCTATATCTCTTTTTACACGTAAACTTATTAGTATAGTTTATTTTAAAGTAAACAAATAAGATCATGTAATTTTTTAGTTTAAACTGAAAGCTGGTTCACATATTCACATTCATAAATTAATACAATTTAGCATACACATAAAAATACACATTACTCATACAGACATGACTTGACATTCACAAGATACACTTTTGGAGCATGTGCTCATTTTCACATCAATGAATTCATATGATTTTTAACATTGTTACATGTACTAATAACATTGAATCATTTTTAGGCGCCTCCGTGGTGTAGTGATTAGCGTATTATCCTAAAAAGTGGAAAGTCCTGGGTTCGATTCCCAGCTAGGGTCTGGAAATTTTTAACCTGTTAGAACCCATTATTGCAGTACCAAAACCCACAGTAGTCGCTAATGACCAAATTGTTGATGCGACTTTAAATAAACCAATAAAAAAAACATTGAATCATCGATGTGAAAACTAAATAATTTTTAGATAATCTCAATTTATCTCAATCACTGCACATCTGTACTGTAATTACTTCTGGACTGGACAGTGCTATGGAAGAATCTTTCTAATAACATACTAAAATTTTAGTACAGATAGAGGAATGTGTGGAAACTGTGGTAAACACCTCACTGTTAGGCTTATATTGAAAGAGTCCACAAAATACACAGATCTTAAAAGGCAACTAAAAATAAACGGAAAAATTAAAGAGGATTTGCGACCTGGTCTAGAGCTAAAGAGAAGATGAAAAACTTTCTGAAAAAAATGGATTATTTAGCTATTTAGTTAGTTAATCTCAATAATTGTTATTCCGTTCAAAATATATTAGAAAAGAATACATTCATGTTACTTTATGTGAATTTACATTTATTTATTTACTGTGTGTTTGTCGCACATGTGGTGGGCTCTTTACACTTGTCATTGTGTGTTTTGAATGTTTTACAAGTTAATATAAGAACTCAAACTTTATTTTTGAACTGTCATTTTGTTTAAACTATGTATACCCCTCGCAGTTGGGTAGTTGATAAGTTTACACTTGAACTAATGAGAGATATAATTTGAAAAAGTAGACCAATCCTGATTTTCTGGTCCCAGTTGGTTTCTTAGGTGGGTGTTTTATTTAACAGAATTTAACAAGAGCTAATAACCAAGGCAGTTGATGAATAGTTAAATTCCCCACAAACTCAATTAAAAAACAAAAACTTTAGTCACAAAACTAAAATTAAATAAATACTAAATTAATACTAAATTAAAACTAATATTGAATAGTTTGAACGCTAATGTGGATCTTTCACAGCACTCAGGTAACTTGATTGCTCCGTTTCTGGAAAAGTAAGTTGCTCAAATAATACATTGTAAAATCAAACAAAACTGAAAAGAATTTTACTTCATTCAGATAAAAATGTAATTTAAACAAGAATTGCTTCGTATCTTTCTGTCCCTCGAAGATAACAAATTATTTTCTTTCCTTATTGTATTAAATGTTACTCATCTGTTACTGTAAATGGAATTATAAGAGACCTTTCTAGTGCTCTGTCCTTGTCAACTACTGTTAATTTGAAAGATCAAAATTATCCTTCAATAGATCATATGGCTAACTATTTGTTCACCAAGTAAGTATAATAATAATAATAATATTAAAGTACGTTTATTGAAACAATAAAATTACAATCGCATTATTACCATTTTACTAATATTAAAAGCAAACAAATTGTATAAAACAAACTAAAGATAATGACAAATGCAATAAAAATAACCTCGTTGTATGCCTCTTCAAATACGCACAATTGACAATGGCTGAAGCCATTTGTCAAGCCAAGTAAGTATGATGCCAGGGTCCCGGGTTCGTTTCCCGGTCAGGTCTGGCATTTTTTCATCACTCATTTTCATTATCATCATTATCCACCATTAGCATCATCATTTGCATTAGTAGAAATTGCTCAACACTCAGACGTAAAACAAAAAACAAAAACAAAAAAGGTCAGTAATTTTAAGTACGCATCAGCAGAATGAAAATTTATAATTATTTTTAATTGATTTAATTGTTTTGAAACAGGTTAGAGAAATCATTTCACCTACCAGATATTCAATACGCTTTTGATGCTTCATCAGTTCACGACTTCTTATATGACCCAGAAAATTTTACATCAGTTGGCATGTCACCATTATCTTACTATGATGCAATAAATGTCCGACCGATTGTTTTGAAACCAAAAAGTCGTGGGTATGTGTTATTGAATTATACCGATCCGTTATGGGGTCCTCCTCTAATATACTCTGGATATTTTACTGATATAAGAGATCTTCGTGTTCTTGTCGCAGGTAAATATGAAGAAAAAGATTAAGAAATATTTAACAAAATTATTTATAAAACGTATTTAGTTGAAAATTATACAAACTTCTAAATAAACACTGAGGAAAATTGTGTATTACTTGATAAAAATGTTTGGATGACACACATATTGACGTAAGCAATAAGTATCTTAAAAGCAATAAATTAATTGGTAAGTCATGAATTTAACATAGTGTTAAAATTTAGCCTTATTAGTTTTATCTTGACATGTACTGTACTCCCTTCTGGAATCTCCTGGATGCAGTTATAAAAAAAACAAATATTTTTTTTTGATTTCATCAAGATGGTTGACTTAACATGATAATTAACTTAATATGAATCATTTTTTTAAATTTTTACTTTGTGTACATTGTTATCTGTTTAATTCAGAACAATAAGCAACCCCATGACCCAATGAGATGATGATGATGATGTGTACACCGTGTTAATGAGGTGTAGTCTTGCACAGACCCAGGCCTACCATTCCTAAGAGGTATAGTTCATTGAACCCCAACCTTCAAAGTACACCAGTAACCACTGTCTAGTATTCAAATCTATAATAAATAACTACCTACTCAAATAACTATTCAAATAAAAATAACTGCTTTTACTAGGATTTGAACTACGAACCTCCGTTTCCAAAAATCAGCTGTTAAACAGCTGACTCGTGGCGATGAATTTACCTCTAGACCAGTGATTCTCAACCTGGGGGTTGCAACCCCCTGGGGGTCGTGGTGATATTATAGGGGGGGGGGAGGTCTCAAAAACAATAATGAAATCATTTAATCATTTTATGAGAAAAAAATCATTTATTATAAACTTACTTACAAAAATTTTACATGAAATAAGTACACTTACTTGTAAAGAAAAAAACTTAATCATTAAAATTAATTATTAATGTGATGGTTGAATTTGTTTTTCATTTAAAATGTTCTTCGTGTGTGGATCTTCGTTAGAAACATATCAAAGTAAATTGTTCTAGAGTGATAACATACGATTCCTATATTTAGTTTTTAGAGCAACCATAGAGAAAAACCCCTTTTCACACAGATAAGATGAGGAAATATTTTATATATTTTAAGATAATATTAATATTTTCAATGCTTCTGTGACTAAATTTTCATATTCATGCCATCGAGCAAGCCAAAATGTAATTAAATCTTCAGATGCAAATTGCAGTTGTAGCGTTTTGTCAGCAGACATTTCGATGAGCCGGTCGTGAAGCGCCTTTTAAAAATGAGTAACAGCACGACTTGTTCAAACACATCCATATGCATGTTCAAACATTCTCTCACAATGAGTATTATAGAAGGAGATTAAATTACAAAGAGCACGTACACATAAAGTTGGAACTAGTAAATTTTGCTTATGTATGTCCTTGTCATACATGCATGTTCATACACGCCGCTACTGTAAAAGTATAAACACAGCAATATAAAATAATAGCAATAATTGTATTCCATTTTTTTTACAGTCTGTATTTTCTAGACATAAAATTAGTGCAGTTTGATTATATAACATAGAAAACAACCAGTTTACATTTATAATTACAGTCAAAATTCAATTATTAATTAGAAGGCTTACTATTATTATTGGGGAGCAGGGGGTCACAAAATATTAATTTTATTTATTTTTACTATTTGGGGGTCGTGGAGCAAAAAAGATTAAGAATCACTGCTCTAGACCAACCCGGTGGGTCGATATTAATAATAATTTTTAAATTTCACCATGTAAAGGTATCTTATTTTTAATCCACCTTATGTACATGCCTAATCCTCTTTTTTATCACTCCAGACATCATCTTCAAATACTATCAGTGTCAGTGATTAGTTCAAAAGGTCTTTCCAACTTTTGTGACATCAGTCAGGCTAAAATTTTAACCTATTTTCTATTCTAACAAGTTAACCTTATTATTGATTTTTCTCATCAAGTTTCTTTTTAATATAGATCCCTATAAACTTCACAACATTTTGTTGTTAAAAACTATCATACTTGCATGTTAATCATACAAATTATTAATTTTATTTCAGGAATCCAATTAGCGACATTCATGTTACAAACAAATGCAATGGAACATATCGGTGCAAGACTAGTTGAACACCCAGTTCCCGCATGTAAACATTTTCAGTTTGGAACAGATGCGTATTGGGCATGCGTCGTTATGGAATATACAGCTACAATTTATCACCCGGTTGGAACTTGCAAAATGGGGCCATATGAAGATAAAAGTTCAGTTGTCGATTCGAGATTGCGTGTTCATGGAATATCTAGACTACGTGTTGTCGATGCGTCAATAATGCCAACAATAGTTCGAGGGAATACAAATGCACCAACTATAATGATCGCAGAAAAAGCTTCTGATATGATAAAGGAAGATTGGCATACAAAAAATATTAATGACAATGACTTTTATAAAACTTAGGAGAAACGATAACAAGTGATTCTGATGATAGTATTCAAATGTCCTGATAAATGAAGATAATATATCTATCGATCCAGCATCTGTGATATAATGTGATCTATGATAATATTGTTTGGGGAATATTCAGTAAATGTTACTTCTAGTCCTCTCACTGAAATCCCTAGTGGACCATCTACCCTTACTGGACTTATAGTAAACAATTAAATTAACTGTTTTATTTTTTATATCTTCCAAGAACCCCCTCTCACCCTGCTTATGTTATGACAAAGACAAATCTACTTCTAAAATATAGTAGACTACAAATAACTCTATAGTCATTGCTCAAACTAGTAACTAAGACATTTTATTACGTTATTTATTTTTAAATTTCATTAGATACTTATTCATGCAATATATCTCATTCGATATGTTTCTTTGATTTATAAAATTTAAATGATTCCATTTTTAAACGTAGTATTAGTCAAAGTACACAATAGATAGTTTGAAAATAAAAAAAATTTAAATCTGCGGAAACGGAACAATGAACGTTTACTATAGTACCCTATACAAGGTTTCATTGTTCGTAATTAAAAAATGTTAAAGTCTTAATTTTATAACAAATTGATAATAATTTGGTCTAAATTTATTTTGTAGCAAACTTTGTTATCAAAGGTAAGAAAATTTAAAATTTTAGTCCGCAGGCTCTCCTACCCTTTTAGTTCTCTGAAATTATCTCACTGATTTTCAGTAGATCTTTAAACATCTATAGGCTTTAGCACATGAAATAGATACTTTAAGCAATCCAACCATAATATTAGAAAATACAGTATCTCTTACAAATAACCTACTTTCCTTGAAACACAATGTGTTTTATAGATAAGTGTAGTTTTTGAAGCAAGTTGTAAATTTAAGCCCCCCTTACTTCAGCTCAGTATACTTAGCTAAGTTGTGATAGCAATCCATTAAACTACGTCCAACAGAAAACAATTGATGAGCTTAGTGGATGAAGGTACTATGTAACAAAAATGTAGTTTGAAAAAAAACTCGATCGAAGTTCTAAGGTTCCCATTTTGAGAATTATCGGATTTCTTTAATTTTAGTACCCATACATTACCCCTTCATGAAAATTTATAAAATGAAATTATATATTCACTTTTCTTTTGTATATAATACCTTCATCTACCAACTTTCGTATATGCTAGCACACAGTATCTTTTGAGAATGGATAAAAGGTATTTCATTAGTACAAAACAAAGTTTTCCATATGATAATTTTAAAAAAAGATTAACACATTTAACTGATGATTCTGTGTATGATGAAACAAAGAGTTCTTAGCTTCTGTGCAGTAGTACAAAGATATCTAATGTATTATTGTTTAAACTGCTACCAAACTATACCCTACACAATGATATAACTGATTTCTACTTTTAAATAATTTTATAAACAAATATCTCTACACACCTAAATTTAAACCTTGAAAATTTTTCCCAGAAAATATTCAGTGTAGTAATAAATTTTAATTTTGTATTGTATTTTTTTGTAGTAACAAATACTTTTTCAATCTCAAACTATCTAAATTACAAAAATCCCTTTTCATGAGAAGATGCGTCTCATGGTCCGTGCAAATTTTTTCTAAAGCAAAGCAGTCGGCCCTAGAAGTCACATTGCATGTTTACTTAACTCAGTGTTATCCTTCCTCATAATGGGATCAAGCCCACTTAGCTTTTGTAAGAAAGCTAACAACAAAAGCTAAGTAAGCTATTCTTTAAGAAGAATCGAATGACACTATTTTTGTTTCCAAATTCCGACTTTTGATTTTTTAACTTCCGGTTTAGGACCACTTCTGGTAAAAACCATAATTTAAAATCCAATGATTTCTGTATCTACTTTTTAAGAGGCATCCAATGACACTATTTTTGTTTCTAAATTCCAACTTCCATTTCTTGACTTCCAGTTTTTGGCCACTTCCGGTCAAAACTGGAATTTTAAACCCAATCCAGGTTCATAAACTTTTTGTATAGATTACGAATCCAAAAACCGTTTATTGCTATCTCTAGTGATTTCTGACATCTGGATGTGATGGACAGACAAACATAAGTAGGATAATGACAAACGGCAATTAAAATTGCCACCAATTTACCTTAATAAAAATCCCATGACTACCCATATTTTTCACTGCTACATTATACAAGAAATAACCCTAAGTGTGTTATTTTAAAATATTATAATTTCCCCATTGGTATTGTTATTTCCTTATGTTAAATTGATCTAGGTACAATGCTACTCTTCTAGTATAAACATACAACACAAGAAATTAATTTCTATTGGTAAAATACAGCTACTGATATTTTCTAAACATTTTATGCTTTTTTTAATCCCTAATGTGTCTACATTATAATTTGTTCAATTTATGAACACTAAACAACTCATGGCCCAATGAGATGAGGATGATATGTATGACATGTAAATGAGGTATGTAGTCTTTCTACTCAGGGCTACCATTCCTGAGAGAATATGGTTAATTTAACCCCTTACCATCAACATACACTGGTAACCACTGTCTAGTATTCAAATCCTAAAAGTATCAAACTTTACAAAGATTTGAACCATGAACCTTCATCTCCAAAAATCAGCTGTTAAACAGCTGGCTTACAGCGACAACTTTACCACTAGACTAACCTGGTGGGATTTCTTTATTTTAAAAAATTAGGTGTGAAACACTCACACGACTTTCTTTTTTCAATGCAAATAATGAACAAGATAACCTAACATTAGTATTAACACATTAGAAATAACCAAAAGAAAAACTAATCTTGAAAAACATAACCTAATTTTAATCATGAGTGAATAATGCAAAATGAAAACCAACCTTATAATTTGGCTTAATAATACAGAAAAATCACTCTTTGACGCTAAACTAGGCTCTGTAGAGAAAATTGCTTAAAAGTAAAATATTTTTTGCCGTAAAATGCATCCTAAGGCTAAAATCTTACAAAATACAATTTTTTTACAGTTTTCATGGGAAATAAACAGAAAATCACTAATGCAGTTAAACTAAGCATTATACAAAGAAACATTAGAGGTAAAAGTTGTAGGTTTTTAAATTTTCTACAACTTTGATATATACCCTACACTTATTATACAAGAAATAACCCTAAATGTGTTATTTTAAAATATTATTATTTCCCCATTGGTATTATTTATTCCGGCGTATTAAGGCCGGAATCTTAAAATATCAATTTTTCTATAAGAGCCTTATAACAGCCTTCCCAAGAATTTGAGCAAACATGGCGCCTACTCTATCTTGTAAAGCATAGAAAATGTAGTAAATGAGGCGATTTTTTAAAAAAATCGTCGGAGCCGTTTTTGAGAAAATCGCAGAAAAGTGAAAAATTATACAAAAATAAACTGCTACTTCCGGTGGACCGATTTTGATAAAAATGTTTATGTCGGGTCCTCTAGTAGTACCTAACTTAATTTTCAAGTTTCAATTTCGTACGATGTTCCGTTATTTACTTTTGCATTAAAACACAGCATTACACACACACAGACAAATTGCTAAAAATATGTTTTTTGGGGTTCAGGTGGTTTGAAAACGTGTAGATCCAGTGAAAACTCGATTTAGAAAAATCGACATGAAAACAATACTTTCCTTTCTATATATTCATATAGGCAAGAGAAAGTAATAAATATTTTTATTTACTATGCCAGACTTAATCGAGGAGTTACAATGCCTCTACATTCACATGATGTAAAAGTCATTAAACATGACAATGTGAATCTCTTAAAATATAATTCCCTCACCACAGTTTCGATGTTTAGATCACAATCGAATATATTCGTTAACACGTTATTTTGTATGATTTTCACATTACTGGATTTCATACACCCCAGAGCTGAATACTGTCAGTTGAAATTAATTTGAACACCTGTTTATAATTAATTAATAAACAGATGTTAAAATTAATTATTAATAACTTGTTAAAAGTTGACAGGAACAACATCCTACTTATTAAGTATTGTCATAAATGAAACAAATTATGTAAATCAAGAAGAGAAAATTTGATTTCATTATGTGTGTAATAAAAATATTCACCAGTTATGTATATTTTGAGAAAAATTATGAGTACAATATTAAGAAGATAATAACCATAGTTACCGCGTAATTAAGTTACCATTACGAATAAAATTAGGTAAAAATTGTTATACAAAATAATAAGTATAAAAAAATAAATAAATTTTAACACAATATTTACAAGTTCAGTTAGAACAATATTTATATAACCATAATAAAATTATGAATGTTACCACTTGTTAATTTTTATTATTATGTTGTATTATTTGTATGTTATGTACACCATATTGTACGTATCTGAATTGATTTAATAAAATCTGTTTTTTTTTTATAAACTCATGAATATATCATTATTTTACATAAAAAAACCCTCAAGAAATGCAGCCTCTTTGTCATTCTAGTCACATAATGAAAAAATTGGTGTGTAACACTTAAACGGTTTTCTCTTGTAGCAATGAAGAATATAATATTTTAAACATGAGTAAACAATGTTATTTGAAAAACATTACCTAATTTTAATCATGAACGAATGATGCAAAATAAAAATTAACCTCTGTTTGGGTTGAAAATAAGAAAATCGCTAATTGACGCTAAACTAAGCGTTGTAAAAAAACACTTGAAATAAAAGTTGTAATTTTTAAAAGTTCTAAAACTTTTATTATAGCCACTTTTACCCTAAATGCTTATAGGGCTGCATTCTTTAAAAAAAATGTCCTACCAAAGCACAGGCCCCCCAAAAACTACAGTAGACATGGCGCTTACCCTACATTGCAGAGCGCAAAAAACGTAGTAAATGAGGTGATTTTTAAAAAAAACCGTATGAACTATTTTTGAGAAAATTTCAAAAAAGTGAAAAACTGCACGAATAAACTACCACTTCCGGTTGACCGTTTTGATGAAAATGTTCGTATTCATATAGGGCAAGAGAAAGTAATCTATTCTGCATAATTTTCTTAATTATTTTAGAAAAAAAAGACACAAACAAAATAGGTCTACAATTTTGTAGTTTTTTCTCTGGCTCCTTTTTATTTAAAGGCGTCATTAAAGATTTTTTTAATCTGGGAACAATTCAATTCAATTTGGGAACTTTCCTGTTTGAAAAGATTGCGTCAATGGATGGGATTTCTATTTCAGAGATTAAATTGAGATCAAATAGTTTTGAATGAACAGAGCACAGCGAGAATAATAAATCTTTGTTTTCATTCATTTGATATTTTTCTGTATCGATACTAGGTACAGAAAGTATCAAGTACCTTGTATCAGTTACCATTTAGTACTCGTACTGAGTTGGATCAGGACAGAAAAATCCTGTTCCGCACCAGGACTAGAATCAATAATTTGATGCTGTAAACCTTTTAACATCAGCATTGTCATATTTTTCACAGCCATCTTAATACGTTCTGCGATTTCTTGCAAGAAATGAGAATTAAATCATAACCCTACACACATCCCCGTACCGTACATAAGGGTGAATTCAAGAAAGGGTTCTAATTCAAGATTCGGAAATATTAATAGTAGTTACTTTGAGTACAAAAAGCGTCGATTATCCGAACATCAGTTAACCGAATCGTCAATTATCCGAACCACCATCGATGGAGAAAAAATACATATTTACTCACGCAGAGGCCTTTACTGTCCTAAAAACTGCAATGCTATGGTGCGAAAAACAGCATGAATTAAGTGCTGCTGAAGCATTGTTACTACTCGTAAAAGGAATGAGAGATATTGCTGCCACAAAAATAAGTTCAGTCTTAGTTCAAAAGAAAATTTTTGATTTTTTTAAAAATAATTACTGTGTAGTATGGACGTGGTTTGATCGAAAAATTACGAGAATTTTAGTTTAACTTAAAAAATCTTTATTTATTCATCTATATCAATTTTGTCCCCTTCAAAGTAATCCCCCTCAAATATTATACACTTGTGATAGAGCTTTTTCCAATCTTGGAAGGATTTCTGGAACTCACTTTTTGGTATAGCTTTCAGTTCCTATAGTGTTTCTGGTTTTGTCATCAATGGTGGCAAAACGTCGCCTTTCATGGTTCTCTTAAGCTTCAAGAATAGAAAGATGTCGCCGGCGGCCGTCTCCGGTGAATATGGTGGCAGAGGTAACATAATTAGGTGTTATTAGGTGTATGGTGGGAGCTAACCAGCTAACCTCATGCAGGCCACTATTTAAGGAGCTTAAATTGCTTACAGTTCCCTGTCTCTACATTTTTGAGGTGATTATGTATGTTAGGCAAAATAATTTTATGCAGAATTTCAATGTTCACAATCATAACACGAGAAACAGGAATGATTATTATGTGGCTAATCACTCCACAAAATTGTTTGAACAAAAACCTACTTATGCAGGGAGAAAATTCATAAATAAATTACCCCAATCTTTAAAGTGTTGTGAGGATTTGAATTCCTTTAAAAAAAAATTAAAAAATTACTTGATCGGTGAAACTTTTTATAGCGTACAAGAATTTATTTCTTGATAGTAGTGATACTTAGTGTGTTTCTTATATGTATTTCAGGTGTTATATCTGACGACATGTCCTATACTCCTTCTGGAGTCTCCAGGGCGCAAAAAAATAAAAATAAAAAAATAATGATGTTTCCCAAAAAATTACGGATAAGCAATGAAGTATGAGCGTGAGCATTATCGTGATGCAAATTCCACGAGCGGTTTTGGCACAATTCTAAACATTTTCGGCGGATTGCTTCACGCAAACCATGCATAACTCCCAAGAAGTATTCCTTATTGACCAAACCACCACTGGCAGGAACACTCATAAATGTGTGTTAAAAAATATTTCCTAAAGGATTTTACCATAGTTTACTTCGTTAATTTATTCAGTTTTGAAATTCTGTACTTTTCCCTTTATTTTTATTATCTTATTGATTGTAATCTACAATTGCAATAAATTAGTGTTTTTTTTTAAAGAGAACGCATGAATTGTTCGTTTGCGGAACGTTTAAAAATCGCATCTGATAATATTTCATAAAATTGTAACGTTCGAACAAGCGGCCTACATTAACTCACACAGGCCTTAATTTCTGTAACATCATACCTATAAAGATTATAATAATTTTTCTGCTTATACTTTCGCTACTGCATTTAAGCGATTGCCGTCGCCAACTAATTTTTTATTTTTCTCATCTGTACGAATGAGGTGTTAAAGGTTAAAGGCGAGGTGTTAATATTGTATAGTTTTATACAGTTTGTGTAGAAGATATAAATTTTACTCATAAATTTCCCGTTAACTAAGAGATCCTAAATGAACGAGGAAAAAACTTCACAAAACGTTACATGACAAAATATTTTTGACTTACGCTATTATTGTGTTTAACAGATACAAAATATATGCATAAAATATAACTAGTACACAACAAACGAATTATTTAGGCTCCGTGAGTAAGGGGGGCCAAGCTGAGTGTGATCCGCGTGCGTCACCGGCTCAGATAATATCTGGCCAATTAAATTCTAGTATTAGTACTCCACAATCTAACCAATCAAATGTCTTCATCTGCGTCATGTTGATGGTTAATATTGTCCAATCAGTGAGGTTATATTACTATACTACGTCAGACCGATATCAACCAATCAAATAGTGTCTTTTGGCAGTTCGTCATTTGTACGGATGCTGCTTTCTGATCGGTCCGTACTCTTACAGGGCGTCACGTCGAGTGAGATTTTGACATAAGGTCCACCCAATGTCAACGTCTAGTTAACGGTAGGGCAGAACATAAATGTGAGTACTTTCTACTCGAGATTTATAATTTCTAGGTTGGTATCACTTACCAAATACGAAATACCCCATTGTAGAGATATTTCGGGTACTTAACAAAATTTAAACTATTTTTTTTAAATCACGAATGTTCATTCAAAACCAAGAAAAAGAGACTAAGGGTATGACATTCTAGTATAACTTAGGCCAAAATTATCGAAAAAAACGAGGCCTATATCGAATCGCTGTAATTTGAAATTTCGCAGCAAGTACAGAAGAGCCTTGTTAATTTGGATCAACTGGGCCGGGGCTGATCCGAGTTAACAAAAATCCGGGTTATCCAGAGAATGAAGTAAACACGATAAAAAATAAAATGTACTTATCAAAAATATTTTTAATGTAGTTTAAGAATTATTATCGGCACACCTAAAACACATAATAATTTACGTATTTACACTGTACACAATCGTTTACGAGCAGCGCGATCTCGCATCCGCTTTAGCATTAGAAGTCCGTTCACCGATGTTTCGGCTTGACTCTCGAAATAAACCATCAGTTTTATCTATGCTTGCTACTGCTTCTACGTGGGTCATAACCACACCTGGTAAATCAACACTGTCTGAATCCTTTTCATTTTCTGTAACACTGCATTATGCAACTATATCTTCCTCTGTGATCGCTTTTTAACGTCCGTCATTGTTAATATACAATAAATTTTAATGGCTTCTTCATCAGTATCGAACAGCCATTGATATTTTATAAAATCTTCTTCCACACTTATTTTTTCTCCTTCAATATCATTCATTGTTTTCTGGTAAGACACACACACCAGGCCACAACTTTTTCCATGACTTTATCAAAGCTTCTTTTCAAAAAGAGGAGAAAGAGAGCGTTGCGTCACCAGTTTGATGCGTAGCAACAGCAGGCGGGTTGAGTGCAAGGAAGTCACCCGCTGGCAAGTGAATTCGGGTAATGTACCTACTGAGAATAGCGATTTATCGTCAGTAAAAGAAGTCTTCATTTATTACGCTAAACAATACTTTTTTCCAAAACTGGTCCCAGTTAACGAGGTTTTTCTGTAGTCCCAAAAATGTTAAGTAGTCGCAATTCGAATTACAGCGGAGTCCGGATTGCGGGGTTCTACTTTAATTATATGTTTTTAATATAATATGCACAAGGTTTAGCTTAATTAATGTGTAAACATTTGAAGTTCTTCTTTACAAATTACAATGTTTATTAATTAATGACCTTAACTCATCTAAAATTAAATATTTATACACGCACGCGGACAAACACACACACACGGAGAAGTGTGGGTGCGAGCAGGTAGCTTACAAATTAATGTTTAACTTCACATTCGGCCAGATTATTTTAGCACTAATTGCATTATAAGACACGCATTACGACAACAAAAAGGAATCGAATTGGATTGTGGTTACCGACCGATGAGTTTAAAAATAATAAAAATTTTATTTTCCATTTTTTTAAAGAAATTATTAGCGCTAATATAATTTACACTACATTAAAATTACATTATTATTTATCTGTACTTTCAAATTTATGCACGAGGTGGGATAATAACGTATCAACTATGATTTCCATGTCCTAGAACAAGCTAGTTTAGTGTCTCTTCTTCAAAAACCACATAACAAAAAAAATATCAAAATAAAAAAAATCAAACAAAATAGTTAATTAAAAATCAAAATCAAAATAGCAGGTTGTGAGTTAACAGATTTAAGCGTGTAATCATTTCTTCCGTGTTCTGCTTACAGACGCTAAAGAGCCGTTCTTTAGTTCCACTTTTAACTTTATGGAGTTCCGTATACTTATAATTTTGGAGAAATATGTTTTACAGTCTGGGTCCCAGGTTATAGAAATATCTTTATTCCCATGCTTTTTGAAGGGAATAAAATGCTTGTTTCTTGTACTACTAGTAAATTTCATTTGGGGAAGGCACGTACTCAGGATTTTAGTTCGAGGATGGGCTGAGTTTGGAGATTTTTTTGGGTTACGTCGGACTGTTATGCCCAATACGTTAGTGTAGAGTGATAGATGAAAACAACCGATGAAAAATGCCAGATCTGATCGGAAATCGAACCTGCGGCGTATTAGTCTCGATGAAATTAGGATTTCCCGTTCGCGGGGCTGAAGCCCTCAAACCAAAGCTACGTGCCTGGTTTGGGGAAGTTTCGAATACAAAAGAACTAGCGCCACTTATGCTTCTTAAAAATAAATTGATGGAAAATTGTTACCGCTTTGGAAATATTATGTATTAATGTGATTTTCTTTGAAAGTGCAAGTTTATAAATTAACTAAATCTTTTAAAGAAAACAAACAAAGCGTTCTATTGCAGTTGTCATAGTCGCCACCGACGATTCTGTTTCAATTTCACAACAAAATTTGCTAATAGGCGATAGGATGCGATGATTTATTGTTTTAAATGGAACGATGGGCCTGACCAAAGCTCTCTCGACAAACTTTCACTCGGCTGCTGTCAAATTAAGAAACTGTTAGAGCCACAGTGCTAGTGAATGCGTCGTTCACGTACGTACACCCACACAGGCCTACTGACTCTACACAGTTCTAGTACAGACACTATGCGTTTATAAAGCAAACGGATCTTCTCGGTATTCAATGGAAGCAATAGGAACATATACATACAAATTAAATCTCTATTAATCAAGTAAATAGACAAAACAGGAAGAAAGTGTAAAGGATGAAAATGTGTAGTAATTTTGGCAAACAAAATAGAACGTTTCGCTAATTGCTTAGATGAGCCTTAGGCTACATTGGTTTGTTCACAACACAGCAAAGTCTTCTAGAATGCACTGTCTCTAAGTTCCGGTGGTTTCCGCCATGTGAACGATATTTCATAACAGTCCAGTCAAAAAAAAGCATTTAGCTAAAAAAATTAATTAGGGGAAAGGTGAATTTTGGCAGGCATCAAGTACAAGAGTACTAACGGGTGTTTTAAAAAGGACGCACTTCGAAGATTGAGAACGCTAATTTATTACATTAAGTAATTACAAATTATACGGTATAAAATTATTACCTTTATAACATTCAGATTACCTTTAAAACTTCACAATAAATGTTCAAAATGACTTCCTCCGCTTGTAATGCAAGTTCGAACACGTTTCATAAATTTGCAGCCACTTTTTAGTAGTGTTTGCTCATTAATGTTTGTAATCTAACTTTCAATATTAGCCTTCAATTCTTCAATTGTATGAGGATTGTTTTTAAAAACCTTACTCTTTAAATTCCCCCAAAGAAAAAAATCCGCAGGAGTAAGATCTGGGGATCTTGGTGGCCACAATCCTTTTGATATCACACGATGGCCAAAAAATTCTCGTAACGTATTCAGCGTTTCAGTAGAAGTATGGCACGTTGCGTTATCCTGCTGAAACCAACAATCTCGATCGTGTAATTCTAAAAACACTATAAATTGTTCAATTAAGTTGCGGTACACCACACCATCTACAGATATGTCAAAAAATAAAGCCCTAACAATACGACGCCGGGAGATCGCACACCAAACACCAATTTTTACGTGCGTGTAGTGGACGTTCATGAAATGTGTGAGGATTATGAGCGCTCCATATTCGGCAATTTTGGCTGTTGGTTTAACCATCCAAGTGGAACCACGCTTCGTCACTGAAATAAACACGATCCAATATTTCAACACCGTTGCCATTAACAAGAGAACGTATTCAACGACAATACTGTATACGTTTCCCATGGTCAACTTCTTTCAGTTCATGAAGCACCGATGCGGTAAGGATGCAGATTTAATTTTTTTGTAGCCCTTAAAGCGGAAGATAGTGATAATCCAGCCTGTGAAGACAATTTTCTAAGTGATTTGCCGGGTGAGGTAGTCAGACGTTGTTTCACATCGTCCAAAACTTGTTATGTTAACACTGATGGTCGACCTGTGCTTTTCCGATCCTGTACACTGCCAGTCTCACGAAATTTATTAATCAGACGCGATATTGTGGTGTTATTAGGTACTTCAGAATTGGGAAATTTTAACTGGAACTCGTCTTTCACTCGTTCGTAAGATTTATATGCGCAATAACTTTCAATAATAAAAACACGTTCATCCTTTGAAAAAAACCATGTTTGAACTTATACAGACACTACAGACACAAATGAATACTGGGATAGCACTAGTACATGTCAGTAATACACAATGGGTCAACAATGAGTACGGTAGTGCCAACTGTTATTTGGGGGAAAAATATTCCTTATGCAGAAAATATTAACCCTTAAACTTCGAAGTGCATCCTTTTTGAAACACCCGTTATATCCCAAAAATTCCCCAATCATATCTGGTTGTTCATACCCCTGTGGCCCCCATTAAATTTACTCAACATGGAAAAATTACATTTTTATTGAATTTTGTTCGTTATAAAACATTTTGAAAATAAATAATTATAAATACGCAGAAAAGCGGAAAAGTAGATTCTGCGTCCGAATAACCACATAAAAAGGATTTTGCGTTTTAAATGTATTGTAAAGTTTGTTCCGAGTTCTTTCGCATCTGATTAATAATAAATAACATAACTTTCTTTTTAAACGTATAATGAGTATTTATTAATAAATTAATCAATCACAACAAACTTTTACTGTTAAAACTACAAACAAAAGAGACCGATCGCCAATTGCTTGGACGAAGCATTGACTAAATTGGTTTGTTCATAACGACGCAACGTCGTTGCGTCAAACAACAAACGAATTAAACAAATACTTTTTTTAATCCCTAATTTGCATTTATTGCATTCTGTTCAATTCAGAACAATAAGCAACCCCATGACCCAATGAGATGAGGATGATGTGTATGACGGTAATTGAGGTTTAGTCTCGCACAGACCAAGCCCTGAGAGAGTATCGTTAATTGAACCCCAACAATCATAGTACACCGGTTACCACTATCTAATATTCAGATCCGTATAAAAGTAACTACATTTACAAAGATTTGAACAAGGAACCTTCGTTTCCGAAAATCAGCTGTTGTACAGCTGAATCGCGGCGACGTCTTTACCTCTAGACCAACCCGATGGGTCAAACAAATAAATTAACAAACCAATTACAATTAACTCAACTACTTAGACTAAATTTATTTTAAAATGTTTATTAAAAACTGAAGACTAAAAGTTGGTACTTTTTATTAGTTTAGTTTACTAAACTTAACTAAAAAGAAAATATGGCCACTTACAATCAAAATAATTAAATAACTGCTAGCCAAAAAACCAAAATTGTACCTTAACTTTTATAAACGAAGAGCTGATTTTCGAAATAAATAAGTTCACAAAAACATCAAAAAATTCTTATCAAATCCAGAAACAATAATAAAATACATAAAAGAACCAAATAAAAATATAGAGAAATGACCAAAGATATACAAAAAAGGTTTTTTACCCTGTTCTAGCGGGACAATTGAATGAGTTTATTCGGTCGGCCTACGACAGGGAAACAAATCTTTACTGCTGGAAACTTCGAATAATATCAGCTTCTATTGAATATTGACTGTTACACAATATAGATGTGCGAACAAAAATACAAATGGCTGCAGAGCAGAGATAATTTCTCCATGATGACAACATGGGTGCTATATTAACAAACAGATCAGCAGTAATAAGGTAATTTGAACGCAATAATTAGCACCAATCTCTTAATCTTCATAATTACTTTTTTAAGTACTTAGGCAGGCACAAAAGTAATTAACTGACAAAAGTATATTTAGATATATAGATGTTGCACAACGTTAATTAACATAAATGTCTTTATGTGTTTACGTAACCATTCGAATATATTATTCTACGACGGTTTGTCATATTGTAGCGGTGGCCGATAACATTAATTTTAATTACTGTAATAAAATTTATTATAAAACTTCCTCCGATTACGGTTATGAAATCTAAAATAAAAAATTGAGCGGCGGGTGGTCGACAGTCGAATGCAAATGCTGGTAGGCCTAATTGTTCAAATGTTGCCCAGTCATCTTATCAAAATTAAGACGGTACGATTACCGTATGTCTAATTGAGGCGCCGACGAAAACGATTTCCCTTTTTATGCTAACCGGCATTAATTTAATTATTAATATTAATTCGAACCAAGTGATAAGATAAAGTATAACCGCAATAAATATAAATTTAATTAAGCGTGATCACAAACCGCCAATTAAAATAATCGCAGCTGAATGTGAAACTATAAATTTAGTTCAATGCTGACTCACACAGAGGTAGTTCCAGCGCTGAATGATACTGTCAACCACTGATGTACCCGTTAGACTCCGGGATAAAAAATGAGAATTCCCATATTTATTTGTCAGTTCTGTCCTTTCTTCAAATCACTTTCAGATAAATCATTGACAAGCGACAAATCATTTTCATACAGTTATGTTGGTGCGAAAATAAATTACCGCTAGACTATACTAAGTGTTGAACAAAAAATATAACAAAACAATTTTGGATGATACGAGTAATTTGAAAGTAAAATACGGTAAGTCCCCGCTAGAATACGGGTATCGTGGGACGTACCTGACCCCCGTGTGATTTCGAGAAGTACCGTAAATCACAACAGGATCAAAATAAAATAAGCAGAATTCCAGCAATAATGGTTTAATAAAAAAAAAGTAAATAAAATAAAAGTACAGTGTGTATGCTTACTTATCTAGAAACATGTTAAATGCGGAAGGTACGATATTTCTAAAAATAAGAGTTATTGTTTTTACTTTCTCTTGCTTTTATAAATATATAGGAAGGAAGTATTGTTTTCGTGTCGATTTTTCGAAATCGAGTTTTCACCTGATCTACACGTTTTCAGACCCCTGAACCCAAAAAACATGTTTTTAGCGATTGGTGTGTGTGTGTGAGTGTGTGTGTGAACAGAATATCTCAACCGGAAATAGTAGTTTATTCGGGTAATTTTTCAGTTTTTTGTAATTTTCTCAAAAACGGCTCCTACGATTTTTTAAAAATCGCCTTATTTAATATATTTTTTATGCTCTACAAGATAGGGTAGGCGCCATGTCTGCTGAAATTCTTGGGTAGGCTGTTTTCTCGTAGAAAAAAATGGGTTTTTTAAGATTGCGGCCTTAAAATGCATTTTAGGGCAAATGAGTAGCTAGGCTATATAATAAAAGTTGTAAAAAATTTTAAAATCTACAACTTTTTTCGAATATTTTTATGTATAACGCTTAGTTTAGCGGTAATTTTTGATTTTTTGTATTTTTCATGAAAATTTGTAAAAAATGGATTTTTTAAGATTCGGCCTTAGTATACATTTTCGACAAAAGTGTATAATAAAATTTATAGAAAATTAAAAGATCAACAACTTTTGTTGAAAGAATTTTTCTCTACAGAAAAATAGTTTAGCGTGAAAGAGTGATTTTCCGTATTTTTAAGCCGAACTGAGGTTGATTTTCATTTTGCGTCTTTCACTCATTCATGATTAAAATTAGGTTATGTTTATTGAGGTTAGTTTTTTTATTTCTAATGTTTAATTACTAATATTAGATTACATTGTTCATTATTTGCATTGGCAAGAGAAAGTTATTTTGAGTGTTTTACACCAGATTTTTTGTTTAGCGGTTGTATGTTTCTTCTTTATAATATATGATTTTACACTTTGTAAATGCAATAAATGACGATCATGACTATCACTTTGTTGCTCCATTCATGTTATTACACTATTTATATTTTCTAAAACGTCTTTTATTGAAGGTGTAGACCTTTTCGTAAAAGCGATCTCAGCAACACGTTACTCTTCTTCCTCCGACAAATTTTCGTTAGGTTGCAGAACGGAGTTTACAATAGGCCTACATTCGTCGGTTATAAAATGGGCAACAAGTGTTTGAATGCCTTCTTGAACCCACTCATTGAGATCACTTGCACACAATTTTTACCCGGTTGAATTTGACAGTTCCAAAGCGTGTCGGAAGGCGAAAATATGAACATTTCCTGTTTTAGTGTCTTCTGTGTTACTCGGTGACAATATCGACTAACAATTTTTGTTTGTAGTAGAGCTATATTACTCATATAGCCTATATTACTCCATGCTGTCCCAGTACTGTATACAATACTTTTTAATGATACAGTTTTAAAAAGTTTTGTCATAAAATTCCGAGTTAACGATGACGGTTAACAGCTCGCGTCTTTAATAAGCTTTGAATGCCCGAATAACTTCTCGCTCTAATGGTTAAATCAAAGATGTTGTGTACTTGGGTAAAATCATTGCAAATATTTTCCCATCTTTAGATTTCAGCAAGTCAACAGACGGGTGAGCAGGCCAATTGTCAAGAAGTAATATAGCTTTTTCTTCCAATTTTCGAACTCGTAAATAATTTTTTACGCAAGGCACAAATTCATTGTGAATCGTATTGTTGACTATTTCAAAAGATATATGGTAGGTTTATATCCAATGCAGAAGCAGGATAACTAGCATAACATCATCCTATTTCATTTAGATACTATATTTTTTTGGGAGGGGGACAGGTTATAATCTGCGTTATATCGTATCCACGGTATATCAGACCTCTCGGCGGAGTAGTACATCATTAACCTCCCTAAAAATAGTCTTCTAATTATAATATAGTACAGTCTTATAATATAGTACACATCTTGTGTACTATAGAAAACTAATTAGTTTTTCAATTGCTGAAAATTTTTAATTTTTTATAACAATTATTATTAGTTGAAATCAGTAAATTTATAAATAGAGAAAACCCTATAGTTATTCGTATATGAAAAGGGGAGCTAAAATACTAAGTTTTTGTTCTAAAAAATTAATTTTTTAACAAAATTCCTCCAATCTCCTTTACAGACTCTCCATTAGATACGATTTCCTTTTTGAGCCTCCTTTCTCACAGAGTAAGAACCTCTGAAATTTGTCAACTTTGATATTATCCAGTGGCCTCTGCGAAGCTGTTTTTGTGGCTAGAAGTTTTTCGTTTTCGAGAACAAAAGAAGTCGCACAGAGCTAGTTCTGGCGAATACGGTGGTTTAGGAACGATAGCCCACCCAAGCGCTTAGATGATAAAAGACAATTTTTTTCAAAAAACAATACGCGTACATCTGAAAATATCGGTTGTGAAACACTCACATGACTTTCTCTTGTCAATGTAAGTAATTTAAAATGTAACCTACGTTTTTGCCTAAAACAGACAGGTAGAGTGTCAAATTATGTGCATTCAATCTGTTCGTTGCAGAGGTAAAATAAATAGTTCTGTTTCATATCACATGGTCAGCTAATTAAATGATTGAATCATTTAAGAACAGAAGAGGTAGAGGGGTAAAAGACACTAATCAGAGTTATCCCCTCTGAAAGTAATGAATTTCATTATACAGCCAGACCCTGTGGTGAATGAAGTGAAGGTGTCATTTGCAGAGTGGAAAATATGTGTTTTTCAGAGCGCCTGGCATGCTGATAAGCATACTTTTCCATTCAGTGAGGAAGACAAAGGTAAACCACCTCACTCCTCGATTTACTTAGTAAAACCTCTACAGGTTCAAACCAGCCTTTCGGCTGATGACCTAAACAACAACCTATGTTTTATCATGAGTAAACAATGCAAAATGAAAATCAACCTCTAGGACTTAAAAGCATGTAAAATCACTAATTGAAGCTAAACTAGGCTTTGTAGCAGAAGATGCTTGAAATAAAAGATGTAGTTTTATCGTATTTACTATACTAACTTTGATTACATACACTTTTGCCGCAATCTTTAAAAATCCCATTTTTTACCAATTTTTATAAGCAAAATACAGAAATTCATCTATTGACACTAAACTAAAACGAGCAAAGTTTCATTAAAAGTTGTAGGTTTTGTAATTTTCTACAACTTTACGTTATACACTTTTGCCCGAAAATGTATATTAAGGTCGCAATATTAAAAAAAAAATTACCACGAGAGGACAGACCCTCCAAAAAATTTACCAGACATGCCCTATCTCGTGAGGATAATATATGTGTTAAATCAGGCGATTTAAAAAATAATAATTGTAGGAGGCGTTTTTGAAAAAATCTCAATAAGTGGAAAATTGTACGAATAAACGACTACTTTCGGTTCACCGACTTTGATAAAAATGTTTGTGTCGGGTCCCCTCGTGGCTACGTAACTAAAATTCCAAGTTTTAACCTAGTACGATATTCCGTTCTCGAGATATTTTTTTTTACACAGAAACCAATCGCTAAAACATTTTATGGGTTAACGGGACCTGAAAACGTGTATTTCCAGTGTAAATAGAGTTGGAAAAATTTATAAAAACAATACTTTCCTATTTATATAGGCTTTAAATTAATTATATATAGGAAATAGAATTATTAGACTTAGATGAGGATTAATGAATACAAATATTAAATTATTTATGTAGAAAATAATTAAATATGTATTGTATAAATAAATAAAATAATTGTGTAAATTAAGTATTATACTTTCCTTCCCTATAAATTCAAATAAAGTCTCTAGATGTTTAAACCAGCCTTTCGGCTGATGACCTAAACAACAAAGTAAAAAATATAAAGATAATGGTGTGTGTATGTGTTCGTGCGTGCTCAAGCCGATCTACAAAGTTAGAAAGAGGTAGTGTTAATGTTATTCTGAATAAAGTAACTGAAAACATGTACCAGGGATTTTATTTAATGATAAACAGAGGTTTTTCTTTGGTCAAAAAAGATAATTTATAAATTATAAATAAAAAAATCTTATACTTACTGCACCGTCAAACGTTAATTAAATTTGTTAATTAATCTTAAATAAAACCGAAAGTAGAGGCATGCATTTTAAATGAATACAGTAAGAAGTAAGGTGGTCAGTGAAGATTGCTGATTGGAGCCAGCAAAAGCAATTTCGTCACGGCTTATAAAAATCATAATTGATTACATAAAATAACAACGGTTTACGTGTAGCACATCTTTAACACGGTGAAACTTTTTTATAGTTTAATTTATTTATTTTATACTGAAACAATAACAGTAATAACTTGTAAAACGTTCGCTTTAATTAAATTTATTCGGTGACGCTCGTAAAAGTTACGTATACTAACCTGCGTTAATGCTACATCACGCGGACATTTGAGTTGTGTATGATTTACGATTTCTATTCGTCGACGAAATTCAGTTATTATTGCTACTTTAAATTATTTTTCTCGCGTTGTTTAACAAAATAATAATTTGTTTCGTTAAAGCAGAAAATACTCATAAATATTGGGAAAGAAATAAAAGGAACAAAAAACCGAATCTCCGCCAGATCAAGGAAATCAAAACCAATTCCATACCCTAAAATGTGAAGTTATATTGTGTCATACTTTTTTTACAAAATTGTAAACCTTATTTTATTTATTTATTGTAACTATGTAGTCAGGGTTCGAATTTTTTTCCCCATCCTAAATTACCTATATTCAGTTCCACGTTCACCGTGCAGTACGGAAAGTCCGTAAGCCATGTTATTTTTATGGAAGTCGGGTCTCTTCTAGCCATCTTGTAAATATCGACTTACTCCATTTTTTGTTTTGTTTAACGTCCGACTGTTCTGCAATTGCTGCTAATGCAGACAATGAAGGATGAAATGATTTATTATAACGTATGAAAATATGCCGTGCCTAAATGGGATTCGAACCCAACACCACATGATGAAAGGCGAGCACTCCATTAAAGATGACCTAAGCTTACAGTCTTGAAAACAGACTTTTTCTTTTTAAATGTTTTATTTGTTTCCATTTCATTTCAATATTATAAATAGAACTTGAACTTGAAGTAATCTTACGTATACTTGTTTGGAGAAATAGTTCAATTAATTTGCGTTAGTGTACACTACTACATACTACATACTACTGACATTAACCCTTATACCTCTAATAGCCAATACATTGTGGTTAGATGACGAGTGTGTAAGTACTGAACAATTTGTGTAATAGTGAAGGTCAATGTACCACGCACCCCTGTAAACATTATAGTTCAATTGTAGCTGAATGTATGCGGAAGAAAGTAAGCTACTTAGAAATACAATCAGGTTAGTGGGTAATTTTCTATTGATTTGTAAATGCGTGATACCACTGGATCCCGAATTTTTTGAAGAAAACCGCGTAAAGGCCGTGTCTCATCTAAAAATAGAGTTATAACCTCGTTTGAAACCTTAAATGGTATGGTATTGTTCAATCCTGGTTTTGTAGCAAAACCGGATGAATTCAATATGACCTGAAAAAGGGAAAAAACCCTTTAAGATTCGTAGAATAGTCAGTTTTCAGAAATTTTTTCACAATGCAACTACGGTGTTCTAAAAAATTTATCTATTTTAATTTATTTCTACATGCACGTGTTAACAAAATTCTGTGCTTTCATATAATAATATATCATATACACGTAGATAACTGTAGGAATGGTTCAATGAAATCAGCTCAAAGAGACCGGTTTTGTTCGCCTTCCTTTTACCACAGAATTCATATTCACTTGACTCCCACATACGCTTGAATAGCCGTATAGTGTGGTAAGCAAGGGCGTTTGATGTATAAAAATTTGTTGCTACACATTTTTACTTTCTCTTGCCTATATGAATATATACGAAGGAAAGTATTGTTTTCATGTCGATTTTTCGAAATCGAGTTTTCACCGGATCTATACGTTTTCAGACCCCCTGAACCCAAAAAACATGTTTTTAGCGATTGGTCTGTGTGTGTGTGTCTGTGTGTCCGTGTGTGTGTGTGTTTGTGTGTGTTTGTTTGTGTGTGTGTGTATGTGTGCGTGTGCGTGTGTGTACGCGTGTGTGTACGCGCGCGTGTGTGTGTGTGTGTGTGTGTATGTGTGTGTGTGTGTGTGTGTGTGTGTGTGTGTGTGTGTGTGTGTGTGTGTGTGTGTGTACAAAATATCTCAAGAACGGAACAACGTACGAACTTGAAACTTGAAACTTGAGTTACATACCACTACCGGACCCGACACGAACATTTTCATCAAAATCGGTCAACCGGAAGTAGTAGTTTATTCGTGTAATTTTTCACTTTTTTGCAATTTTCTCAATAACTGGTCCTACGATTTTTTTAAAAATCGCATCATTTACTCAGTTTTTTATTCTCTACAAGATAGGGTAGGCGCCATGTTTGCTGAAATTCTGCATGAGGCTGTTTTTAAGTAAAAACATTTTCTTTTTAAGATTGCGGCTTTAATATGCATTTTAGCGCAAAACGTTATATAATAAAAGTTGTAGAGGATGTAAAATTCTACAACTTTTATTTCAAACGTTATTTTGTGTAACGCTTAGTTTAGCGGTAATTAGCAATTTTCTGTTTCTTCTCACGAAAACGTGTGAAAAATCGATTTTTTTAAGATTTTGGCCTTAGAATGCATTTAACGACAAAAGTGTATAAAATAAAATTTATAGGAAATTAAGAGATCTACAACTTTTATTTTAAGCATTTTTTTGTGCAGTGCCTAGTTTAGCGTGAATGAGCGATTTTCCGTATTTTTAAGCCAAACTGAGGTCGATTTTAATTTTGCGTATTTCACTAATGTTTTTTGAGGTTAGTTTTTTGTTTATTTCTAATATTTTATTACTAATGTTAGGTTTATTGTTAATTATTTGCATTGGCAAGAGAAAGTTATGTGAGTGTTTCACACCAGATTTTTCTATAATACAAGACTAAAAAAAATCTGGTGTGAAACACTCACACAACTTTCTCTTGCCAATGCAGATAATTAACAATAAACTTAACATTCGTCATAAAACATTAGAAATAAACAAAAAACTAACTTCAAAAAACATAACCTAATTTTAATCATATATGAAAGACGCATAATGAAAATCGACCTCAGTTTAGCTTAAAACTACGGAAAATCACTCTTTCACGCTAAACTAGGCTCTGTAGAGAAAAATTCTCAAAATAAAAGTTGTAGATCTTTTAATTTCCTATAAATTTGATTATATACACTTTTATTATAAAATGCATACTAAAGCCGAAATCTTAAAAAAAAATCGATTTTTCACACGTTTTCGTGAGAAAAACAGAAAATTGCTTATTACTGCTAAACTAAGCGTTATACAAAAAAAATATTTGAAATAATAGATGTAGGTTTTTAAATTCTCTACAACTTTTATTATATAAATTTTTGCTCTAAATTGCATATTAAAGCTGTAATCTTAAAAAAAACTTTGTTTTTACGTGAAAACAGCCTCACCCAGAATTTCAACAAACATGACGCCTACCCTATCTTGTAGAGAATAAAAAGTTTAGTAAACCAGGCGATTTTTAAAAAAATCGTAGGACCAGTTTTTAAGAAAATCGCAAAAAAGTGAAAAATTACACGAATAAACGACTACTTCCGGTTGACCGATTTTGATGAAAATGTTCGTGTCGGGTCCGATAGTGGTATGTAACTTAAGTTTCAAGTTTCAAGTTCGTTGGATGTTCCGTTCTTGAGATATTTTGTATACACACACACACACACAGACACAGACACACAGACACACACACAGACCAGTCGCTAAAAACATGTTTTTTGGGTTCAGGGGGTCTGAAAACGTATAGATCCGGTGAAAACTCGATTTCGAAAAATCGACATGAAAACAATACTTTCCTTCCTATATATTCATATAGGCAAGAGAAAGTAAAAATAGTACAAATAATTTATAGCCAAATTTTGACAAAAACGACGCGTGACTTTGCGTAAATTACAACAAATTTTTCGTAAATTCGCTGTAACTGGCGTAAAAGAAAATAGAGTTTCATGTTTATTTTTTTAAAACAGCCCTGGAAGTTTTCTAAACGTCTCATAAAAATTTCACATTTTTTGGATAAAAGATGGATAAAGAAAGCCAAGTCTATCGGTGAGATCTCAGAATTAGTATTCAAAGAGTTAATATTCTCAACCAATCAGTCGCACAAGGGTTAATAGTTTTTTAATACTTAAAATAGTGTTAAGTCACCGAACCTAATTGACAGAAATATTTACAACCGTCATAATGCGTTAGTTAGAAGACAAAATAAAATATCCTATCGAGAGGCTATGAGCTCTCGCCTCCCTCGACATTTGGACGCCAAAATACACGCATTGACTCAAACATTCAATATTTATAACATTTAATATAATAAACAACACCCTTCCGTTTAAAATAAAGGCAAAAAATTGCGTAAGATTTCAACATTACTTACATTTTAAATAGGTAATTAAAAATTTTACTTTCTCTTGCCTATATGAATATATAGGAAGGAAAGTATTGTTTTCATGTCGATTTTAAGAAATCGAGTTTTCACCGGATCTACACGTTTTCAGATCTCCTGAACCCAAAAAACATGTTTTTAGCAATTGATCTGTGTGTGGGTCTGTGTGTGTGCGTGCGTGTGTGTGTGTGTGTGTGTGTGTGTGTGCGCGCGCGCGTGTGTGTGAACAGAATATATCAAGAACGGATTATCGTACAAATTTGAAACTTGAAACTTAAGTTACATACCACTACCGGACCCGACACGAACATTTTCATCAAAATCGGTCAACCGGAAGTAGTAGTTTATTCGTGTAATTTTTCACTTTTTTGCGATTTTCACATAAACTGGTCCTACGATTTTTTTAAAAATCGCCTGGTTTACTCAATTTTTTATTTTCTACAAGAAGGGTAGGCGTAGTGTTTGCTGAAATTCTTGGTAAAGGTGTTTTCACGTAAAAAAATTATTTTTTTTAAGATTACGGCTTTATTATGCATTTTAGCGCAAAAATTTATATGATAAAATCTGTAGAGAATGAAAAATCCTACAACTTTTATTTCAAACATTTTTTTTTGTATAACGCTTAGTTTAGCAGTAATTAGCGATTTTCTGTTTTTTTCTCACGAAAACGTGTGAAAAATCGATTTTTTTAAGATTTCGGCCTTAGTATGCATTTTACTACAAAAGTGTATATAATAATTTCTATAGGAAATTAAAAGATCTACAACTTTTGTTTAGAGAATTTTTCTCTACAGAGCCTAGTTTAAAGTGAAAGAGTGATTTTCCGTATTTTTAAGCCAAACTGAGGTCGATTTTCATTTTGCGTCTTTCACTCATGAGTAAAATTAGGTTATGTTTATCGAGGATAGTTTTTTGTTTATTACTAATGTTACATTATATTGTTAATTATTTTCATTGGCAAGAGAAAGTTGTGTGAGTGTTTCACACCAGATTTTTTTTAATTTTAAAATGTAAACTTTTAAGACAAAATAAATTTACTTACAAAAAAATTAATTAATAATAAATAAAATATACGTGCATCTCGATATTCTACAAATTAGTATTGTTTATTTTTATAGCACATTTTTATAGTCTGTAAACTATAAAGGGAAGATTATAAAAAGAAGCGCGTACGGCGTGCAATACTAGGCGTTAGTTTTTAGGATCGGTAGTAAGACGCAAGCCTCCCGTAAGTACTGTACTGCACGGTGAACAATGAAAATGCTTTTCTTGTCCCTAATGTGTGTATGACCCAATGAGATGAGGATGATGTGTATGACATGTAAATTAGGTGTAGTCTTGTACAGACCCAAGCCGACCATTTCTGGCAGAGTATGGTTAATTAAACCCCAACCATCAAAATACACCGGTAACCACTGTCTAGTATTCAAATCCGTATGAAAATTAATAATAAATAAAAAATACGTGCATCTCATATTCTACAAATTGGTATTATTTATTTTTATAGAACATAATATTTAGTCTGTAAACTAAAAATCTGGTGTGTAACACTCACACAACTTCTCTTGCCAATGCAAATAATTAAAAATAAACCTAAAATTAGTAATAAAACATTAGAAATAAACGAAAAACTAACCTCAATAAACATAACCTTATTTTAATCATGAGTTAAAAACGCAAAATTAAAATCGACCTCAGTTTGGCTTAAAAATACGGAAAATCACTCTTTCACGCTAAACTACGCTCTGTAGAGAAAAATGCTCTAAATAAAAGTTGTAGATCGTTAATTTCCTATAAATTTTATTATATACTTTTACTTTCTCTTGCCTATATGAATATATAGGAAGGAAAGTATTGTTTTCATGTCGATTTTTCGAAATCGAGTTTTCACCGGATCTATACGTTTTCAGACCCCCTGAACCCAAAAAACATGTTTTTAGCGATTGGTCTGTGTGTGTGTCTGTGTGTCTGTGTGTGCGTGTGTCTGTCTGTCTGTGTGTGAACAGAATATCTCAAGAACGGAACATCGTACGAACTTGAAACTTGAAACTTAAGTTACATACCACTACCGGACGCGACACGAACATTTTCATCAAAATCGGTCAACCGGAAGTAGTAGTTTATTCGTATAATTTTTCAGTTTTTTGCGATTTTCTCAAAAACTGGTCCTACGATTTTTTTTTAAATCGCCTATTTTACTCAATTTTTTATTCTCTACAAGATAGGGTAGGCGCCATGTTTGCTGAAATTCTCGATGAGGCTGTTTTCACGTAAAAACGTTGTTTTTTTAAGATTACGGCTTTAATATAAATTTTAGCGCAAAAACTTATATAATAAAAGTTGTAGAGAATTTAAAAACCTACAACTTCTGTTTCAAACATTTTTTTGTATAACGCTTAGTTTAGCGGTAATTTGCGATTTTCTGTTTTTTTTCTCACGAAAACGTGAGAAAAATCGATTTTTTTAACATTTCGGTCTTAGTATGCATTTTACGACAAAAGTGTATATAATAAAAGTTATAGAAAATTAAAAGATCTACAACTTTTGTTTAGAGCATTTTTCTCTACAGAGCCTAGTTTAGCGTGAAAGCGTGATTTTCCGTATTTTTAAGCCAAACTGAGTTCGATTGTCATTTTGCGTCATTCACTCATGATTAAAATAAGGTTATGTTTTTGAGGTTAGTTTTTGTTTATTTCTAATGTTTTATTAATAATGTTAGGTTTATTATTAATCATTTGCATTGGCAAGAGAAAGTTGTGTGAGTGTTTCACACCAGATTATTTTGTCGTAAAATGCATACTAAGGCCGAAATCTTAAAAAAATCGATTTTTCACACGTTTCCGTGAGAAAAAACAGAAAATCGCTAATTACTGCTAAACTAAACGTTATACAAAAAAAATGTTTGAAATAAAAAATTGTAGGATTTTAAATTCTCTACAACTTTTATTAATATATACAATTTGCTCTAAAATGCGTATTAAAGCCGCAATCTTAAAAAAAAAAAAATTTACGTGAAAACAGCCTCTCCAAGAATTACAGCAAACATGGCGCCTACCCTATCTTGAAGAGCATAAAAAATTTAGTAAACAAGGCGATTTAAAAAAAAATCGTAGGACCAGTTTTTGAGAAAATCGCAAAAAAGTGTAAAATTACACGAATAAACTACTACTTCCGGTTGACTGAATTTGATGAAAATGTTCGTGTCGGGTCCGGTAGTGGTATGTAACTAAAGTTTCAAGTTTCAAGTTCGTATGATGTTCCGTTCTTGAGATATTCTGTATATACACATACACACACACACACACACACACACACACACACACACACAGACCAGTCGCTAAAAACATGTTTTTTTGGGTTCAGGGGGTCTGAAAACGTATAGATCCGGGAAAACTCGATTTCCAAAAATCTTCATGAAAACAATACTTTCCTTCCTATATATTCATATAGGCAAGAGAAAGTAAAAAGGGAAGATTATATAAAGAAGGGCGTGTGGCATGGAACACTAGACGTCTTTACTAGGATTTGAACCAGGAACCTTAGTCTCCGAATATCAACTGTTAAACAGTTGGTTAGAGGCAACGACTTTACCTCTATACCAGCTCGGTGGGTCGCATGGTGAACGAGGAATCGACAGCAGTGCTTAACTAATCTAGTTAAGGACTGTCTTAAAAAGAATATCGTACAAAGGGACAATTTCTCAGGAAATCGCCCATTCTGCATTAATTTTGACATTTTTTTGGTGATTTCTTGAAATATCGTACAAAATTGAAACTTAAAACTTAAGTTAGGTACTACAAGGGAAACCGACACCGACATTTCCATCAAAATCGGCCAACCAGAAGTAGTAGCTTATTCGTGCAATTTTACACTTTTTTGTGATTTTCTCAAAACTTTACTGTCTAGTACTACCTACCCTAGGTACCTGTACTACCTAGTGTTTACGATGCGTAGTTGGTTCTTTTAATGGTACAGAAGTAGTGAACATAAGAAAAAAATCTTACAGCTACTTTTATTAAATAACGATTACAATAATTATTATTATCTAAAACATAACCCTAAAGCTACTTTTACTTTTAAAGATTCCCTTCTGCTACTCTTACTTGTTGAATTGATGTTATGAAATAGATAAAAAAATAATAAACTACACTTAAAAATAACCATAAGGTTATTTTTAATAAGACTAGTCATAAAACTACTCTTATTTTTCTACTTTCTCTTGCTCTATATAAATATTTAGGGAAGGAAAGTATTGTTTTATATCGATTTTTCGAAATCGAGTTTTCACCCGATATACTACACGTTTTCAAGCCTCTGAACCCAATAAACATGGTTTTAGCGATTGGTCTGTTTCTGAACAAAATATCTCAAGAACATCGTACAAGTTGAAACTTGGAACTTAATTTTTTTTACTCATCAATCTCTCGACTCGTTTGATGCAGTTCTCCAAGCTATTCTATCTTAAAAAAGTCGTTTCATATTACATACCTGTAACATACTACATCTTTTGTAATTTGGTTTATATATTCTAACCTTTGTATTCCCCTACAATTCACTCCCCTAATAGTACCCTCCATTATTGATAGACCAATACCTGGATATTGTCTTAAGATGTGCCCCACTAGCCTAACTTAAGTTAGGTACCACCAGACACCAACATTTTCATCAAAATCGGTCAACTATAAATTGTAGTTTTTTCGTGCAATTTTTCACGTTTTTGCGATTTTCTCAAAAACGGCTGCTACGATTTTTTTAAATAGCCTCTTTTACAACACTTTTTATGCTCTACATGATAGGATAAGTGTCATGTCTGCTGAAATTCTTGGGAGGCCTGTAGTGTCGTAGAAAAAATGTTTTTTTTTAAGATTACGGCCTGTGCATTCTACTGCAAAGTGTACACAATCAAAGTTGTAGAACATTTACCAACCTACAAAGTTTATTTCAAACATTTTGTACAAAGCTTTGTTTAACAGCAATTAATGATTTTCTGCTTTTTTTTCATCAAAATTGGCAAAAAATTAAATTTCTAAATTGCGGCCTTAGTATGCATTGTACGACAAAAATGTATATAATTAAAGTAGTAGGAAATTATAAAAATCTACAACGTTTTTTTGTAACATTTTGTACAAAGCCTAGTCATTGGCAAGAGAAAGTCGTGTCAGTGTTTCACACCAAAATTTTTATTATTTATTTCCTTGAATAAAAATTCCATTTTCCTTAAATCCAAATTTAGACTACGTGAGATGACTAGATGTTTCTGGAAGCTCTTTTTGCAGCCCAGATTCTTAGTATTCGCTCACTGTAGGGGTTTCTACTTTCATCTGTTCACCCGGTGTTCTGTTTTTCTCTTCATGGAAGCCCTTATAGTCCGTAATTAAGTATTCTCGGTTTATACCGGTTTCTCAATATTCTTTCTAACTTCTTTAAACCATTCATCTAACACCTTAGGTCTACTGTTTAGTGTCTTAAAAGTTTTACTTAATAAATTTGAAGATAAAAGTTTGTGGTTTTATAAAAATTTATAAAGGTGAACATTGTTTGTTTTAATTCCGCACGACTCATTTTAACCACATTTATACCCTAAATACCACGTGAAAAATGTTAGAAATATAAATCACAGTACCTTGATTTCATGATATATTTCATCGCTGTATTCACACGCCTCTTTGTCATTTTTCAACAATTTGCCTTAATATTTAAAAGAATTATCGATCATTGTTTTAAAAATTAAATTAATATCATATTTACTTAATAAAAAATATTCAGTAAAATATTGTGAAGAAGAATGATTTACAAATTAAAATTTTTTTCACATCACAAGAAATAATGGTTACAGTTCAGGAATTTCAAGGTAAATATCTTACCTATTTAAGTGATACAGGTGGTTAAGGCCGGTTTGTATACATTTGTTTAGATAAATTAAAGATCTGATGACGTTAAGTGTTCTTATAAAGTAGCTCCTTTTGGAAATAGCCATAATTTTATTGGAAAAAGAAAGTAGAAATCAACATTTTGAAGATTTCCTTAATGACTAAATCTCTTGCAAAAAATGAAAATGAACATACAAAATAATCTGTTTAAATTATAAGTTTACATACACTTATATTTTTTCTCAACGTTAACGGCCTTATCACAGATGTGAGGTCTTAATTTTTTTACTTTGTGTATACTGTTTATTTAATATTTTTATTCAAGTCTGTTTTTTAGTTTTAGTAGAATGGATGACAACCGGTGGATAAAACAAATTTTTAAGAGACTAAACAATAGACCTAAAATGACGGTTATATGGTTTAAAGAAGTCAGAAGGGTATTGATAAAACAGGAATAAACCTGAAAGAAAACGCCCATTAATTTCAAACACGAAGTTCAAAGAAAACGGTGGATAATTCCCAACAGTGACGTAGATAGGGAGGAAGCCCAGGGTGCTCAGACATCCATCGAAATGTAAAAGAAGAAAATATTAGTACAAAGATTACTAAATTTTACCAAAAGCCGGAAACTTACCAAGTTAAATTAAATCACTAACTAAAATAATTTAAACTAGAGTCGCTTGACGAACTTCTTTAATATTAGTTATTTATCAGATCATTGTAAAGCACCCTTTGTTTTGATCGGCTACGCTCGGCTTTTGAGGTCATGTATAAAAACACTCATCACTGTATACTGGGTGGAAGGGGCTCGTCCTCCTACACGGAAAAGAGTTTGGAGCGATCAAAACCGGCAAATGCTTCTAGCAGGATTGGTCCGACAGGGAATGGATGACAACCGTTTCACAAAACAAATTTTTAAGACACTAAACAGTAGACGTAAGGTGTCGGATAAATTGTTTAAAAAAGTCAGAAAATATACTGAAAAAATTGTAATAAATCGAGAAAATTTATTAAACCGAACCAAATTTAGACAACTAATTACGGACTTTAAGAACTTCCATGAAGAGTAAAAACGGAACACCGGGTAGACAGAAGAAAGGAGAAAACCTACAGTGAGTGAAGGCTGAGAATGTGAGCTATAAAAAGAGCCTCCAGAAACATCTAGAGTCACCTCACGTGATCTAAAAATGGCCCTATAGGAGAAGAAAAAATACTGGGTGGAAATTATAAGTTGAAATTTTTCTTTGAAAAATCGAATTGTTTTAATTTTTTTTTTAATTTAAAAATTTTTTAAGTATATTTAAGAAAATAGAGGTATTAGTAGGTACATTACGTCAAAACCAACAACCCCCAAACAAAATGTTATCTACGCCACTGATCCCCAACAATACATTCGATAAAGAAAACGAGTCGACAATCGATATAATGAGAAAAAGGCGAAGCTCCTTTTCCGGGAATATCTGTAGGACTACCTAACACAAGACTTACTAAGCACCTCCTAAACTACCAACTCAAGAATAAGATTCAAAATAAATGGATCCAGCAAATAAAAACCGACTTGAACGACTTAAAAATAAATGAATATATGATACAAAAATCTGGTGTGAAACACTCACACAACTTTCTCTTGCCAATGCAAATAATTAACAATAAACCTAACATTAGTATTAAAACATTAGAAATGAACAAAAACTAACCTCAAAAACATAACCTTATTTTAATCATGAGTGAATGACGCAAAATGACAATCTAACTCAGTTTGGCTTAAAAATACGGAAAATCACGCTTTCACGCTAAACTAGGCTCTGTAGAGAAAAATGCTCTAAACAAAAGTTGTAGATCTTTTAATTTTCTATAAATTTAATTATATACACTTTTGTCGTAAAATGCATACTAAGACCGAAATGTTAAAAAAATCGATTTTTCTCACGTTTTCGTGAGAAAAAAATCAGAAAATCGCTAATTACCGCTAAACTAAGCGTTATACAAAAAAATGTTTGAAACAGAAGTTGTAGGTTTTTAAATTCTCTACAACTTTTATTATATAAGTTTTTGCGCTAAAATTTATATTAAAGCCGTAATCTTAAAAAAACAACGTTTTTACGTGAAAACAGCCTCACCGAGAATTTCAGCAAACATGGCGCCTACCCTATCTTGTAGAGAATAAAAAATTGAGTAAAATAGGCGATTTTAAAAAAAATCGTAGGACCAGTTTTTGAGAAAATCGCAAAAAACTGAAAAAATATACGAATAAACTACTACTTCCGGTTGACCGATTTTGATGAAAATGTTTGTGTCGCGTCCGGTAGTGGTATGTAACTTAAGTTTCAAGTTTCAAGTTCGTACGATGTTCCGTTCTTGAGATATTCTGTTCACACACAGACACACACGCACACACAGACCAATCGCTAAAAACATGTTTTTTGGGTTCAGGGGGTCTGAAAACGTATAGATCCGGTGAAAACTCGATTTCGAAAAATCGACATGAAAACAATACTTTCCTTCCTATATATTCATATAGGCAAGAGAAAGTAAAAATGAGAAGTTAAGAAGGTCTTGAAAGAAAATAGACTAACCCAACACCCATTCAAGAAAATAAAACAACCCAACATTATCATAAAAGAGAAAATGAGGGGCGCCAAATCAAGTTTATGAAACATATGAAACAAATGTGGGAGGAAAAAGCAGCATCTAAGTCTGTACCTCAAAAACCTAATAGACATAAAATGACTTTAGTGGAATGGTTCACCGAAAAACCGAAAATGTAAATTTTTATTATTTTACATTAATCGATCATTTGAAATTTCCTCTTTAAAATGGCGACACTTTTATAACAATCGGATGGACATAACTCTTATTATTGCACTTTTCTGCAGGTACGTCACAACACATAATAATGCAAATAAGCACCAATTTCTTAATTATTCTTATCTTAAACGTGGAATTGTCGACAATCTCATTTTCTCACATTAAATTGCACTTTTCTCAGATCCTACTAAAAATATCAGTATGAATTTTTTACAGTGTGTTCCTTACAGTAAGATGTCACTTTGAATTTATTAAAATGTAAAAATATTGGGTAGATGATGAAAAATAATTTTTTTAATCGGAGAAAAACAACTATTAAAAAAGTTCATTAATTATAATTATGCATAAAACATAAAATTATGTTACAATGTAGAGCAAATTTTATAGTTTCATATAAAAGAAACAAAAGTATAATATGTTTTGTGGTTATTGAAAAAGTGCATTTTCATTAACATGGTTTGGTATAGGGGGAACAATCCCCTTAAGTGCTCCTATTGAAGCAAAATCTAGAATAAAAATCTGGTGTGAAACACTCACACAACTTTCTCTTGCCAATGCAAATAATTAACAATAAACCTAACATTAGTAATAAAACATTAGAAATAAACAAAAAACTAACCTCAAAAACATAACCTTATTTTAATCATGATTGAAAGACGCAAAATGAAAATAGACCTCAGTTTGGCTTAAAAATACAGAAAATCACTCTTTCACGCTAAAATAGGCTCTGTAGAGAAAAATGCGTTAAATAAAAGTTGTAAATCTTTTTATTTCCTATAAAATTTATTACATACACTTGTGTCCTAAAATGCATTCTAAGGACGAAATCTTAAAAAAATCGATTTTTCACACGTTTTCGTGAGAAAAAATCAGAAAATCGCTAATTGCTGCTAAACTAAGCGTTGCACAAAAAAATGTTTGAAATAAAAGTTGTAGGATTTTTTAATTCCCTACAACTTTTATTATGTAAAGTTTTGCGCCAAATTGCATAATCTGTAATCACATGCACACCTGTATCATCATTGTCCACACTTGAACAACACTTGCACACCTGTATCATCATCATTGCACAGCTGTAATCTTTAAAAAACTATGTTTTTCGTGAAAACAGCCTCACCCAGAATTTCAGCAAACATGACGCCTACCCTATCTTGTAGAGAATAAAAAATTGAGTAAACCAGGCGATTTTAAAAAAAATCGTAGGACCAGTTTTTGAGAAAATCGCAAAAAAGTGAAAAATTACATGAATAAACTACTACTTCCGGTTGACCGATTTTGATGAAAATCTTCGTGTCGGGTCCGGTAGTGGTATGCAACTTAAGTTTCAAGTTTCAAGTTCGTACGTTGTTCCGTTCTTGAGATATTTTGTACACACACACACACACACACACACACACACACACACACACACATACACACACACACACACACACACACACACACACACACACACACACACACACACACACACACATACACACACACGCACAGACACAGACACACAGACAGACCAATCGCTAAAAATATGTTTTTTGGGTTCAGGGGGTCTGAAAACGTATAGATCCGGTTAAAACTCGATTTCGAAAAATCGACATGAAAACAATACTTTCCTTCCTATATATTCATATAGGCAAGAGAAAGTAAAAAAATAAAAAATGTTGATTAGATAAAATTGCATCACTTAAAAACCAAATCGGAAAACGTAAATAATGAAAACGATGAACGAGGTAAGATTAAAATTAAAATAGTGATCGTAGCAAAAACGTGTGAAGAACGTACTTGATATATTTATGAGAGATATCAACCGATGACAAAACAGATCGATTGCAAATAGGGCAAGCCTAATATAAAAACAATTACATAATAAAATGTTCGGCTATAAATTCGCATCTGATGAAATATGTTTCCGCTTTTATAAATTTAGTCGGTGAATACTTTCGGCAATAATATACGAATACAATCGTTAAATTTATATATTCTAAAATTGTAAACTTTCAAATTGTCGTAACTGCATCCGTTATATTTCTTATTTCATAAGAAATAGTTTTAGTTTCATCGTAAAGATAAGACACAAACATAAGAATGGCTTCAGGCGTTCCTTCACTTTGACTCTACTTAACACGTAACAATAACGTACTTTTATATTTGTACTTTATATTTACACGCACACACTCGCATTCATATAAACACACACTCACATACAATTGACAATCAACAAAGGTCTTGGCTACAGTGGGACATACACATAATATAGTTTCACCGAACTCTCGAATAGGCTTAAGTTATTTGCGATATTACAACAAACACACGTAGCGTTTAATAATACACTCCTAAAACGCTGCGCCTAATTCTACACGAGTTGTTACTAATTTCGACGTTCATCTTGTTACCAGATTTGCTTATCGCATATTTAAATCGGGTACATCACCTGGCCAATTTTTGTGAAAACAATGCTGTTACCATCGCCTGTCATTCTATACTCAGATGTCTGCTCCGCTCCGACGAGGAGTGCTTTCTATTTTTCTTTTTTGTTCCTTTACAACAATGAAAATAATAAGATAACACAGCGACTTCTCAAAGATGTTATAATCACAGACAAATACAGAAATTACAAAGTCGCCGTTTAATTTTATATAAACGTCTACAATAGTACGTAAAATGAAAGATAAAGCTTATGTTCGGAACCGCGTATCAAACATAAAAATTTCTGGTACGGCTCGTTTAAAGCTTGTTTTTTGTTATTTTATTCGTATAAATTATGAATACGGGAGTGCATTAGGCTTTTTCTAGCAATTTGGAAACAAAATACGTACCTGTTTTTTTTGCGAATTTTTCACTTAGTCCATGTTTTAGAACAGTAGCACGATCAATTTTAAGACGATAAATATGGCGTTTTAGAATAGTTTTTCTGCATGTTTTCTTACTAATTTTAGCTAAAATTCAGTCTTTTAGTACAAACAGTATAAAGGAATTAGAGCGTTTAAAAATAAATGTTTTTTCGTTCCCGATGGATGTAATGAGTTAGAACCAACGCTGTATCCTTTTAATTAATACGGGAATGAAATTACGCTACAAATAAATGTTGTTTAAAAATAACAAAAAATCACCCCCAAAAAATAAAATTACTGTAATGAAACTTATAAATATTATATTTCTATATTTATAAATAAAAAAAAAATCTGGTGTGAAACACTCACACAACTTTCTCTTGCCAATGCAAATAATTAACAATAAACCTAAAATTAGTAATAAAACATTAGAAATAAACAAATAACTAACCTCAAAACATAACCTTATTTTAATCATGAATGAAAGACGCAAAATGAAAATCGAACTCAGTTTAGCTTAAAAATACGGAAAATCACTCTTTCAAGCTAAACTAGGCTCTGTAGAGAAAAATGCTATAAATAAAAGTTGTAGATCTTTTAATTTTCTATAAATTTTGTTTTGTAAACTTTTGTCGTAAAATGCATTCTAAGGGCGAAATCTTGAAAAAATTGATTTTTCACACGTTTTCGAGAGAAAAAATCAAAAAATCGCTAATTACTGCTAAACTAAGCGTTATACAAAAAAATGTTTGAAATAAAAGTTGTAGGATTTTAAATTCTCTACAACTTTTATTATATAAAGTTTTGCGCTAAAATGCATAATAAAGCCGTAATCTTAAAAAAACTATGTTTTTACGTGAAAACAGCCTCACCGAGAATTTCAGCAAAACTGGCGCCTACCCTATCTTGTAGAGCATAAAACATTTAGTTAATAAGGCAAGTTTTAAAAAAATCGTAGGACCAGTTTTTGAGAAAATCGCAAAAACGTAAAAAATTACACGAATAAACTACTACTTCTGGTTGACCGATTTTGATGAAAATGTTCGTGTCGGGTCCGGTAGTGTCCGGTAACTTAAATTTTAAGTTTGAAGTTCGTACGATGTTCCGTTCTTGAGATATTTTGCACACACACACACACACATACACACACACACACACGCACACACACACACACACCACGCACGCACGCACGCACGCACGCACGCACACACACACACACACAGACCATTCGCTAAAAACATGTTTTTTTGGGTTCAGGGGTCTGAAAACATGTAGATCCAGTGAAAACTCGATTTCGAAAAATCGACATGATTTTTTTCACTGAATCGACATGAAAACACAACTTTCCTTCCTATATATTCATATAGGCAAGAGAAAGTAATAAAGGAAATCTAAGTGATCTATACTCCAAATTAAACCCAGGAAATAACAAGGGTATAAAATTATGGTAGCTCATTTATTTGTTTCTTCGGGTCTATTTTATTTGGTTGGATTAGGTTTATGATCCGTTAGGCAGTCAAAGATTTTTTACTTTCTCTTGCCTATATGAATATATAGGAAGCAAAGTATTGTTTTCATGTCGATTTTTCGAAATCTAGTTTTCACCGGATCTACACGTTTTCAGACCCCCGGAACCCAAAAAACAGTTTTTAGCGATTGGTCTGTGTGTGTGTGTGTGTGTGTGTGTGTGTGTGTGTGTGTGTGTACGAACTTGAAACTTGAAACTTAAGTTACATACCACTACCAGACCCGACACGAACATTTTCATTAAAATCGGTCAACCGGAAGTAGTAGTTTATTCGTGTAATTTTTTACGTTTTTGCGATTTTCTCAAAAACTGGTCCTACGATTTTTTTAAAACTCGCCTTATTAACTAAATGTTTTATGCTCTACAAGATAGGGTAGGCGCCAGTTTTGCTGAAATTCTCGGTGAGGCTGTTTTTACGTAAAAACATAGTTTTTTTAAGATTACGGCTTTAATATGCATTTTAGCGCAAAACTTTATATAATAAAAGTTGTAGTGAATTTAAAATCCTACAACTTTTATTTCACATATTTTTTGTATAACGCTTAGTTTAGCAGTAATTAGCGATTTTTTGATTTTTTCTCACGAAAACGTGTGAAAAATCAATTTTTTTAAGATTTCGCCCTTAGAATGCATTTTACGACAAAAGTTTACAAAACAAAATTTATAGAAAATTAAAAGATCTACAACTTTTATTTAAAGTATTTTTCTCTACAGAGCTTAGTTTAGCTTGAAAGAGTGATTTTCCGTATTTTTAAGCCAAACTGAGTTCGATTTTCATTTTGCGTCTTTCACTCATGATTAAAATAAGGTTATGTTTTTGAGGTTAGTTTTTTGTTTATTTCTAATGTTTTATTACTAATGTTAGGTTTATTGTTAATTATTTGCATTGGCAAGAGAAAGTTGTGTGAGTGTCTCACACCAGAATTTTTAAATTAAGGGTTTGATTTCTTTAATACCTACATGTTTATGAGGGGGGGGGGAGCTGGTAAAAAAACGAATAATTGGTTTTTTTAGATCTTTCGGTTTGTGTTGATGATTGTTGGATAATCAGTTGAAATGGCATACGTAAATGTTGTTGGTAGCAATGCTTTCTCACTCCACATATTGTATGATCACGAGAAAGTGAAAAAGTGTGTGTGGACGCGTGCGCATGTGTGTCCACTATAAAATTCATTGCTCATTTAATAAGTAGGTGGATTAAACAACAAAACGTGCACCTAATAGCCTACCAGATAACATTTAACACGGTATCCATTTTAAAACCATTTCAGATAAGAGCTGTTACCGCGACGACTTTGAGTTGCTCCTATTTGCATTACCATTGTCTAAACGAATTCGCATTGTTGACACGCTTCCTACTTTTCAGTTAAACTTGTTTTGTCGTTAAATGATTGACCGACTTTGTATAATTGGATACCAAATATTTAAATTCTTTTCTCAGCAGATCTTACTAAAATTTTCATAAGGAACAATTTATACATAGTAATAAATTTTTATAATTAGATTTTTTCTAAAAAAAAATCATTATAAGTAACCACTGCAAAAACATTCAAATCAAGATGAAAAGACTTTTTTTCAACTTAACGTATTTTAAATTAATACGTTTTTTTGTTATTGTATTGTTTCCTGATTTAATCAAGTTTCTGTCGTGGTTTCCTTTGTCTTTCCAGAAGGAATGCTATAACAATTCCTTCTATAACCATATTCACTCATTCAAATTTTGTAAAATTTTGGAGTGAAACACTCACACGACTTTCTCTTCTCAATATAATAATGAACAATATGGGTAAAAAATGTAAAATTAAAACCATAAAAAATTTTAATTATGAGTGAATGACATAGAATGAAAATCAACTTCCATAGAAGTTCTATAACCTGTAAACTTAGTTTAGCGGTAATTAGTGATTTTGTTTTTTTTAATGAAAATCTGTAAAAAAATTGATTTTTTAAGATTTCAGCCTTAGTATGCATTTTACGACAAAAGTGTACAATCAAATTTACAAGAAATTAAAAGATCTATAACTTTTATTTTGAGAATTTTTCTTTACAGAGCCTATAGTCTGATTCACGAATGAAAACACCTGTCTTTAAACAGCAATATCTTTTGAACCGTTGTATGCAAAAAAAATCTGGTGTGAAACACTCACACGACTTTCTCTTGCCAATGCAAATAATTAATAATAAACCTAACATTATTAATAAAATATTAGAAATAAACAAAAACTAACCTTAAAAACATAACCTTATTTTAATCATGAGTGAATGACGCAAAATGAAAATCGAACTCAATTTGGCTTGTAAAAAAAACGGAAAATCACACTTTCACGCTAAACTAGGCTCTGTACCGAAAAATTTTCTAAATAAAAGTTGTAGATCTCTTAATTTTCTATAAATTTTAATATATACACTTTTGTCGTAAAGTGCATACTAAGGCCGAAATCTTAAAAAAATCGATTTTTCTCACGTTTTCGTGAGAAAAAAACAGAAAATCGCTAATTACCGCTAAACTAAGCGTTATACAAAAAAATGTGTGAAATAAAAGTTGTAGGTTTTTAAATTGTCTACAACTTTTATTATATAAATGTTTGCTCTAAATTGCATATTAAAGCTGTAATCTTAAAAAAACTATGTTTTTACGTAAAAACAGCCTTACCCAGAATTTCAGCAAACATGACGCCTACCCTATCTTGTAGAGAATAAAAAATTGGGTAAACCAGGCGATTTTTAAAAACATCGTAGGACTAGTTTTTGAGAAAATCGCAAAAAAGTGAAAAATGACACGAATAAACTACTACTTCCGTTTGACCGATTTTGATGAAAATGTTCGTGTCGGGTCCGGTAGTGGTATGTAACTTAAGTTTCAAGTTTCAAGTTCGTACGATGTTCCGTTCTTGAGATATTCTGTTCACACACACACACACATGCGCACGCGCACGCGCGCACACACACACACAGACCAATCGCTAAAAACATTTTTTGGGTTCAGGGGGTCTAAAAACGTGTAGATTCGGTGAAAATTCGATTTCGAAAAATCAACATGAAAAATACTTTCCTTCCTATATATTCATATAGGCAAGAGAAAGTCACAAGCTTTAATTTGATGTATCGTAATTGTTTTAACATATAACGGTTCAAAAGATATTGCTGTTTAAAGAAAGGTGTTTTCTTTTGTGAATCGGACTATAGTTTAGTGTGAAAGAGCGATTGTATTGTTAAGCCAAACTGAGGTTGATTTTCATTTTGCATCATTCAATCATGATTAAAATAAGGTTATATTTTCTGAGGTTAGTATTTTTGTTTATTTCTAATGTTTTACTATTAATGTTATGTTATGTTATGTTATGTTATGCTATGTTAATGTTATGTTATGGTATGTTGCATTGGCAAGAGAAAGTTGTGGGAGTATTTTACACCAAATTTTTCTTGTTGTTAATGAAATAGTAGCTTACCATTTTTGTACATTTTCAATTTATTTCATGATTTTTTTAAAATCAAGAATTTCACTTTACGCCAAAGTAAGTTAACTAAACTTTAAATGATAAAGGTTATATTATTTGCCCAGTTTGGTCTCAGGTTCTACAAGATCGATTCCGGTCAGAAGCTCTCAATCATCATCAACGTCATCATTCAACGTTATTGTATCCGAATTTTCGATTACCTGAAAAATAAAACAAAAATTACAATTATAATAAAAGCAATTTGGCTTTCATTTTTACTTTCTCTTGCTTATATGAATATATATAGGAAAGAAAGTATTGTTTTCATGTCGATTTTTCGAATTTGAGTTTTCATCAGATCTACACGTTTTCAGACCCCATGAACCCAAAAAACATGTTTTAGCGATTGGTCTGTGTGAGTGTGTGTGTGTGTGTGTGTGTGTGTGTGTGTGTACACAAAATATCTCAAGAACGGAACATCGTACGAACTTCAAACTTGAAACTTAAGTTACATACCACTACCGAACCCGACACGAACATTTTCATCAAAATCGGTCAACCGGAAGTAGTAGTTTATTCGTGTTATTTTTTATTATTTTGCAATTTTCTCAAAAACTGGTCCTACGATTTTTTTAAAAATCGCCTGATTTACTAAATTTTGTATTCTCTACAAGATAGGGTAGGCGTCATGTTTGCTGAAATTCTTGGTGAGGCTGTTTTCACGTAAAAAAAGTGTTTTTTTAAGATTACGGCTTTAATATGTATTATAGCGCAAAAATGTATATAATAAAAAATGTAAAGAATTTAAAATCCTACAACTTTTATTTCAAACATTGTTTTTGTATAACGCTTAGTTTAGCGGTAATTAGCGATTTTCTGTTTTTTCTCACGAAAACGTGTGAAAAATCGATTTTTTTAAGATTTCGGCCTTAGTATGCAATTTATGACAAAAGTGTACATAATCAAATTTATAGGAAATTAAAAAATTTACAACTTTTATTAATAGCATTTTTCTCGAAAGAGCCTAGTTTAGCGTGAAAAAGTGATTTTCCGTATTTTTAAGGCAAACTGAGGTTGATTTTCATTTTGCGCCTTTCACTCATGATTAAAATAAGGTTATGTTTTTTGAGGTTAGTTTTTTGTTTATTTATAATGTTTTATTACTAATGTTAGGTTTATTGTTAACTATTTGCACTGGCAAGAGAAAGTTGTGTGAGTGTTTCACACCAGATTTTTTAATTTCCCTTTGCACCCTGCCTAAGTAGAGAAGTTAATTTTTACCCTCGAACATAAATTTATAAATAGAAATAAATTTAATATAAGGTGGTTAATAAATTTAACATAAGGTAAGGCGGTGGTTATTCATATATAAATCAGTTTTGAAAAATAATTTATTATTATTATTATTTATAAACTTTTCTTATATAAATAGAAGTGTCCTTGAAATTAAAAACCTGAAATATGTTAACGGGGTTTAATGTTTCGATGAAGTCACTCTTGACTTACGGGATTGTGGGTTGGGGTGATGCTTCGAATTGCTATTTGAGTCCCCTGTTAGTAGTACAAAAACTAATCTTAATGTTATTAGTAGAAAATGGTCTCGATATCCGTCACGCCAACTTTTTGCAAAATTTCCAGTGATGAATGTCAGGAAAGGAAGATCTTGAAAAAGCTACATAATAGTTAAATCGAACGTCCAAAATAGATCCCAAAAGTGCGACACTCGACAAAATACCTACTGTCTGTCTGTAACTTGATGGCCTCCGGCAGAGGGGAGCAATAACGCGGATTGTAAAACCATTTCAAAAACATATCTAATTTCTTTAAGCAACTGAAACTTGTCGAAAATGGTGAATTTAAAAAAAAAACAAAGTATTTCGCATGTTTTTGTTCTATAAAATTATTTTGGAAACACACACGTAAAGAGAAAATGTATAATGTAGTAAAAGTTTTTTTTTTGAAGAAAAAACTGTATTTTTCAAATGTTTCACAACTATTGCTCAGATTAAAATAATATTTGGCAGGTTTGTTCGTAAATTATGGAAAACGATTATGCAATAAAACTTAACACAAAATCATAAAGAGGTATTTTCATAAATGAATTTTGTAAAATCACGAAACACGAAATAAAAAAGTCAGAGTACGAAAAACTTTTCCGCCTGTAAAGATAACTGTATTAATTTAGGAAATGAAATAAAGAGAACATTTTAAATTAATTTTTACTGAAAGAATTATTTAATGCAGTTGGACAATGACGATGCATTTTAAAAATTCGCTTTTTTCTTCAAAAACTATAATATTAGGTAACTATAATATTAGTACTTTTACTGTAATATTAGGTATAAATTATCTAATTAAGAGAGTGTTTTTCAAAATAATTTTATAGAACGAAAAACATACGAAATACTTTGTTTTATAAAAATACATCATTTTTGACAAGTTTCAGTTACTTAAAAAAAAATTAGATATGTTTTCTGAAATGGTTTTACAATCCACCTAATGCTCCTCTTTGCATGAGGACATCAAGTTATAGAAAGACGGTACTTCTTCTAGAAAAAGCGAGAAACGCGCTGTATGAGCGATACTTAACTCACCTAGCCCCCAATTTTATAACCTGCTACCTAAACATATAACTGCACAGAATGAAATTGAATTTAATAATAAAATGCAGAAACATTTCTAATAGAAGTGATGCTAAGTAAAACATAAAGTTAACTGAGAGCTCACTTAACATATTTTTTGTGCTTAACAGTTTAAATATCGTGAAATAATGTATTTTTCACATAACCTGGCTCATGGTTTTTTAACCTAAATTGGACATGCTAATTTCCACAGCCTCGATTATTAGAATAAATTTGGTAATAGGAAGGGATGTGTGTATAAAATTAATATAAAATGTTAAGCTAAATATTGTATTTTTTAAAAATAAATTATCTATGTAACTATTACTAGTTGGTTTAACCTATTTGATATTAGCGATTCCAATATTATTGCAACCCTTGTGAGGCTAGCAATAAGCTCGCACGCAGCGCGGGAGCATGTGGTAGTATATATTTTTTCTATCTAAAAACAAGATAGGTTATTTATTAATTTTTAGGTCAAGTAGTCTTTCTGTTCTCTAAAAAAAAGAATTCATATTAATTTATTTTAAATAACCTGTTTGATTGTTTCATAATTTATAAAATAATACCTATATTGTTATCTGTATTTTAATAATGATCATGTTACTAAAAAAAAGTATAAATGTCTGTCGTTATTTTTTTAAAAACTTCTCTTCATCATCAGTCGATTTTCACTCGATATTTTAGAATCGCAAAAACGTCAAATTAAAAAGAAATCACATAAATGCTAATTAAAAATATCACTTAATATTTTAAAGATATTTCTGCCGTGCGGTAGGCGGGACAAAACAAGTGTACAACACATCACCAGGTATGGAGAGGGATAAATTATTTCAAACCAAAATCAGTAGACACACAGCTAGAAATGAAAGTATATATTTTTTGTAATCGTAAAAATTGGTGATTTAATTTTGGAATTATTTAAATTTTATTTATTTCTACAACCGGTTCGTTTAAATGAAAGTTTTAATAACAACAACAACATCAAAAGTGCTATTACTAGTATTCGTAAATACACGTCGATTTTTAAAGACATGTAAAGCTGTAAAAATTAATTTCCATAATAAGAATAAGTAAAATCTGGTGTGAAACACTCACACAACTTTCTCTTGCCAATGCAAATAATTAACAATAAACCTAACATTAGTATTAAAACATTAGAAATGAACAAAAACTAACCTCAAAAACATAACCTTATTTTAATCATGAGTGAATGACGCAAAATGACAATCGAACTCAGTTTGGCCTAAAAATACGGAAAATCACGCTTTCACGCTAAACTAGACTCTATAGAGAAAAATGCTTTAAACAAAAGTTGTAGATCTTTTAATTTTCTATAAATTTAATTATATACACTTTTGTCGTAAAATGCATACTAAGACCGAAATGTTAAAAAAATCGATTTTTCTCACGTTTTCGTGAGAAAAAAAACAGAAAATCGCAAATTACCGCTAAACTAAGCGTTATACAAACAAATGTTTGAAACAGAAGTTGTAGGTTTTTAAATTCTCTACAACTTTTATTATATAAGTTTTTGCGCTAAAATTTATATTAAAGCCGTAATCTTAAAAAAACAACGTTTTTACGTGAAAACAGCCTCACCGAGAATTTCAGCAAACATGGCGCCTACCCTATCTTGTAGAGAATAAAAAGTTGAGTAAAATAGGCGATTTTTAAAAAAATCGTAGGACCAGTTTTTGAGAAAATCGCAAAAAACTGAAAAATTATACGCATAAACTACTACTTCCGGTTGACCGATTTTGATGAAAATGTTCATGTCGCGTCCGGTAGTGGTATGTAACTTAAGTTTCAAGTTTCAAGTTCGTACGATGTTCCGTTCTTGAGATATTCTGTTCACACACAGACAGACAGACACACACACACACACACACACACACACAGACACACACACACAGACCAATCGCTAAAAACATGTTTTTTGGGTTCAGGGGGTCTGAAAACGTATAGATCCGGTGAAAACTCGATTTCGAAAAATCGACATGAAAACAATACTTTCCTTCCTATATATTCATATAGGCAAGAGAAAGTAAAAATCATCAAATTACTCTAACATTAAACAAAACACGAGTCATTTCAAAAAGGAAAATTTAGTCACCGTTAGTATTTTTATGTGTAAACATTATATTTATATTATACGCTATAAATAACATTTTATTATCTTATACCTTAATAACTATTGCGCCTGCTCTAAGTGCGGTCTTGTCGATAACCATAGAGGGGTGTTTTTCGTGTAAGACCATTTTAGATCACGTTAAGTAATTTTAGACACTTATGTAAGACTTTTTGAAGCCCACATTCCCAGCATTATTTTACTGTAGTCTTTTATCCATTAATAAAATTTTTATTCTCCCAATTTTTTCCTCCAAATAAAATTTTTATTGTACTATACCCTAATAACCATTGCACCTGCTCTAAGCGCGGTCTTATTGATAACCATAGAGGGGTGTTTTTCGTATAAGACCATTTTAGATCACGTTGTCTTAACGTCAGCAACAATTATGTAAGACTTTTTGAAACCCATACTCTCAGCATTATTTCACTGTAGTTTTTGCTCCATTCTTCCTTTCTTGGTGTCGGCTTTGGTTTTTCGTTGAAGTCCTTAAAGTCCGTAATTAGTTGTCCGATTTTGTTTCGGTTTCTTAAATTTTCTCAGTTTATTATGGTTTTTTCAATATCCTTTCTGACTTTTTTAAACCATTTCTCCAACACCTTACGTCTATTGTTTATTTTGTAGCATGAATTACTATAGAGTTGTATTTGATACCGTATCAATACTAAAGACAACATGAGTTCAGTGTAAATTTGTATAGAAATTCACGAGTGACGTTAAATCCGATCCAGGTAAATCGAGGACCTACTGTATTTAGTATAGCTTCTTACTGATAGTCGATAGTTGTTTTTCCCTCGTATAGGGCCAAATTTAGATCAAGGTAAGGTGACTTTAGTCATTTCTGAAAGGTCTTTTTGGAGCCCACATTCTCAGCAATCGCCCACTGTATGCTTTTCGCCTTTCTTCTGTCCACCCGGTGTTCTGTTTTTGCTCTTCATGAAAGCTCTTAAAGTTCGTAATTACTTGTCCGAATGTGGTTTCATTCATTAAGTTTTCTCGGCTTATTATCGTTTTCTCAATATCCTTTTTGACAACTTTGGTTTACAGTTTAGTGTCTTAAAAATTTCTTTTCCCAACCATTCTTCACAGGTATCCATAGAATTTTAATATTTGTTATTTAATTGTTCTTTAAAACTTTCTTCTTATTTACTTCTTCTTTTCCTCATAACCTGTACTGGTGTCTTCAGATATTGCGAAGTATCTGTCTCTCAAATTCCTCTGCTTCTCTCAGACAAGTCCTCCCGGTCATTCTACGGCATTCGCGTACAGACACGCAGATTTTAACACAGTAGTTTAATGTCTGATCTTAGCTTGTGTCGAGAGTAATTTCTTTTTATACAGAAGGTGAGTTCTTTGAAGTTCAGTGTTCATCTTTCTTTGCTTGCTATTGTTTGCAACTATATTACACTGCAAAGAAAAATGATGTCAAAATTTTAATTTTTGATACATTACATGAAATGGTGCTCACGGTTCAGGATTCCGTTTAAGGTACATAACCTGACCATTGAAATCATGAAAGTGTTTAAGGCCGGGCTTTATAAGCAAGCAAGACACAACTTACAAATTCCACACAAGCATAACACACAACCGGGCCTTCACGCACACCATACGGGCAGAGACGCTCCACATCGAACATCAAGAGTCCCCAACCTACCCCTTATCCTGTTTTGTCCACCTAGCGCTTCTACCAAAACAGCTTCTCTCAGGATCTAGTCCCGTCAAAGCACCGAACTTGAGTGTTCTCCCGATAACCAACCAATAACACGCAACTGCAAAGATTCCCCAAAAGAACCAACAACCTGGATTAATATTACCACAACAACGAACCCTAAAAAAAACAACACTTGAATTCAACCCCAGCCTCGTCCAAGGTTATTAGACTCCAGCAGTTGAGGACCTGGCAAAAAATTCAACCTAAACGCTCTAAACACAACAGATTAAGGAATTTAAAAATAGATCGCTCAGGTTTCCCACAACCTTCCGCTAACTGAAACAATAATCTAACCATATTTTGTCGACACAAAAAAAATACCTAAACAAATATTTCCTCTCACGTGTCCTACGTTGATTGCCGTTTCTACCTCTTTCACACGGAGTCATCTCGAGATCCTCTTGGATTCCCTTTTCCGAAACCTAGTACGCTTCTGAAGAAAACTTCCCACAGACGCCACCTTCTTCATAATATCGGCAATAATTTTAACAATACTTCAACGTCAACACATAACACAACAGCTCACTAAACAAATAAGTGTCTAAACACCGAATAAACTCGTACCCACAAAATAACAACATATTAAAATTCCCAAAAACTACTTCACATTTCCGACAATCAGATCATTTATCCTCGGGTTGTATAAAATAGTCAAATAAAAACCAATTTAGAAACAGAACTAACTTAAATACTGAACACTAAAAAACCACGGTGTAAACTCACCTCCAAATAGTACTATGCCGACCGTCAAAATAACAATAAAGAAAACCTTTGGATAATACATTACTCCTCTATGTGTCGGTTTCTTGGTTGCCCTACCTATATAATACAATAATATTTCATATACCGGTAGCTCAAGAGAAAGTAAATAAATATTTTTCAACTTCAAAAACTTGTATAATTTAGTGGACGGTCCTTCCACCCTCGAATTTGTCTTGTTAGACATTAGGAAACCTCATGAAAGATTATACTTAATCCGATGGTTTTGAGTTAAAGAATTTGAACTTTGAATAGACGGTTCAAACTTTCTCTTCGTTTGACCTATATAAAATAGCTAATAAGGCAGAGCCAAGTAATTTATAATGAGAGTAATTATGAGAAATATTAGAAAGGAAAATCCTCCTTCCTGATATATGAGTAAGAAGATACTGTTAATCGACCATAATTTTTGCAAAGCTATTTAAAAAACCTCATATAATTAATTATAAATGGATAATGACTAGAGTAAACGAACTTTTTACGATCGCAATTTGCTGCAATTACAAAAAACAAAAATTAAACAGCCGCTTATTTGTCAGCAATGCTTAATGAAATCAAATGACGCAGCAACTGCAATAAAACTCGATATTACATCTGTCTAATTGAATTCACCAGGAAACAAAAAGTTTATACATCTATCTACTCTACGTATAGATGCACGTTTGCACAATGGGACCGGTAAATGCTTATGCATTCCCCTTCGATAATGAATGTAATTTATTCTCCGAATGCAATCGACACGAACTCATAAAGTACCAAGCAATCGCTTCAAAAGGAAATCGGGCAAAACAATCAAATAAACATCACCACCACCGCTTCTGCTCATCATTCACTCTACAAAACGGCCGTAAACTGCATTCACTTTCCCCTGAACCTCCACCAAAACTACATTTTAATTTCACGTCAATCGGTACATCTACATATGCTGTACCCATCACAACTATTGTAAAAATATCTGGTATAACAACTCACAAGACTTTCTCTTGTCAATGTAAATACCTAATCAAGAAATAGGTGCCACTATAGTACGTGGCCTACCGCGTTATGTTTAGTGAAATTTGTATTTTTTGATGAGGTAGCACTGTCCACTAACACTTTTGGCGCGTAAATATTCACATATTTTACAGGTTATGTGAACTACATAACGTCATGTGAACATTAGGTTTTAAAAAATATTTATATATTTTACAGGTTATGTGAACTACATTAGGTTATGTGAACTTTAGGTTATTTGCATTCAACGGTTAGCGAAATTTCAACATCAGCGAAATTATGTAGATCCACGAACAGAAGCCAATACACAAGCAATTGAAAGATCGTGGTTGAATGCAATAGTAAACACTCTTAAACAAAAAATCTGGTGTGAAGCACTCACACAACTTTCTCTTGCCAATGCAAATAATTAATAATAAACCTAACATTATTAATAAAATATTAGAAATAAACAAAAACTAACCTCCAAAACATAACCTTATTTTAATCATGAGTGAATGACGCAAAATGACAATCGAACTCAGTTTGGCTTAAAAATACGGAAAATCACGCTTTCACGCTAAACTAGGCTCTGTAGAGAAAAATGCTCTAAACAAAAGTTGTAGATCTTTTAATTTTCTATAAATTTAATTATATACACTTTTGTCGTAAAATGCATACTAAGACCGAAATGTTAAAAAAATCGATTTTTCTCACGTTTTCGTGAGAAAAAAAACAGAAAATCGCTAATTACCGCTAAACTAAGCGTTATACAAAAAATTGTTTGAAATAAACGTTATAGAATTTTACATTCTCTACAACTTTTATTATATAACGTTTTGCGCTAAAATGCATATTAAAGCCGCAATCTTAAAAAGAAAATGTTTTTACGTAAAAACAGCCTCAAGCAGAATTTCAGCAAACATGGCGCCTACCCTATATTGTAGAGCACAAAAAATGTAGTAAACCAGGCGATTTTTAAAAAAATCGTAGGACTAGTTTTTGAGAAAATCGCAAAAAAGTGAAAAATTATACGAATAAACTACTACTTCCGGTTGACCGATTTTGATGAAAATGTTCGTGTCGGGTCCGGTAGTGATATGTAACTTAAGTTTCAAGTTTCAAGTTCGTACGATGTTCCGTTCTTGAGATATTCTGTTCACACACACACACACACACACACACACACACACACACACACACACCACACCACACACACACACACATACACACACACACACACACACACATACTTGCACACGCACACACACACACACACACACACACACACACACGTACACACGCACACACACACACACACACAGACCAATCGCTAAAAACATGTTTTTTGGGTTCAGGGGGTCTGAAAACGTATAGATCCAGTGAAAACTCGATTTCGAAAAATCGACATGAAAACAATACTTTCCTTCCTATATATTCATATAGGCAAGAGAAAGTAAAAAGAGGTGTTCCGAAAGAATTGTTTCATTTGCATCTCAACCATTTATCATGAAAAATATGAGAAAAGTAGAACCTGATTTGTTTGTTGCTTTTCTCAGTGACATTCACAGTGTGTACCGTGTGCAGACTGACTTATGGGTGAATCCTTATCGTATTATTTGCTATTATAAATTTTTGTAAGTAATAATATTATAATAATTAAAAAAGTATATTATTATAAATTATCGTACGTAATTTGTCCTTTTTTTCTTAATATATATATAACATAACCTGTAAAATATGTGAATATTTACGCGCCAAAAGTGCTAGTGGACAGTGCTACCACATCAAGAAATACAAATTTCACTAAACATAATGCGGTAGGCCACGTACTATAGTAGCACCGAAAAATATAACCTATGTTTAATCATTAGTAAATAATGTAAATGAAAAACAACCTAATTTTAATCATGAGTGAATGACACAAAACTAGGCTCTCTAGAAAAACAATTCTAAGAATAAAAGTCGTAGGCTTCTTAGTTTCCTACAATTTTGAATACATACACTTTTGTCGAAAAATGCACACTTAGACCACAATCTTAAAAAATCTGGTGTGAAACACTCACACAACTTTCTCTTGCCAATGCAAATAATTAACAATATAACCTAACATTAGTAATAAAACATTAGAAATAAACAAAAAACTAACCTCTAAAAATATAACCTTATTTTAATCATGAGTGAAAAACGCAAAATGAAAATCAAACTCATTTCGGCTTAAAAATACGGAAAATCACTCTTCACACTAAACTAGGCTCTGTAGAGAAAAATGCTTTAAATAAAAATTGTAGATCTTTTTATTTCCTATAAAATTAATCATATACATGTTTGTCGTAAAATGCATACTAAGGCCGAAATCTTAAAAAAATCGATTTTTTACACGTTTTCGTGAGAAAAAAACAGAAAATTGCTAATTACTGCTAAACTAACTGTTATATAAAAAAATGTTTGAAATAAGAGTTATAGGTTTTTAAATTCTCTACAACTTTTATTATATAAGTTTTTGCGCTAAAATTTATAATGAAGCCGTAATCTTAAAAAAACAATTTCTTTACGTGAAAACAGCCTCACCGAGAATTTCAGCAAACATGGCGCCTATCCTATCTTGTAGAACATAAAAAAATGAGTACACCAGGCGATTTAAAAAAAAATCGTAGGACCAGTTTTTGAGAAAATCGCAAAAAAGTGAAAAATTATACGAATAAACTACTACTTCCGGTTGACCGATTTTGATGAAAATGTTCGTGTCGGGTCCGGTAGTGGTATGTAACTTAAGTTTTAAGTTTCAAGTTCGTACGATGTTCCGTTCTTGAGATATTTTGCACACACACACACACACACACACACACACACACACACACACACACACACGCACGCACACACGCACACACAAACACACACACACACACACACACACACGCACGCACGCACTCACTCACACACACACACACACACACACACACACACACACACACACACACAGACCAATCGCTAAAAACATGTTTTTTGGGTTCAGGGGGTCTGAAAACGTATAGATCCGGTAAAAACTCGATTTCGAAAAATCGACATGAAAACAATACTTTCCTTCCTATATATTCATATAGGCAAGAGAAAGTAAAAATACCATTTTTACCGATTTTGATGATAAAATACAGAAAATCACTAATTAAAGCTAAACTAAGTGTTGAAGAAAATAATTAGAAATAAAAATTGTAGGTTTTGTAACTTCTTCAAATTTACGGCTGCAATCTTTTAAAAAAATTACCACGAGAGCACAGCCGCTCCACAAATTTCAGTATATTTCAGTGACCTATCTAGTAGGTCACAAAAAATGTAGTAATTCGGGCAATTTCAAACAAAATTAGTAGAAGCCGTTTTTGAGGAAATCGCAAAAGAGTGAAAAATTGCACGGATAAACTATTACTTCCAGTTGACCATTTTTGATGAAAATTTTCGTGTCGGGTCTCCTTGCGGTACCTAATTTAAGCTCCAATTTTAACTTCCTACGTTATTCCATTCATGAGATATGTTTTTCACACACAATACCTAATAACAATGTTTTTTTAGTTTTGGGGGTCTGAAAATGTGTACATCCGGTGAAAATTCGATGTCGAAAAATCGTTATGTAAACGATATTGTGACAATATCTAAAAGGAAAGTGTTGTTGGTTTCAGAACTCTCTAGCAGAACCGAGTTTGTAAAAATGTTAATGTAAATAATAATAGTTGATAAATCGGGTTTTTTAATATTGCGGCTTTAATATGAATTTTAGCGCAAAAATGTATATAATAAAAATTATAGAGAATTTAAAATCCTACAACTTATATTTCAAGTATGTTTTGTTACAACGCTTAGTTTAACGGTAAGTAGCGATTTTCTATTTTTTCTCGCCAAAACGTGTAAAAAAATCGATTTTTTTAAAATTTCAGCCTTAGCATGCATTTTACGACTAAAGTGTATATAATCAAATTTATAGGAAATAAGAAGATCTACAACTTTTATTTTAAGCATTTTTCTCTACAAAGACTAGTTTAGCGTGAAGAGTGATTTTCCGTCTTTTTAAGCCAAACTAAGGTCGATTTTCATTTTGCGTCTTTCACTCATGATTAAAATTAGGTTATGTTTATTGAGGTTAGTTTTTTGTTTATTTCTAATGTTTTATTACTAAGGTTATATTGTTAATTATTTGCATTGGCAAGAGAACGTTGTGTGAGTGTATCACACCAGATTTTAAGATTTGTCATCGGTGAGTGAATTATGAATCGCGTAGGCTACCATTTAAGTGTGGAGAAGGTCTAGCGTCTACTGTGTATCATTTTACGTTTGTTGTGTATATAATTGGTTGTTAAGTCGGATTTAGTTTAAGTGCGAGAAAATCTAGTTTCTAATTAAGTTCATTAATTGTCAATCAAATTATTATAATTTATTATAGGTAATTGGTTTATAATTATAAGTACCTTGATTGCAATAACTGTAATTTATTAGCATATTTAAGTAAGACTATTATTTTATAATTTATAGTTTTAATAAATATTTGTAATTTTAAATAATAGTTTGTTAATTATTTATTTTACCCAGATCCCGAAACGGACCTTAGCAACATGTGGTGAACATGTGATATAAATGTCCCAATAATTTTATTCCTTATGAAAAATTCATATAGGGCAAGAGAAAGTAAAAAGAAAGGAAAAGGGACAAAAAATTGTTAGTACAGAAAAGAGAGAGAGAGAGATGGATAATAATCTACTGAGTTACATAAATGTAAAAAGTAAAACTGCAGATGCTGAAAGTAAATAAAACGAGTAAAGATGCAATCAACCGGTGGCGTTTTTAAATTCTGTTGAAATCAGTTTAAAGACAGTCAAGATGATCAGCAATACGAGGAAGAAAAAGGAACGAAATCAATGGATGCCGAAGCAATTTGTAATAAAGTTTAATGAAATGTACATTATATACCTACATTAATAAAAACTAAATACAATAATCATCGTAACGTTTTATACAGCTTGGTTCACAAAGAACGACAATACTTTGGGAGGTAAATTAACATCCAAAAAAAGTTCATACAAATATAGGTCCATATAAACACTACAAAACAGTCACATGACCACAAGTTACACATGGCAGCGAAACATTAGCAAAAGTGACCAAGACAAAAGCAGTAGACAATGTCCTAAAACTCGAAAGACGAATCCTAAGAACCTACATAGAAAAGAAAAACAAAGTAGATGGGCAATGGAGAATTCTAACAAACGAACAAATCTATAAAGAACACGAACCCATAACAGATACAATAAGGAAGAAATGGATATTTTTTCTTGAACATCTTTTCAGAACACCAAAAGACAGAATTATAAACAAGATGATTAGAAAAATCTTTCCAATGGTAACATCAGGAGCATAGATCCGAAATGTCAAAAATGACATGACAGAACTCGGATTAACTTTCGATGATTTAGAAAACAAAACAGAAATATTAAAAATCTTAAGAAATAAGGAAAGTAGATTTGACAAAATCAGATGGAAGAACAGACCCAAGCAGGAAGAAACCGGTCGTTTCACAGGAAGTTCGGCAAGCAAGATCAGCCCGAATGAAGGCATACGGCAGAACATCAAGCTAAAGAATATGAAAAGGAAGAAGCTTTCTACATTTGACTAAAGTGATCCATTGTGGTCATAAAAGACAAAATATATATAAATATATATATACGTCCGAAACCGCTTCGTAAGTGAGTTACATCTATTGAAAATTTTCGTCCGGGTTTCAATTCCTCCTCAGAAATGAAGCCCTACTCTAGTTAAAGATCTAGGATTTCAGCTCATTTTACATAAAATCTATTTAGTTTTATAACTAAATTAAGGCTCTAAAATTTTCTGTAGGGCTTCAATTCTGCGGGGGAACTGAAACCCGGACAAAAATTTTCGCCAGCTGTAACTTACTGGCGAAGTGATTCCGGAAATATGTTAACATGAACTATTTTTCATATTTTTGGGAGTAACGTCACCTCCCAAATTATCATCGTTTCTTCGTGAATCTTCCTGTATTTAAGTTTAAATTTTTTGCATTTTTTACTTTTTCTTGCCCTATATGAATAAAAAGGTAAGAAAAGTATTGTTTTGATGTCGAATTTTCGAAATCGAGTTTTCACCGGATATGCTACACGTTTTCAGGCACCCTGAACCTAAAACAAACATATTGTAGCTATGCGTCCGAGGGTAGTGAGCAAAATATCTCAATAACAGAATCTCTAGATCAAGTCAAATCTCTAAAACTCAAATGCGAAAAACTTATGAAATATAAACAAGATAACATACGAGGCATTTCTAGGTCACTATTCCTTCTGAAATTCAGGTAACGTTTCTGTAATTTTATGTACACGCTTATAACCATAAAAAATCTATTGTCTTTTCAGTTAGGCGAATATTCTAGACCAACATTACGTGTTAGCTTCTAAAAGATTTACACGTTTAATTGTTGTAGGTCGATACAGAATGCACAATACAATGACAATAGTCTTGTACGGTGGTACTCAAATCTACAACTCTCATGAGATCTTTTGGTTGATTATTGTTCTCTTCATATCATAACTAAAACTGAAAGTTAAAAAGCGTTTGCATATTTACATAATCGAGTAAAAGTAAAGCGCATAAAATTATAAAAACATAACTACAGCAATTTTTAGCTGTTTATATATTTGTTTATTAAGACTGATTTAAAAACTTGTATTGCGCAGATCGGTGAATGAATTGCAAGTAGCTGAACCGGGTGGAACAGTAAATAAATTCGGAATACCAGTAAAACTTGAAGGATCAAAACTGACTCGTAAGACTCATCTTCGTTATAAATAAGCGAAGAGTTACACAACTTTTGTTCCGACTTGTTTTAATTTGACGAGTAGATAACGAAATATAAATAATTATTCATACTCTGAAACTTTCCAGATGGTTGTCTACCGTTCTAGTTGCTGTAACAGATGTAGGTTCAACAGAACACTCCATACTCTACCGTACCAGCGGAGGCCTACAACAGTTCTTAATTAACTATGCTTTTGAAGACTTACCAAAAAATAAGATAATATTAACAGATATAAAAAAATCGTACTTGTTAAACACCCGCTTCCCGCTCTCACAACCGAATCGGAATTACAAGCGTAACGAGGCCCAACCTAGATATCGTTGGGTGCCCTAATGCATTCTGCTACTTTCAGGACTACAGAAAATAGTTCTATTTCTTATCATATGGTCAGCCAATTATATGACTGAACCATTTAACAACAGAAGAGGTAGAGGTTTAAAAGACACTAGTCAGAGTTATCTCCTCTGAGAATAATGAATTATATTATACAGCCAGACCCTGTGGTGAATGAAGTGAAGGTGTCATTTACAAGGTGGAAAGTACATGTTTTGTTAGAGGGCCTGGCAAGCTAATAGGCATAATTTTCCTCTCAGTGAGGAAGGCAATCGTAAAACACCTCTCTCCTTGTTTTACTTAGTAAAGTCTCTAGAGGTTCAAACCAGCCTTTCGGCTGATGACCTAAACAAGAACAACAAATGCAATCTAATGTATTTTGCTCCCAATTTGTTAATTCACATTTGTTATAACCCTGATACACGAATAATGGTATAAGTAAAGATTGGTATATTTTCCCGTCAATAAGAAATATACTTACATAACCAACAAAGATGTAGATCATTTTTTAAATTTTCGTTTCAGTCATTTTAGGACACGATAATTATCATTCATAAACTATTTTTGTAGCTCAAATTCTCATTTTTGAGTTTTTGTTTTATTTTTTCCCATCTTTATTAATTCCGAAAATGCTTTCCTTCTTTCATTCCTCCACTTGAGTTCGTATATTGTTTTTCTTAACTTTTTCCTCTGGAAACCCCTTATGATCGTCAATTGTTTTTTATAAATTTATTTATGTCTTCTATTACATCTCTATCTATGTTCAATGTTCTTATGGCCGGCCCGTTGGCGTAGTGGTTAGCGCAACTGGCTTCCACGCCGGGGTCCCGAGTTCGATTCCCGGTCAGGTCCGGCATTTTTTTAATCTACATGTATCATCCTTCTCACCGTCTGCATTAGCAGCAATAGCAAAACAGGTAGACGAAAAAAGTTTTTATGTATTTTTCTGTTTTTGTAACAATCTTGAACTGTTTTTGAAATCTTTTAGCTTTTAAAATATTTTTCATTTCGGAAGTAGTAGGTTCTACTTCCGGTTCACCGATTTGATGAAAATGTTCGTGTCCGATCCAATAGTAGTAGGCTACTTAACTTAAGTTTGACGTTTCAAGTTCGTACGATGTTACGTTCTTGAGATATTTTGTTCACACACACACACACACACACACACACACACACGCACGCACGCACGCACGCACGCACACACATACACACACGCACGCACGCACACGCGTACACACACACACACACACACACACACACACACACACATATACACACCACCACCACCACCACCACCACCACCACCACCACCACCACCACCACCCACACACAGACCAATCGCTAAAAACATGTGTTTTGGGTTCAGGGGGTCTGAAAACGTGTAGATCCGGTGAAAACTCGATTAAGAAAAATCGACATGAAAACAATACTTTCCTTCCTATATATTCATATAGGCAACAGAAAGTAAACATAAAATAAAATTTACATGTTGAAATCGTTTTTGAACGATATTAGGTGGCCAGTTTAAAACATCTCTCTGTGGATAGATAAACATAATACATTGGTTTCTGAATTTTACTTGAACTGAATTCATAGTTTTTACTTAAGGGTGAACATAGTTACAAACCCTTCGCTTCATCGTCTGATAATTTATTTGTTATGATTTCATAATAAGAGTAACTCGTATAAGGTACCTTAATTCACGTTTCCGCTATATTCATAGCTGATTATGTTGAGTGAAATTTAAGGAAATCAAATAAACTAACTACCCTCATGGTTAAATCTTTTTTTATAGCTGACCGTACGGTTATTTACATTTGAATTAATGAATTTAATTGACAAAACCCGGAAAATTATCACCATATTATATAATTCTATTTGCTTATTAGATACAAAAACCACTCGAATTATTTATTAAAATGTAAATTAATTGATCAAAAGATAAAAATAAACGGTTGTGGTAAAATCTAGAGAATTATGATCCTAAAATTTACATCAGCCGACATAAAACTATTGCGACCACTTTATCGTAAACTTTCTTTATTATAATTTTTGTAGAATAGGCATAGTATTGCAATCTCGGATGCGTTTTAATGTTTCTTAACGGCCTGTGGATAAGGCTTGAAATTATACGCGGTAACTTGTTAAGGATTTTATCAGTTTTTAACTTGTACGCTTACCAATATTGAAATTACACCAATTCTTTGATGAAAAATTCTTGTAAATGTTTAACACCAAAATTTTTTATTATCTTAAGATTTTTGTTTGTTGCTTTACGTCTGACTGTTCTGCATTTTCTACTAATGCAGACGTTGGATAATGATGATAATAAAAATGAGTGATGAAAAAATAAAAGACCTGACTAAGAATCGAACCCGGGACCCCGGCGTAGAAACCAGTTGCGCTAACCACTACGCCAACGGGCCGGCAATTCTTTTAAAAGGAGTACGAAGAGCCTATACCTGTAATGTTAAATTTGGTATATTTAATATTTCTTTTTAAAGTTCTGGTTGCAGATAGGATTTTGCAGTTTTTTTTATTTGCAAGAGTAGCCTATACTTTTCTTTACAATTTGATGGAAGGATTTTTTATCACTTTCATTACTTTTATTGTTAGATATTTTTAAAAAAAAATTATTTTTCCAATCCGTTTAATGGACACTTTTGAGAATACTTCTAAAAGTACAAACAATTTTTAACCCTTTCAGTACCAACGTCCGTAAAACAGGACGTCGATTATTATACATAATTATAACATCCAGTTTACCGGACGTCCGTAAGTTATGCAATAAAGTGCCAACGTCCGGATAACCGAACATTTACAAAAAAAATTTAAACAAAAATGAATGGAATAATGTATTTTGAAACCGCCTCCGCGTGGATAATTTTGTACCCCCTAAGAACTGATCACTTCTCATTAAAACCTTGTGACCCTTTTCGTTATAGTTAGCAAAAAATTGAAAATAACTTAGCGTTACTTTTTTAACTGCATGAACATCTGTTTTTCACTAAAACGCATAAACCTATATACAAACCAACGATTAATTAAGATACACTAAAAATAAAGCAAAAAATCTGGTGTGAAACACTCACACAACTTTCTCTTGCCAATGCAAATAATTACTAATAAACCTAATATTATTAATAAAATATTAGAAATAAACAAAAACTAACCTCAAAAACATAACCTTATTTTAATCATGAGTGAATGACGCAAAATGAAAATTGAACTCAATTTGGCATAAAAAAACGGAAAATCACACTTTCACGCTAAACTACGCTCTGTAGAGAAAAATTCTTTAGATAAAAGTTGTAGATCTTTTAATTTTCTATAAATTTAATTCTATACACTTTTGTCGTAAAATGCATACTAAGGCCGAAATGTTAAAAAAATCGATTTTTCACACGTTTTCGTGAGAAAAAAACAGAAAATCGCTAATTACCGCTAAACTAAGCGTTATACAAAAAAATGTTTGAAATAAAAGTTGTAGGATTTTAAATTCTCTACAACTTTTATTATATACATTTTTGCGCTAAATTGCATATTAGAGCCGTAATCTTAAAAAAACTATGTTTTTACGTGAAAACAGCCTCACCCAGAATTTCAGCCAACATGGCGCCTACCCTATCTTGTAGAGAATCAAAAATTGAGTAAATGAGGCGATTTTAAAAAGAATCGTAGGACCAGTTTTTGAGAAAATCGCAAAAAAGTGAAAAATTACACGAATAAACTACTACTTCCGGTTGACCGATTTTGATGAAAATGTTCGTGTCGGGTCCGGTAGTGGTATGTAACTTAAGTTTCAAGTTTCAAGTTCGTAGGATGTTCCGTTCTTGAGATATTCTGTTCACACACACACACACACGCACACACACACACGCACGCACGCACGCGCGCACACACACGCACACGCGCACGCGCACGCGCGCGCGCACACACACACACACACACACACAGACAGACCAACCGCTAAAAACATGTTTTTTGGGTTCAGGGGGTCTGAAAACGTGTAGATCCGGTGAAAACTCGATTTCGAAAAATCGACATGAAAACAATACTTTCCTTCCTATATATTCATATAGGCAAGAGAAAGCAAAAAAACAACAAACAATTGTTGATTGATTGTTTGTTGATTTATTAATTAAGATTACGATTGATTAAGATATTGATTAAGATATTGGTGTTGTTCTTAGCTACGGTGAGTTATATTTAAGTTATTTTTTCTGAAATAATTAAACATGTAGGCCAACTATTATTCAAATAAGTAATCACATTAATTTCTGAGTTTAATTCTGAAAAATTATAGGTATCGAATTTCCTTGTGCGGTAACATATTTTATCTTCTTTAATTTTTATTATGGTACATTGAGCTGCACAATTTTCGTATATAAAATTTAACGGGCGGTGGGAAATTTTACTTTAAAAATCTGGTGTGAAACACTCACACAACTTTCTCTTGCCAATGCAAATAATTAACAATAAACCTAACATTAGTATTAAAACATTAGAAATGAACAAAAACTAACCTCAAAAACATAGCCTTATTTTAATCATGAGTGAATGACGCAAAATGACAATCGAACTCAGTTTGGCTTGAAAATACGGAAAATCACGCTTTCACGCTAAACTAGGCTCTGTAGAGAAAAATGCTCTAAACAAAAGTTGTAGATCTTTTAATTTTCTATAAATTTAATTATATACACTTTTGTCGTAAAATGCATACTAAGACCGAAATGTTAAAAAAATCGATTTTTCTCACGTTTTCGTGAGAAAAAAAACAGAAAATCGCAAATTACCGCTAAACTAAGCGTTATACAAAAAAATGTTTGAAACAGAAGTTGTAGGTTTTTAAATTCTCTACAACTTTTATTATATAAGTTTTTGCGCTAAAATTTATATTAAAGCCGTAATCTTAAAAAAACAACGTTTTTACGTGAAAACAGCCTCACCGAGAATTTCAGCAAACATGGCGCCTACCCTATCTTGTAGAGAATAAAAAATTGAGTAAAATAGGCGATTTTAAAAAAAATCGTAGAACCAGTTTTTGAGAAAATTGCAAAAAACTGAAAAATTATACGAATAAACTACTACTTCCGGTTGACCGATTTTGATGAAAATGTTCGTGTCGCGTCCGGTAGTGGTATGTAACTTAAGTTTCAAGTTTCAAGTTCGTACGATGTTCCGTTCTTGAGATATTCTGTTCACACACACACACACACACACACACACAGACACACACACACACAGACACACAGACACACACACAGACCAATCGCTAAAAACATGTTTTTTTGGATTCAGGGGGTCTGAAAACGTATAGATCCGGTGAAAACTCGATTTCGAAAAATCGACATGAAAACAATACTTTCCTTCCTATATATTCATATAGGCAAGAGAAAGTAATAAAAGTAGCACCAGAAGCAAGTCTTAAGACTTTTGATTGAAAGGCCTGGATCAACTTAAAGTTACTCTGTGCTGCTACTCGAAAGAGTTGGACACCATAAGTCCAGATTGGTCTCAAAAGAGTTGAGTATATTTAAAAATTGTTATTGAGGGTTAATTAAGCAGAAGAGTAGCTTCTGGCGGCAGTTAAGTTCTAAACGTTTTGTACGCAGATGATGCTTCCAAGTTAGTCGCCTGTTAAGCCACAAGTCAAGACATCGCTCCACTTTCGCCTGGAGAATATGAACGTTATTTAGCACCACTTGTGGACAAGCTCGACGTTGTAAGGTGAACGTAACCTGTGTTGATTCATTTGGGTTCACCTTAATACGCTAACGGGTAATCAGTCCTTTATCAGTAAAATATGTTGCGCCAACCTGATAGCTTCATCCGCGGGTTTTTCCGTTACAAAAATTATCGTATCATCAGCATACGTCACGGTTACCGATGTGTCCAAAATAGGCATATCCGATGCAAATATATTATACAGAAATGGGGATAGTATCGCCCTTTGGGGTACTCCGGCGTTAATTTTGTGCAGCTTAGAGTACGCACTACCATATTGTAACATGTTAGATTACAACATATTTAAAGGTATTATAGATATTTTAAAGTATTCTTATGTACAATCAGAATATTGGTTCCCACATTAATTTATACATATAATTAAGATATTATTTATTGAATTATGAATAACGTAGTCCCTAATTACTAGACTATTATTCAATGAACTAGACTATCTACTTTTGTAATTTACTTCTTTTGACAATATATATTCTTTAAAACATTAATTATAATAAATGTTATTTTCTAATTTAACTTAACGTCTTCTATTATAATTAACTTATTTATGCATTTTAGTAGTTACACACAGGCAATAAAATGGTACTTGAGAAGAAAATAAAATTATTGAAAGTGTCTTGACCTAGGTGTTAATTCAATATATTAGTTTCATGATTTTTTTTTTTTTTTTTTTTTTTTTTTTTTTTTTTTTAAGGCGAAAAACCTTTGCGAGGTTATCATCGCCTGATACATAATAAATAAAATCTTATAAGCTAATATCACAGCACAAGCTATAATACTCTAAATACACACAAAACAAACACATAAACTTAAACTTAATATCACAGTTAGAAAGAAAAAAAACACAGAAATCACATTAATACTTATGAAATTAAAACCTTAAAACTAGTATCACAATCCAAAAATTAAAAATTTCATTCAAAAAAAAATTTAAAAAAAAAAATCACAGACATAAAAGATCACAAAGGGCTGTAAAGAGGCCACTTAACATGAACACATATGAATATAAACTTATAACTAATATAAAACACATACAATATGGTAACTAAGAGTAAAAGAACATAATATATTAGACACTGTTGTATACACTGATCGATCGTAAAAATTTCAAAGCCGCATCCAAAATAGGGCTTTCGTCACCGAGTATATTCCTTAATTCAGAGGGAATCTTGAATCGCCGACGCAGAGCTGCGTAGCAGACGCAATCAACCAAAACATGTTTGACTGTCAAAGGACAATCGCATCTGCCACAAACTGGAGCATCACCAGACGTCATGAGATACCCATGGGTTAATCTGGTGTGCCCAATTCTAAGTCGCGCGATGACAACCTCTTCTCTTCTGTTCTTCCTCAGTGACGTAGGCCAAGGCTTAACAATAGGTTTTATTTCTCGTAGTTTGTTGCCATGAGAGCCAGTCCATTCTACCTGCCAGGAATCCGTGATGACCCGCTTCGCCAGACTCACAAAATCAGACATAGTCAGATATTGCGTGAAGGCCGGTTGACGAGCCGCCTCCTTAGCGGCCAAATCAGCAGCCTCATTTCCCGGGATTCCAGCATGACCCGGAACCCAGCAGAAAACAACGCATACTCCTCTATCATTCAGCTCCTTCACAGTGCCGAGGACGTCCACAACTAGCGGGTGGCGTGAATACACATCACTAATCGACTGGAGAGCACTGAGCGAGTCAGTGCACACCAACACCCGACGCCCACGCACACAGACTACAGAAAGAGCTTTGCTGATAGCATAAAGTTCAGCCGTGTAAATACTGGTTCCCGCAGGTAATCCAAACAAATAGGTTCTCCCATTAGCAACAAACGAGCAACCAACTCCAACATCCGACTTTGATCCATCAGTGTATACAACCGTAGATGGTTTAATAGCTTCAACTAACTCACTGAAAATGCTATTAAACACCACAGAGCTTGTGCCTGCCTTTGAGTATTTACTCATCTCAAAGTTAAAGTGTAACTGAGCGATGGTCCAGGGTGGAAATAGACAAGAATTACATGGGTAGACACGAGGAATCGCAATATCAAGGTTGTTGCATATCTCCAACGCTCTTACACCGAATGGTGAAGGTTGTCGGGCGTTCATCAGATGCAAATCATGACACGGGTTGTTGAGAATGATGTCATGCAAGAAATGGTAAGGTCTAGCTTTCAACTTGGCAAAGTACGTCAATAGAAGCTGCTGGCGACGTCTGAATAACGACATTTCTCCACTTTCAACTAAGATGCTGACAACAGGGCTAGAACGGAAAGCACCTGTAGATAATCGTAAACATGAATTGTGGACTGTGTCAAGCATTCTCAGAGAAGTGGAAGTAGCAGATGAGTAGGCTACTGCGCCATAATCTATACGTGATCGCACTAGAGCCTTGTAGAACCTTATCATACATGATCTATCAGCACCCCAACCTGTACCTGTAAGAACACGCAGAATATCAACCACCTTTAAGCACCTAGCCCGTAGGTCTTTAATATGCGGAACCCATGTAAGTCTCTTGTCGAATACAACACCTAAGAACCTGATTTCAGTGCTAACTTCGATATGCTGACCCATTAAATACAGTCTTGGAACATTATCAGTCCGTATTCGGCAAAACTGAATGCATTTAGTCTTCTCAGGAGAAAAACTAGTTTCATGAGATTAATACTTAATGAAACAGTAGAAACGCAATAAAGATTATATTACCTAGGTAATATTGCTATCCAGAATGTAAAAAAGAATGAGTTTTTTCTCTTGCTGACCTAACTTAACAGCCTCCAGGTAAAAACAACAAATTAAAAAAATAAAATAATTTATTTCGTTAATTTTTTTATTTCAAATGCACAAAACCTGCATGCAAGTTCAGTCAATAAGACTGAAATGAAAAACATTTTACAAGACAATAAAAGTTTATTTATTTTTTCATTTAGGCCTGTTCAATACTCTATTTCACGTTCAGAATGCAGTACAGCTCTTATGAGAACCCGTTCTGTTATCAGGCGTACGGAAAATATCAGGCACAGCTAATACAATAACTCTGCTCAACCGACACCGTCTGAAAGTCACGGGCAAAAATATTTAGAGTTCGCTTACCACACTCTAACAAGCTCATTTTTAATCAAAAATTTCCCAAAAAATACTTTCGCTTCCTAATTAATCGTATTTTATTACGCTGTAAATGTTGTTATTAAGTTATACTCTGATATTTAGATAAGAGACTATAGGTACGGATAAGAGAAACGGATAGGACGTCTCTCTCTTCTCACCCTCCCTGTTGGGCCAGGGGAGTTTTATTACCATTTATAGACTTTTCCGAGATTTATTTTCTAACGAATGTTATTCAAACAAGATTTAAACAATAACTATTCTTTACTTTAAAATAATTAAGAAATACAATAAAATTGATAAAAAATTCTATTATTTTAATAATTTGTAGGAACCTGATCTTTAAAACGATACAAATATTAAGTATGTTTTCGAATTATGTTATTCAATAGGAGTTTGTAAATGACGTGTGAAGCGGAGTCGAAATTTTCGCTTAATGTAGTAGCGCTCAAACTATGAAATACATTGCTTATGGAGTTTCCATGCTGCATTCTGAACGTGAAATCAACTAGAGTATAGGCTTGTTCCTGGTACAAAGTTTCAGTGTCTTGCGACCACTACACTGAAACCTTAATCCTTGAAAGGAGGAGAAATAGTAAAGGTGCTAAAATATTCCGGAATCGCTCCAGGAAATAATGATCACAAAAGCAAGTGAATTTGGAAACCCATAAATGCATATAACATTTTTTGTTGAAATATTCTGTTGAATTGCATATGGTAGTTTACAGAAAGGATTTTTAATAAATTTTACCAATGACACCGCATACTTATTTTCTCTTTGACAAAAAACATTGGACAACGAAGTTAAAAGCATGTAAAGTATTTGCTACCGGTTTATAACAGAGGAGTGACATCGGACCGTCGTAAACACACGTGAGTAGGGTGACGCAGGTTGAGTTCCGTACACACGAAAGACAACGGTGGCCCCATTACAGCGTCAAATATACAATAACATTATCAATTTACAAGCGATAAAGCAAGTTTACGCATCTTTTCGTGCCGGTAGACACGTAATAAATTACATAAGATTGTTTAGCACGCACACGTGCGCGCGCGTACGGACCGACTTAAATTTTTAAAATACCGTTTACTTACTTTCGATACAAATGAAATTAAGAATCGGTACGATTTAAGATGGTCTTAAAAGAAGTAAATAGTAATTAAATAAGAAAAACATTAAGAAAGGCAGGCAAGACAGAGAGAGAGGGAGAAAGAGAAAGAGAAAGAGAGATAGATGAAAGAGCAAGTGCAAATGAAAGAGAGTAAAGAAGTAAGGTAATGCTTTCACTGTCATTGGTTGGCTGAGCCAAGTAAAAGTGGTCCCACTTGTTTACTTACAAACAGTATCGGTAGAAATGGAAGTCAGCAGCGACTGACTGCGACCACCAGTGATTATCAGTGACTAGCGTTCCTCGATCCTCGTAAGTCTCGCTCACGTGTACCGCTCACAGATACACTGAAGAAACTCTTCACCGCCCACTTGCCGGTACCCGGTGTACACTTTTTATACCTATTTCGCACCTGTATAAGTGGAGAACTATCTACCCGATAAAAAAGTGTTAATATTTTTACTGAATTCAAATCGTTTGTGCGACGAACGAATCACACCGGCCATCAACAATTGGAAAAACTGAAGTAAGTTTTAAATATTTTAATTTAATTTATTACCCATCACGGTTATGACACTGGAACTTGTAGAACACTTTAAAATTTTTCACATACTATTTACACTTAACCGTTTTAAGAATGTACAACCTATTTCCATTCAAACTCAATCTGTCCATTCAAATCTCATAACAGAGGTTATTATAAGGGCATTGAAAAATGAAAACACAGCATTCAATCAGTACTTTAATTCATTACAAATACCATCGGTAATTGACTCATTTGAAAACCAATTTGAAAATTATTAGCACCGAATAAATCGTGACCGATACATTTATGAACTCGGTTTAAAATTGGCCGATATTTTATTTGGAATCCTTTTTACTTTCCCTTGCCTATATGAATATATAGGAAGGAAAGTATTGTTTACATGACGATTTTTCACCGGATCTACACGTTTTCAGACCCCCTGAGCCCCAAAAAAACATGTTTTTAGCGATTGGTGTGTGTGTGTGTGTGTGTGTGGGTCTGTGAACAGAATATCTGAAGAACGGAACATCGTACAAACTTTAATCTTGAAAGTTAAGTTATACACCACTACCAAACCCGACACGAACATTTTCATCAAAATCAGTCAACTGGAAGTAGTAGTTTATTCGTGTAATTTTTCACTTTTTTGCGATTTTCTCAAAAACGGGTCCTATGATTTTTTTCTAAAATCGCCTCATTTACTAAATTTTTTATGCTTTACAAGATAGGGTAGGCGTAATGTCTGCTGAAATTCTTGGAGAGGCTGTTTTCAGGTAAAAAAAATTGTTTTTTAAGATTGCTGCTTAAATATGCATTTTAGCCCAAAAATATATCTAATAAAAGTTGTAGAAAATTTAAAATCCTGCAACTTTTATTCCAAACTTTTTTTTGTATAACGCTTAGTTTAGTGGTAGTTTTGTGGCGATTTTCTGTTCTCACGAAAACGTGTAAAAAATCGATTTTTTTATACGATTTCAGCCTTAGTATGCACTTTACGACAAAAGTGTATCATCAAATTTAAAGGAAATTAAAATATCTACAACTTTTATTTAGAACATGTTTTTCTACAGAGCCAAGTTTAGCGTGAAAGAGCGATTTTCCGTATTTTTAGGCTAAAATGAAGTTGATTTTCATATTGCGTCTTTCACTTATGATTAAAATAAGGTTATGTTTTTTTGAGGTTAGTTTATTTCTAATGTTTTATAACTAATGTTAGGTTATATTGGTCATTATTTGCATTGACAAGAGAAAGTTGTGTGAGTGTTTCATACCAGATTTTTTGGTTTAATATCCGAATGTACCTTCTCCGAAACCATTAAACACATTTCTAATTAACTTTTTATGCCTGTTTAAAATCGTTTCATAAAAAAATCATCCATCATCATCGTTCATAAATCATTATCATTATATATTGGCAACACATTCATTGTATAATTTCACGTCGAAATCGATCACTGGATCGATTCACATTCACGCCATTCCTGAAGATTTATCATCTCTTTTGTAGTTGTGTTTAAAAAATATTGTATTCAGTTGTAAATAAAAAATAAAGTTGAAGCAAAAAATAAATATCCGAATGTTATGCATACAAAAGCTATTGTAGACGATGAAGATAAAAATGAATGGTGAATAAACCAGACCTGACCCCTGGCATAAAATCCAGTTGCTCTAGCCACAAACCAATTTATTATTATTTTAAATTTTATTCGCTTTTTTGAATGTATTTTATCAAGTTTAAGTGGGCTAACTATTATAATCAATAAATTCTAAATTCAGCATCAATGAATACCGTGACTCGTGATTATAGATCTACCGTAATAAACTATTTTGGGAAAAGATGTATAGTTAAAGCTGATAAGAAACTCGTCCAACATCTTAAAAGCTATTCTTGTACAGATTATACGAATGAATGAAGATCAGTTTGCATAATTTACGTTGCACTTGCAAAGCATCTGAGGTATCTTTATACATTACTAATTGTACGTGTCACATAGCCGAAATCGCTTGATCTTAAATACTACAAATGCTGTAAAATCGATTATAACCTCAAAATAGGTCTTTAGGATATGAAATTTTAATTTTTACGCGATTTTATATTTTTTGAGAAACTGTGAAATTCCTCCAGAAAAATATCTATACATTTTTGGTGTATTTCAGTTAAGTGAAAGATTTGCTGTCAATGTCCAGATAAGCTCAAAACGTTGATTTGGGTTAAACAAAGACGATCGAGTTCTTTTTCTCGTATTAAAGTACGGTAAAAATATAATCAGGCTGTGAAAATGCTCCTACACGTTTTTTGTACCTTAAGACCCGCTGTTTAAATACTTCTTCCAGCTCCTCTGTATTTACCCACACGCTAAGTATATAAGAAAATTATGATCCAAATAAACACACACAAAAAATATCGTTATTCTAATTTGAAATTAACAATTGCTAAGCTGATATAAATATTCGTAAGCAAAAGATAAATTACTGATTTTGACTTTCATCTCAGATAAAGATACCCAAAATTCCTATCTCCGCAATGTAAATATAAGAAACATTTTCTAAAAACTGGTAAGTAGTATCGCCCTCAAATTCTTTTGTTAAAATTATAACATATTGAGTTTTTACCAATAGAAAACTTTACTCGAAAATAGGAAAATTATTCTTTTAAATTTGTAATCTGTATCACTATTTTCTGAATTTTTTAAGGTAAAAACTATTATTTATATTCATTATTTTTAATAAAATTAAGTCAGTAGTTTTATTACATAGGAAAGAATATAATGTACAAATTTAATAATAATACGTTCCGTGGTTGTTGAGAAAATGTTCTTGAGAAACTGTCAAAAGCTTACAGAAAATCGAATAGAATTATTAAAATATTCACAACCAGAGTACAAGTTATACACAAATAGAATCAACACTCATTTTATTTCTTCAAATACATGCATGACATTCAAAAAAATCAACATATGAAAAATTAATCATAAGGGCAAGAGAAAGTAAAAACCGGGGTCGTTGCCAAACTACCTTTACAGAACGTAAAATATATTCTACAAAATTACTAACTTATCTCCTTTCGTTAAAAAAATTAAAGATTATTTCAAAACTAGCGGTTTTTAATGTATTCAATTCCGAGTACAATATATTTTTAAAAATTATGTTTTTTCATTAAGAAACGATAAGAAATACACTTATACAAATATTATTAAATTCAGAAAATAATAAATTTTAATAATCCGCAAAAAACCGAAAAGTGAAAAAACTTCTCCGTTTTGGTATCATTAAAGTGCCGTTAAATTCGGTTGGCAAAAATATTTGTAGAAACGAGCTAGAATAAAACGTTTTAAAAAATTAACGAATTTCTCAAATAAAAACGTTAAGATTATGTGAAAATTTTACAACTGATAATTAAAAATAACACTGTATTTTTATCCATTAAATAAGTTTTTTGAATACCAGAAACTATCAAATCTGTTACAACAATCCTCAAATTATGTATTAATGCATAAATAAAGTAGGCTAATTATTGCAACCCTAAGAAGGGTGCATTGGGAGTCCTTTTCATGAAAAGTTTTATACTTAATAATTATAATGGTTTTCTTAATGGTACTTAATGGAATGCATCACACCCAGTTTATGAGATACAAAAAATTATCTCAACAGTTAATTACAAATCCAACGATAGGGGTTTAAATATAAAAATAAGGGTTTTGTAAAAAGTATCATTATATCTCTTGAACAAAACAAAAGTGTTGTGCAGCGCAAGAGTGGTTTAGAAGAGAAGGGAAATTTAAAAGTAGGCAACGAAAACATACAGGAAGTCAAAAGTAGAAATGCTCAAGCCAGAAAAGCCTTTGAAATGAAAAACAGCTTACTGACTACAAAAATTGATTTACAGATTAGGAAAAAATTTCTTAAAACAATATGTTTGGAGTGTAGCATTATACGGAAGCAAAACATGGGTGATAGGGGCTGTAGAAATGACGAGGATAGAAGCTTTTTAAATGTGGTATTCCAGGAAAATGTTAAAGATTAGGTGGGTGGACATGATAAGTAATTTAGAGGTTCTTGGGCGAGTGGATGAAAATAGAAGTATATGGAAGCATCTTACCAGAAGAAGGGATAGGCTAGTGGGGCATATCTTAAGACATCCAGGTATTGGTCTATCAATAATGGAGGGTACTATTGAGGAAGTGAATTGTAGGAGGAGGCAAAGGTTAGAGTTTATAAAGCAAATCACAAAAGATGTAGGATGTTACAGGTAGGTAGATATGAAACGACTTGCGCAAGATAGAACAGCTTGGAGAACTGCATCAAACTAGTCGTGAGACTGATAATAAAAATATCTCTTGAATCTTTAAAATTACAAACATAAATTTAGGGCCAAATTAAAGATAAAATTAATATCAATGAGGTGTCAGAACCGTTTATAATATTCTCTCTCAAAAAAAAAAAATGTTTTCCAATATTTTAAACCAAATATTTACATTACGTGACTAACCAATTATTTAAAGTAAAATTAAAGTAGATGAATAGACTAAAATTTTATGAAAAAAGCTTCTGTCACATAATAGTATATTATTTACTAACAAACACTTCGGTAAAAAAAACTGTTGTGAAATATCCACACGACTTTATCTTGTCAATGACAATAATGAAAAAATATGACCTATGTTTAATCACAAGTGAATTACGAAGAATTAAAATCAACCATTGTAGAATTTAAAAATGCGGGAATCATTAATTGACGCTAAACTAAGCTCTAAATGCTTGAAATAAAAGTTGTAGATTTTTTTCTGTCACTTAAGTTATATACACTTCTGTCGTTAAACGCAAAACATACTAAGGCCGCAATAAAAAAATCTCATGTTTTACCGATGTTGATGAAAACTGTACAGAAAATCACTAGTTGTCGCTTAACTAAGCGTCATAAAATTATAAAAAAATTATAAATATATATAATTATAGAAAATTATAAAAAAGTTAAAAATCGCACGTAAAAATTACTACTGGTTGTACAAAACAAAAAATGTTAGAAATAAAAGTTGTAGGTTTCATATCATTGTTTAAAGATTTAAGTAGTTAAAATCAAAATTGTAGAATACTATAACTTTTATTATATACTTTATTGCTCTAGAATGCGTATTAAGACCCCAATCTTAAAAACAAAAGTTTTTCACCACAAGAGCACAGGTTCCCCAAGAATTTCAGAACATGGAGCTTACCCTATTTTGTAAAAGATACGATATCTAGTAAATAAGGGGATTTTTAAAAGAATCGTACAAGGAATTTTTGAGAAAATTATAAAAAAGTTAAAAATCGCACGAGAAAATTACTACTTCTGGTTGACCAATTTTGATGATAAAGTTTTTGTCAGGTCAGTGATGCCTAACTTTAGTTCCAAGTTTCAATTTCATACAATATACGGTTCTTGAGATATTTTGTTCATACACACACACACACACACACACACACACACACACACACACACACACTCGCACACACACACACACACACACACACACGCGCGCGCGCGCGTACACACACACACACACACACACACACACACACACACACACACACACACTAATCGCTAAAAACATGTACTTGGGTTCAAGGGGCTCAAAAACATGCACTTCCGGTGAAAACTCGATTTCGAAAAATCTGCATAAAACAATGCTTTCCTTTCCTATACATAATTAGAGAGAAATAAATGCTTAACAAACAATATTAAATGAAAAATTAACAGACAAAAATTATTCAAATAAAATATAACGTTAAAACCGACAGGATAAATATATGGCATTACTTTTAATCATAAATTAAAGAGAAAAAGTAGAAACACTTATCGAATGAAACATGAGATGTTTTTTTTTGTCATTCCTGGATGAATCTAAATCACTTTCTAAGTTAAGTTCAGAAACATCCACTAAACACTCATTCTGCAATAAAGTATTTATTACTTTCCCTTACCTTCTATGAATATAAATAGGGAAGGAAAGTATTGTTTTCATGTCGATTTTTCGAAATCGAGTTTTCATGAGTATACACGTTTTCAGGCCCTCGTTCACAAAAAAGATGTTGTAAGCGATTGGTCTTTGTGTGTGTGTTTCTGTGTGTACTAATTTTAAGATACCACTACGGGACCCGACACGAACATTTTCATCAAAATCGGCCAAACGAAAGTCATGGAAGTTATTCATGCAATTTTTCACTTTTTTGTGATTTTCTCAAAAACGGTTTATACGATTGTTTTTTAAAATCGCCTCATTTACTACATTTTTATGCTTTACAACATAGGGTACGCTATGTGGTGAAAAAATGGTTTTTTAGAGATTATAGCCTTAATATGGATTCTAGAACAAAAGTGCATTAAAAAACGTTGTAGAACAATTAATACAACTTTTCCACGAAACATTTTTTCGTACAATTAATGCTTAGTTTAGCGTCAATAAGTGATCTGTATTTTGTTATCAAAATGTATTAAAAATGGGATTTTTAAGATTGCTGCCTTAATATGCATTTTACGACAAAAATGTAACAATTAAAGTTATAGGAATTAAAAACATCTACAAATTTTGTTTCAGTATTCTCTTCCACAGAGCTTAGTTTAGCGTCAATTAGTGATTTTCCGTATTTTTACGTCGAGGTTGATTTTCATTTTGCATTATTTACTCTTGATTAAAATAAGGTTATGATGTATTTATTTTACACTGTTTACATATTAAACATAGGTTTTTAAATTTACTTTGGCAAGTGAAAGTCATGTGAGTGTTTCACGCCAGATTTATTATCTTCTTAACATAAAACGTTGTTACAGTAAAATTGCCATTATGGAGCTAAAACCTTCAAATTATCCCAATTTACTACAAGTTACAATGGGTAAAAATATTAATAAGCGATGAAAACGAAGAAATAAGCTATATAAAAAAGATTAATTTTATTTCCTCTTTTTTTAACTCATTAACAAAAATTCTCTGCGCACCTACTAATTGTCAGTAACTGTACCTGTCCTTGCCATTATATTTAATATTTTCACTTATCTACAGATAATATTCTTGACTCAGAGAGAAAGTTTATTATTTATGTATGCAAGTGTGTTTGTAAACTACTCAATAAAATTTATATTACGTTCATAAGAAAATAGATTACACGTATATAGAAAAGACAAGAACTTACGTGATAAATTTTCGAAGCATTTACTCCCCTCTATCATTAATAATAGTAAAAGATGAAGTAGAAAAGAAACGTATGTTTTGAAAAATTATCAAGTAAATGTGAAGTCTTACCAAAAAAAAAATCTAGTGTGAAACACTAACATTACTTTCTCTTGCCTTAAAAATAGCTAATTAAATTTATAACCAATGTTTAATCATTAAACAATGTAAAAAATTTAGTATGAAAAACATTACCTAATTTTAATCATGAGTGAATGGCGCAAAATGAAATTGAACTTAAAAATACGAAATGACTAATTGATGGTAAATGAAACTGTATAAAGAAAATGCTTGAAATTAAAATTGTAGGAAGTTTTATTTTCAAAAACTTTGATTTTTTTTGTCTTTTATGACCGCAGTGGATCACTTTAGTCAAATTTAGAAAGTTTCTTCCTTTTCATATTCTTCAGCTCGATGTTCTGCCAGTATGCCTTCATTCGGGCTGATCTTGCATGCCGAACTTCCTCTGAAACGACCGGTTTCTTCCTGCTTGGGTTTGTTCTTCCATCTGTTTTTATTTCAAACCTACTTTCCTTATTTCTTATAATTTTTAATATTTTTGTTTTGTTTGTAAATCATCGAAAGTTAATCCGAGTTCGATCATGTCTTCTTTAACATTTCGGATCCATGCTCCTGATGTTACCATTGGAAAGAGTTTTCTAATCATCTTGTTTAAAATTCTGTCTTTTGGTGTTCTGATAAGATGTCCAAGATAAGATATTCTTTTCTTCCTTATTGTATCTGTTATGGGTTCGTTTTCTTTATAGATTTGTTCGTTTGTTAGAATTCTCCATTGCCCATCTACTTTGTTTTTCTTTCCTACGCAGGTTCTTAGGATTCGTCTTTCGAGAATTGGACATTGTCTACTGCTTTTGTCTTGGTCACTTTTGCTAATGTTTCGCTGCCATATGTAACCTGTGGTTGTATAACTGTTTTGCAGTGTTTAATTATTTTGGTTTGTATTGATAAGCATTTTTTGTTGTATACGTTTTTGGTTATTTGTTGTGATTTAGATATTTTTTCCGTCTCTCTTCCTACGCTGTTTTCTTTATTGTTGTAAAAACTTTGATTATTATACACTTTTGTCGTAATTTATCTTTCCGATGTTTCTTCTCTGCTATGAGTTTTGACAGTTGTACCTTGTGTTTTTGTAATGATTTTTATGTCTTTATAATAAAATAAAAGGAGCTTTAATTAAATTTTTACGTTTATTAAATATTAATATACATTTTGAAATTAATAATTTAAGAATTTGGTAAATGCATGTATACGAGTATTTAATTATTGGCAATAATGAGTAATTTTTTATGATGTTTTATGATGTTAACGTTTGTTTGTGATAATGCTAACCGACAATTTTGTTTATAATGGCAATAAAGGAATGATTATGATTAAGGCCGCAATATTTAAAAATCCAAATTCTTACCGATTTTGTTGAGAAAAATGCAGAAAATCACTTAATTGACGCTGAATAAAGCGTTATAGAAAAAACATTTAGAATAAAAGTGGTAACGGTTTTAATTTCCTACCAGTTCAATTACATATACTTTTGCACTAAAATTCATATTAAGGCTGAAATAAAAAAAAAACAATTTTTACCGAGAGAGTACTATGACGTTTGATTTCCCAATAAGTATTTACGATAAATCTGGGTGGCTTATTGAATTTTTCTAAAAAGAATTTGAAATTATTGATTTAATGGTGCTGGTATTCTTAATTAAGAAAAAGAATGGTGGCAAGGTTGCAAATGTCCGAAATGATGCAGAACAATCTGTTTCCCACGTTTACAAAGCAGCCAATATCTAATTTTATTACAGTCAGAGTTTTCTTATTAATCACCCCTGTTTACAATGAAAAAAAGAAACTATTGTTCTCATGTCGATTCTACGAAATCGAGTTTTCACGCGAATTACACGTTTTCAAGCCCCCTGAACAAAAAACCATGTTTTTAACGATTCGTCTGTGTGTTTGTGCGTGTGTGTGCTCTTTTGAACAAAATATAGAATAAAACGGAATAGGCCTATCGTACAAAGTTGAAACTTATAAATTAAGTTAGGTACCAATAGGGGATCCGACAAGAACATTTTCATCAAAATCAGTCAAACGGAAGTAGTAATTCATTTGTGCGGTTTTTCACATTTTTACGATTTTTCTCAAAAACAATTTTTAAAAAAAATCGCCTCATTTAATACATTTTTATGCTCTACAAGACAGGGTAACCGCCATGTCTATAGAAACCAAAAAAAGTCATGTCTGTTGAAACTCTTGGGGCTGTGCTCTCATGTAAAAAATGTTTTTTTTTTTAAGATTGCGGCTTAATATGCATTTTAGGGCAAAATTAAACATGATTTAAGTTGTAGAAAATTAAAAACATTACAACATTTTTATTTCAAGAATTTTTTCTAAATCGCTGAGTTTAGCGTGAGTTAATGAAATTCCATATTTTCAAGCCGACTAGAGTGTGATTTTCATTTTTCTTCATTTACTCTTGATACAAATTAAGTTGTTTTTCATTTTACATTATTTACTAATGATTAAAGATAGGCCTTTTCTATATTTCTCATTATTTACACTACCAAAGAAACTTGTATGCGTGTTTCACACCAGAGTTTTAATAATAAAAAAGTTATTTCTATTACTCATCAGTTTATTTTATCCGTAGGTGACTGGACAAGACGCGTTTCGGATAAACAGAATTAGCAGTTTTTCTCTATAATGTATACTTTATTACATCCTTGCAGGAAATCTGGTGTTTGAAAATGAGATACTAATTAATCTATCTTAAACTATAATAAATCATAGTTGAATAGTTTAATTTACCCGCTCTTATGAACATATAATATTTTTTTTATTATCTCTAAAGTGTGTCCGTTGCAATCTGTTCAATTCGGAACAATGAGCGACCCCATGGCCCAATGAGATGAGAATGATATGTATGGAGTGTAGTCTTGAACAGACCCAGGCCGACTATTCATGAGAGAGTGTGGTTAATTGAACCCCAACCATCAAATTACACCGGTAACCACCGTCTAGAATTCAAATCCGTAAAAAAGTAACTACTTTTACTAGGATACACGTAAATAAAATTATAAATTGAGTGTAGAGAGAGTTATATAATTGTTATTAATATATAAATATTTTAGGAAAGATAAAATAAAATAAAAATAACTATCATTACTTTTATTTTAGATCGATTTATAAAATAAGTAACTCTTGTTTAAAACATGTTTACATTGAAAGTTCTTATGACAGGTGTTAAGCCGCATAAAATACTAGTATCCTAAAACTTGTTTCTAAATCTAATCTGGTTGGCTAGAAACACCTACGGGTACAAATCGGACGGTGTCCAAGAATCTCCAGAAACTCTTCAATGTATTTACATTATTATTAATATTCAACATATCTACATATAGGTGTTCCTAAAAACTTGAAATTCAATCCGTCTTTTATATCAATGTTTTCAGAATTAAATTCTCCACAAGTTATATATAAAAAAAGATTTTACGTATTTATTCGTCATTTAACGAAGTAATTGTACAGCAAAGCTAACAAAAACTGTTTTCAGACGACAGATTTTTCAATTATTTTACTTTGAAACTCATGAAAACTATTGAAGACACAGTTCTTTAACATATTTTATTCAATTTGTCGGGTCAAAATCCATAAAAAAACCATCAAATCTACTCATAAAACTGGGTCCCTAGATCTCCAGGGTGGTTATATTTCGGAGTAGGGTCTGAATCCAAGGCGAAATCTTTCGTCAGCCGTGATTCGCTAACTAAGGGTTTCCGGACCTATGTTTATAGAACCTTTTTCATTATTATTATTATTATTATTATTATTATTATAAGCGGAACACGCATTAAAAGTATGACAGTTTCCTTGTGGGACACTACAGTATCTATATTTTTTACTTTCTCTTGCCTATATGAATATATAGGAAGGAAAGTATTGTTTTCATGTCGATTTTTCGAAATCGAGTTTTCACCGGATCTATACGTTTTCAGACCCCCTGAACCCAAAAAACATGTTTTTAGCGATTGGTCTGTGTGTGTGTCTGTGTGTCTGTGTGTCTGTGTGTGAACAGAATATCTCAAGAACGGAACATCGTACGAACTTGAAACTTGAAACTTAAGTTACATACCACTACCGGACGCGACACGAACATTTTCATCAAAATCGGTCAACCGGAAGTAGTAGTTTATTCGTATAATTTTTCAGTTTTTTGCGATTTTCTCAAAAACTGGTCCTACGATTTTTTTTAAAATCGCCTATTTTACTCAATTTTTTATTCTCTACAAGATAGGGTAGGCGCCATGTTTGCTGAAATTCTTCTTGAGGCTGTTTTCACGTAAACATATTGTTTTTTTAAGATTGCGGCTTTATTATGCATTTTACCGCAACAATGTATATAATTAAAGTTGTAGATAATTTAAAAACCTACAACTTCTGTTTCAAACATTTTTTGTATAATGCTTAGTTTAGCGGTAATTTGCGATTTTCTGTTTTTTTTCTCACGAAAACGTGAGAAAAATCGATTTTTTTAACATTTCGGTCTTAGTATGCATTTTACGACAAAAGTGTATGTAATAAAAGTTATAGAAAATTAAAAGATCTACAACTTTTGTTTAAAGCATTTTTCTCTACAGAGCCTAGTTTAGCGTGAAAGCGTGATTTTCCGTATTTTTAAGCCAAACTGAGTTCGATTGTCATTTTGCGTCATTCACTCATGATTAAAATAAGGTTATGTTTTTGAGGTTAGTTTTTGTTTATTTCTAATATTTTATTAATAATGTTATGTTTATTATTAATCATTTGCATTGGCAAGAGAAAGTTGTGTGAGTGTTTCACACCAGATTTTTAATTTAATTATAGTCTAGTGTGTAGCCCTCTTAGATCATGGACTGAGTTGAGTTAAGGTAGGTTTAATTATTGCATAGCGATTAAATTTTCTATGCGATTTAAACTAACAAAATTGGTGTGAAATACTCACACGACTTTCTTTTGACAATGTAAATAATGAAAGATATAATATACCTTATGTTTAATTATGAATAAACAACGTAAAATAAACTACAAAATACGATGATTTTAATAATACGCTAAGTAAATTACAATTGCAAATGAAATTTAACCTTTTTTCACTTAAAAATATGGAAAATCATTAATTAACCCTAAACTAATTTCTGTAGAAATATATGCTTGAAATAAAATTTGTGGATAGTTTAATTTCCTAAAATTGATTATATACACAGGGTTTTGTCTTAAAATGCATACTTAGGCCGCAATCCTAAAAAATCTAATTCTTTACCGATTTTTAAGAGCAACATACAAAAAACAAAAACACAAACTGACACAAAACTAAGCATTGTAGAAAATAATGTTAGAAATAACAGTTGTAGATTTTTTAATTTCCTACAACTTTCATTGTATACCTACACATTTACTTTAAAATACATATTAAAGTAAATTTAGTCTTAAAATTACCCATTTTTTACCAAGAGAGCACCCTTTAAGAATTTTAGCCCACATAGTGCTTACCCTATCTTGTAGAGTAAAAAAAATGTAGTACTGCATTTTTCAAAAATTGTAGGAGCCGGTTTAAAAAATATTTCAAAAAAGTGAAAGTGCCTAACTTAAGTTTCAAGTTTCAACTTCGTACGCTTTTCCGTTCTTCAGATATCTGGTTTACACACATAGGAAGCTTGAAAACGTGCATCCTCGGTGAAAACTCGACTACAAAAAATCGACATGAAAAAATACTTTCTTCACTACAAGAAAAAACATGAATATACTGTACTAAACATTTATACAAATAGGGCAAGAGAAAGAAAAATAAGTAGACAGGCTATTACAAGAAGAAATCCAAAAAGGTTTTTCTTGAATTTAATTTAAAACAGATGAGGTAACTTTGCGAACAAAATTATTTATAATATTGTTTTAAATAAATGAACAGATATTGTCTTTAACCGAGAATCTTAAACAGCCATCGAATAGGCGTTTTTGATCGTTTTCTTTTTCAATAAAAAAATTAAGTAACAATTGGTTTGTAAATGAAATGTGATAAAGAATCTGAACAAATTGGTAATAATTTTATTGCAATGCATAAGGAACTAAGAAAGGTGACGAAGTGACCACTCGGTCACTTCTCCAACAGCAACATTGTGTACATGCAGCATTAACAACGGACAACCCGGGGACTACCACCAATCTAGTGATTAAATATTGCATATGAGAGGTTAATTTTAAACAGCAATAATTAAACAGTAAAAGCAATAAGTGTTTTACTGCGTTACACGCGATCAGCTGACTCAGAACTTTCTACTAAATTACCATCGTTACTCGATGAAATTTTTAACTTATACTTTTATTACATTTCCTAACAATTTACTGCCAATATTTTAATGTGCTAGAATGATCGTAAAATGAAGACGTACATTTTATGGATATTTAAGCAAAATGGATGACAAACGGTTGACCAACAAATTTTTACGACACTAAAATATAACTGACTTGAGATGTCCGATGAATCTGATTAGGCCTGATAAAATTACGAGTGAAACTTTTGCTTTTGTAAAAATCTGGTGTGAAACTCTCCACGATTTTCTATAGACTCCCTACAAACATCCCTATAAATATTTCTTACTAGTAAAGAACACTCCCGACTAGAAAAAGCTTCCCTTCCCAAGTCAATGTTCTCGCTGTTATCCCGATTCCGAGCCCATCTTTCCCCCAATTAATCATCTGTAATTTCAAATAAAGAAAAATTCCAAAAAAGTTCTTTCATCCAATTCTCCGAACGACAAGGTAGCCTAGCTACGACGTCGTCACCCTGAGCTAACTACTTTCAGGACTCGGACTCGGGTGAAACTCTCACATGACTTTCTCTTGCCAATACAAATAATTACTAGTAAACCTAACATTAGTAATAAAACATTGGAAATAATTTAAAAAACTAACCTCAAAAAACATAACCTAATTTTAACCATAAGTGAATGATGCAAATTGAAAACCAACCTTAGTTTGGCTTGATGATACGGAAAATCACACGTTCACGCTGAAGAAAGGCTCTGCAGAGAAAAATGCGTAAAAAGTTGTAGATCTTTAAATTTCCTATAAATTTGATTGAATTTTATATACACTTTTGTTCTAAAATGCATACTAAGGCCGAATCTTAAAAAGTTCATTTTTTACAGATTTTCAAGAAAAAAAAACAGAAAATCACTAATTACCGCTAAACTAAGCGTTATACAATAAAAATGTTTGAAATAAAAGTTGTAGCTATGACTGTCTTTATAACTACTAGGGCACTAGCGAAAATCTAAACATTTCAAAACAAAACTCATCAAACATCAACAAACCCTATTCTTTTACCAAAGCTACATAATTTTGTATGTGTATTTGTAACTGTATATGTTTTCAATGTCAATTCTATTCACAAACTCATTGTGAACAAGAGGGTGGGAAATGGCAGGAATATGACATTGCAACACTGTTCGAATATCACAGATTCTGTTCCTACTTAGCGCGTAGCAAATTTCAAACTGCAATTATTAGGGCTAATATTACTCTAAATTACATTGTAAAACATGGTTTTATTCACGAAAATGTCTTCTAAAAATTATGTTCTTTACAATTTCATGATAAACTTAAATTTTAACCGTTACAGCCAAAAGTATAAAATAACCGACAAAATTTTACGCGCGAAAGTGTTTTGCCCGCTGTAGCTAGCGAAAATCGCAACCGATTTTTATGTTTTTAAAATAAAAATAACCGTACGTGTTGTATAAAATGCCTGTAATTTTTTATAATTTTCTATCGGTAATGGTCTTAGTTAAATGAATTTATTTGGAAGCGTGTTTGACATTATTTGAACATTCACTATACGACGAAAAAAAAGCGGTCGCAGAAGGGTTTAATAGCAAATTAACATTGGCGGGATACAAAGTACAGCCTCTCCGTAATATAAATTACGCAAAAAGCGGTGACCGTTAAATAAAACTTCGATATCCAGTAGAATGTAATTATGGACATGCTGATAGATTTTGTGCGTAGATTGTTCCATCAGTGATATTGAAAATGTATGAAGGGCATAGTATAATGACATACATAATACGTTTGAATTGTTCGCAGGGAACTGTAATAGAAGAACGGATGATTGGAAAAAATCTACGTTACGGTTCAGGTTCATCGATGAATTTAAATGACAAGCATAAAATCGGAAACGACGCGGCCACAATTAATCAACGATCCGGCCAATTTTTCGCATATTTATTTCCATTTTTATTCGATTAAACGTCACTTTACTCTATCAGATGTCTATAATGGACCGAGACTGATCCCATCTGTTACGCGCTATTCATTTTCAAGAAAATATTTAGTCTAAATGGAGGCTTCCTGTCTCACCCACTACCACTCAATTGAATAAATAATTCAAGGTCATTCGTTGATATAACTTACACCAGATTTTGACATTTCATCTTTCAAATTGTCACCCGCTAACACATATCTGCGGCTTTATATACATTAACTAATTTGTACCGGCACACTACTAATCTTTTAAATTCCCAATTATCTAGTTACAATTAAGCATTTCCATTTCGTCCACCTACGTCCGAGGGTGGAAACATAGGTGAACATACCTTCAAGTTATACATTAGAAAAATAAATAGAATAAAACAAGAATATAAAGAGTGTTTAAAAAAGGTAGGCCAAACTTCAGAACATAATTTGTCTTTTAAATTCAAAGGACAAATGTTTAGTAAAGTTATGCTCAAGAATGCATAATTTTCCTTATAGTCTTTTGAGAGTAATGAATTTCATTATAATAATCAGCTAACTCCATTTTCTAAAATTTTACTGGAGGCTTGAAAACTGAATGAAACTCGTGTGTTTCCCAACAAGATGGCAGAAGAGATAGTCTCAACAAAACGTAGTTGGTCATTAGATTTGGTAGTTGTTTTTAATAGACAAACTTAATTTTGCTTTTTTCCAATGATAAGAAAATCAGACTTTGGCTTATAAACGGAGTTATTAAACTGGTTAACAGCCCTTACCAAGAAATACAGTCAGTTTATATCAGACGGTTTGCAAAAAAGTGGTAACACGTACTAAGGATATATACCAGGTGGGCCGTAAGTCAGTCGTCACTAACAATCTTTAGACTTTGTTTTGCCTGGTGTAGTGCGAATTGGATTATAATTGTTGCGAACTGGACTATAATGCTTTTTACGGTTGATGAGCTCTGCTGTTTCACGCATTTAGACCAATCAGAACGTCTGCCAGCGTTGTCAGATTGTACGAATGTATCAGTTTCACAAAAATTACGCGTGTATACACATAAGAGCCGCAGAAGTTCACTCGTGTCTTGCATCTCGTACTGAACACTTCGATTATAGAACGCGTTAACATGCAATGCTTTAAAGTATAATCAGCTGGTTGTATGTTCATTTATAGTAATATTATAAAGACAAAGCGTGCTTTTTTGTGCAGGCTAATTTCAAAAAAAAAACTACTGAACGAATTATCATGAAATTTTGACAGCACATTCATATTTATATTCACAGCAATTTTTTTTTAAATTTTCAAAAATGATAACCCTAAGAGCCCAAATGAAGATTTTCACAAATATGTGTGTGTGTGAGTAGGTATTGTTCTTGAAGTTGATGAAGGGGTTTGGTGAAGCCAAGAGACCTACGCGGGGGAAATTATCAAAACGTCGCATGTGTGTGTGTATACTAATTGTTGACGTACATTACCTACATTACATAATTGAAAGGGAAGAATACTGAGAGACGTACGCGGGGAATTTATCAAAACGTTGTTTGTGTTTGTGTGTGTGTGTGTGTGCGTGTGTGTACGTTACAGTATATAGTCGATCTAGCAGCTACACAATTTCTGTTACATTTTTTTTTTTAAATTGCTTACACCATTTTTGCGCGCGAAGCCGTGACGGGCCATGCTAGTAGGTTATAATTTTTATTGAAAGACCAAAAAAAATGGCTGATGAAGTATATAACAGAGCTATGAGAGCAAGAATTGGCAACGTTGCTGCTGGCAAGTCATTGGCTAGCTATGAAGTGGGTAGGGGGCAATGCGTGCGTTCACAGCTCGTCAGCTTTGAAAATTAGTATAGTTCGTATTACCCATAAGTCAGTTGATAATAGTAGTTTGAGAACTAAACAGTTAAGGAAAATTTGATATAGCAACAAGATGGAACTCGCCCGCATTATGGAGTTATTATGAGAGACTTTCTAAATGAAAACTTCGAAGAGTAGATTGGCAGACGGGGCATTATTAAAAGGCCTCCACGATCGCCAGGTATCACACCCATGGGTTTTTTAATCTGGGGGATCTCCAGGTATCACTCCCATGGATTTTTGAATCTGGGGAAAATCTGGAGAAAAAAAGACACCAAAAACTGAGATTTATACCATCAAGATCCGTAATGTTGAGCATTTGAAGGAACAGATCCAATCAGAATTTGAAAATCTACAATCCCAGAAGATTTACGAAAAAATTTATAAATCAGCGTTGAAAAGATGCAATGCTTGTTTAGAACAGGATGGAAACCACTTTGAGCATCTTTCATTGGTTCATTGAACTTTGAATGTATTTCTATGTTGATAATAAAGTTGTATTTCATTTGTTTAGTTTTATTTATTGGATCAAACGCATTTTTGACAACAGACTTATGGGCTACCTGTATATATATATGCGTGTGTGTGTGTGCGTGAGAGAGAGAGGGGGTGACAGAGGTTATACTAACCACTATATTCATAAACGCACACCAGTCGGTACAAGTAGCCTGCTATTGAATAAAAAAGTTAAGTGCCATTTAAAACGAACTTGTTCGCAAACAGACAAGCACAATTATACTTTTTTTTAAATATTCAACAATTTCACAGAAATAATTCGTAAACGAAAAAAGTTAATGCCTAAAATAGTAAAATATTATACGGAAGTCGTTCAAAAATTTAAAAAATACAAATAAAACTTTCACTAAATGATTCCACTTTTTTATAAATGCCGTGCTAAAATATTTCTTTAAAAATTAAATTATTTTACACGTGTAACTCTATAAACAAGATTTAAGAAGAAGCTGATGGATAATTTTTTTAAATAAAAAGCTGCGTGCTTATGATTACGAAGAACAGATGACATTTCCGTAGATAATGTAGAGGATAAATATTACGTGTATGAAGGTTTAATTAATCTAATAAGGTCTATTTATTATAAAATAACAGAATAACAACTACAATTTAAACGGTCGGTGAAAGGAATGTACATAGGGTATCCCATAAAAACTGAGATTTATGTTCGTATGAGCGATCGGCAGTGCTGGAGAAATGTTAACCTGCTAAAAGTTTGATGCATCCGGCTGGCGTAATGCGTCAGCCGCAGAACGTGTCACGTACGATTAGAGTTTTCTGAGCGTTATTTGAGTCTTGGTACAGAGAGGGTGATAATAATCAGTGCGCGCGATTTGCTCTCTTATTTCTATTTAGAAGAAATTAAAGAGAAATAAATAACAACGCAACTATACCTGTTCTCTCAAAAAATTCAACTATTTCCTTATAATAAATACTAAAGTACTGTTGTTAGTTGCTGAAGATAAAAAGTTGGTGGAAATTGTATCAAAATTTTCTGTAATATATGATTTATCCTCACCTATGTACTAAGATCAAAAAGTGAATGTCCCTGGAAGTAAATAGCTGAATTTTTTGAGAGAACAGGTATAGTAGCGTTATAATTTCTTGTAAATACTAATACAAGAGTGAATCGCATGCACTCATTATTATTAACCTTTTAGCAACAAGAGCACGCATCAACTAACGCTGTATAGATAAAGCTAAACGTGCGACTGACGCATTACGTCAGACGAATGCGTCAAACGCTTAATAGGAATTACACCTTAAGCGGGCTAAAACTTGCTCAGTAGCGTAGATCGTTCATACGGACGTCACTCTCAGTTGTTTTTGGAACAACCTTTGTACAAAATTTTATGAATTCACACAAGTGAACCTTTTAAATAAACGTTTATATACCACATCAAAAATATGGAACACCTTGTTTAGATCTCACTTAGACGACTGACCAGAAACGACGTGATTTGCAGCTAAAGAAGGATTGTAAGACGCGTTTTCAAGGTGATTCCGTTGTCCAGTGTACCGCCACGTTCGATTTGGCCGGCCCTTTATTGTAGTGGTCAGCGCATCTAGCTTCTATGCCGAGGTCCCGGGTTCGATTCCTGGTCAAGTCTGTAATTTTTCATTTGATTAATACCTCATATCGTTACCAACACATAAGCCAAGACTTATGTAGGCATCAATACTCAAAAAAAAAAATACAAAATCTAGTGTGAAACACTCACACAACTTCCTCTTGCGTAAATAAGGAACAATATAACTTATGTTTAATCTAAAGTAAATAATGTAAAATGAATAACATAATCTAATTTTAATCATGAGTGAATGACGCAAAATGAAAATCAACCTTTGTAGATATTAAAAATACGGAAAATCACTAACTGATGCGTTATGATGCCGTCACTATCACAATCACTAAATGATGCCGGCCGCGTTGGCGATGTTGGTAACGTGCTCGCCTCTCATCACGCGGTCTTGGGTTCGAATCCCACTCGGGCATGGCATTTTTTCATACGTTACAAAAATTCATTTCATCCTTCACCGTCTGCATTAGCAGCAATGCAAAACAGTCGGACGTTAAACAAAAAAAAAAAAAAAAAAAAAAAAAAAAAAAAAAAAAAAACACTAACTGATGCTAAACTAGGGTCTTTAGAAATATATTCTTAAAACAAAAGTTGTAGGTTCTTTAATTTTCTATAACATTAGTAGGTACTTTTAAAAAATCATTCCGGAGAGGGATTAGAAAAATCAGTACTCATTGTTTTGGCTGTATGGTTGAAATGAAATACGCGTGTGCTCAGACAAACGCACGAGACTGACGTGTTCCTTTCGAAGGGTATTTTTCTTAACAATTTCCTTCCAAAATTTTATAAGCATTAAGGGCCATGGAAATTTAAAAAACTGTTAAAAGTGATTAAATTTTTCATTTAAGTCCTAACAAGCAGGTGGAGTGTTAAATTATTTGCACTCGATCTGCTAGTACCTAAGAAAAATAGTTCTGTTTCTTATTACATAGTCAGTCAACTATGTGACTCTAACATTAGAACAGAAAAGGTAGAGGTGTAAAAACACTAATCAGAATTATCTCCTCTGAGAAAAATGAATTTAATTATACAGCCATACCCTGTGATGAATGAAGTGAACGTGTCATTTGCAAAGTGGAAAGTAGATGCTTTTCAGAAGGCCTGACATGCTGGCATGAAAAGCATACTTTTCCATTCGGTGAGGAAGGCAAGGTAAAGCTTCTCACTCTTCGTTTTACTTAGTAAAACCTCTAAAGGCTCAAACCAGCCTTTTGGCTGATGACATAAAACATAAAACAACACAAGTTTTTTATAATGAAAATACTTTACCATCATATAAAGTAAGGAAAAATAGCGGATTTTGCCAAATAAATATTATATTGACGGAAATATACATAAAAATTTCAACTAACGAAAGAACCATTATATACTACACTTACACGGTCGATTGTGTAAGCTCACATTTAACGGTCTAAAGAGAAGACGTTTATCATTCAGAAACAGGGAAGTTTAAGGAAATATTTACCATAACCAGAGACTGGTGATTGAAACAAAAAAACCACGGATTAATAATGTTCGAAATCACATGAATGCGTGACCGACATTAGGCAAATTGTTACTGTTAGAAGCGTGACGGACAATTTAAATTTAATACTGTGCCATTAAATTATCGGATACAGTCAAATTCTTGGCTGTTTTTATTATGGAAAATTCGTGAACTCAATTACACTTTTTAAAATTCATCATTTGCGATACGCGAAATGTATGAAATTTAGAATGGACATTTCTTTATCATCATTGGCTTAAACTTTAGCTCGTTTACTCTTCATTGAGTCCGTGTACAAAGACAGCAAGTAAAAGCAGCAAAAGAGCAAATAACAACATTTTTTACTTACTCTTGCCCTATATGAATTTTTTTTTGTAATCAGTCTCTCGACTTGTTTGATGCAGTTCTCCAAACTGTTTTATCTTGCGCAAGTCGTTACATATCTACATATTTGCAACACCCTAATTTTTTTTATATGAATATATAGAGAAGGAAAGTATTGTTTTCATGTCGATTTTTTGAAATCGAGTTCCGAAAATACACCCTGAACGCAAAAACACCCGCGCGCGCGCGTGTAAACAACTTACCTCAAGAACGGAATAATATACGAAGTTGAAACTTGGTACTTAAGTTAGGGACCACTAGAGAATCTGATACAAATAGTTTCATCAAAATCGGTCTACCAGAAGTAGAAGTTTATTCGTGCGATTTTCTCAAAAACGGCTTCTACAATTTTGTTTAAAATCGCCTCATTTTACTACAATTTTTATGCTCTACTTATGGGGTAAGCGGCATATCTTCTAAAATTCTTAGTAAGGCTGTATTTTCGTGGTAAAAAATTGTTTTATTTTTAAAGTTTTTAACCTTAATAAATGCATTTTAGGGCAAAAGTGTATGTAGTAAAGTTGTAGAAAATTAAAAAATCTGCAACTGTTATTTCAAACTTTATACAACGTTAATTCTACATATACAAGCGTTAATAAGTAATTTTCTGTATTTTTCTTATAAAATCGGTAAAAATGTTTTTTTTAATACTGCAACCTTAGTAGAAATTTTACAACAAAAGTGTATACAATGAAGTGATAAGAAAAAACTACAATATTTATTTCTATTATATTTATTCTTCTATAGAGTTTCGCGTTAATTAGTGATTTTTTATATTTTTAAATCGAACGGGGGTTGATTTTCATTTTGCATCATTCACTCACGATTTAAATTAGGTTATGTTTTCCATTTTCTATTGTTTGTTGTTTAGATCAACAGCCGAAAGGCTGGTTGAACCCCTACAGGTTTTATTAAGTAAAAACGAGGAGTGAGGTGGTTTACAATTGCCGTCCTCACTGAGTTGAAAGAGTATGCTTATCAGCATGCCAGACCCTCCGAAAAGCACTAACTTTCCACCCAGCAAATGACAACTTCACTTTATTCACCACAGGGTCTGGCTGTATAATGAAATTCATTACTCTCACAGGAGATAACTCTGACTAGTGTCTTTTATACCTCTACTTCTTCTGTTCTTAAATAGTTCAGTCATATAATTAGCTGACTATATGATAAAACGAACTATTTTTTGTAGCCCTGGAACCAAAAGATCGAGTGCAATTAATTTAACACTCCACCTGACCATTATGGGCATTTCTATTGTAAACATATAACCTATGTTTAATCATTTACACTGGTAAAAGAAAGTCGTGTGAGTATTTAATACCAAATTTTTTTAAGTGTGTAATGGAGAAAAAAGTGAAATAAATATGATAATGCGACGTTAGCACGGGACACTAGCTAGTAATTTGTGTGAATCGTCACAATGCATAACCATCAGTTACATAGTGCGTTAGTGTTTAGTTTTATCAAATGTACCGTACCATAATGTAACTGACAACAGGAAGGCAAGGAAAGACATGGTAAGGTAAGGTAAGGGAAGGGAAGGGAAGGAACAAGCAAAACAAGCAATTATGTAATCCATTATAACATTAATACATCTGTAGTAGTCATGGTAAATTGCAATCGTGATTATAACACAAGCACAGTATTATGTTATTATGCTGATGTTATTGTTAATGACATAATAGGTAATTACATTTTATTATATTACCACCAAATAATATGCGTTTTAATTAAACACCATCATAAACTATTCTATTCTAAATGAATAGCTTAAGAACACCAAATAATTTTATTAGCAAAAAAATGTACTGCGAGTTTAACCTACCTAAGAAATGATTATTACATGACAAATGTCGGTTTGTCTTTTACGGAGGTCACGAGTCTTTATCACTATAATACTGTATCCTTTTTTTCTCTACATACACATGCGAAAGGCCTCACTGACTTACTGATTTCCCAATAATGATACAAAAAGATTTTTGGAACATGTACCTATATTATTGAAGGATCATTTAAAAGGTTCTGCTATATAAAAAGTGGTCTGTCATTATGAGAAATCACATAAGGAGGGCACGATACCATTCTGTGAGTAGTGGCCAGTTTATTATTTTTTTTTACTTTCTTTTGCCTATATGAATATATAGGAAGGAAAGTATTGTTTTCATGTCGATTTTTCGAAATCGAGTTTCACCAGATCTACACGTTTTCAGACCCCCTAACCCAAAAAGGAGAGACTGTTTTCACGTAAAAAATTGTTTTTTTTAAGATTGCGGCTTTATTATGAATTTTAGCGCTAAAATATATATAATAATAGTTGTAGACAATTTGAAATTCTACAACTTTTATTTCAAACATTTTTTTGCATAACGCTTAGTTCAGCGGTAATTAGCAATTTTCTGTTTTTTCCTCACAAAAACGTGTAAAAAATAGATTTTTTAAAGACTTCAGCCTTATTATGCATTTTACGACAAAAAGTATAATCAAATTTATGGGAAATTAAAAGATCTACAACTTTTATTTCAAGTGTTTTTCTCTACAGAGCCTAGTTTAGCGTGAAAGAGTGATTTTCCGTACTTTTAAGCCAACCTGAGGTTGATTTTCATTTTGCGTCTTTCACTCATAATTAAAATTAGGTTATGTTTATTGAGGTTAGTTTTTTTGTTTATTTCTAATGTTTTATTACTAATGTTAGATTATATTGTTCATTATTTGTATTGGCAAGAGAAAGTTGTTTGAGTGTTTTACATCAGATTTTTTCTAAAAAAAACAAGTAGAGCGGTTACATAGGGTTTTTTTGTTTTTGATTATGTTTGAACGAAGAACAATTTCTTTGGTTATTCGAATAAATTATAAAATAGAAAAATGAAGTTGCGTGCATAAAATCAACAAAAAGAAAGAAATATTAGGGGAGTACCACCATGTGTACGAATGGCTTTGTTTCTTTCAATTTTTACTTTCTCTTGCCCTATATGAAATATAAGACAGAAAAGTTATGTTTTGATATTGATTTTTTTATTGGTTTTACGTCTGTTTTGCAATTTCTGCTAATGCAAACGGTGGTGAATGATAAAATTCGAAAATAAGTGACAAAAAAATGGCAGACCTGACCGGGAATTGAACCCCGGCGTAGAAGCCAGTCGCGCTAACGACTACGCCAACAAATAATGAGTTTGTTTTTAAAATTTAATTTTCAAAACTGAGTTTTCAATGGAAATAAACGTTTCTATTGATCTGTGTATTCGTCAACAAAATAAATCAAAAACGAAATTTGTATGAACTTGAAATTTGGAACTTAAAACGGAAACGACAAAAACATTTTTATAAAAATCGGTTAACCGGGAGTAGTAGTTTATTCGTTCATTTTTCATTCTTCTGCATTTTTGTCAAAAACGGTTCCTTTGATTTTGTTTTAAACAACTCATTTGCTACATTTTTGTGCTCTACAAGATGATAAGGTAAGCGGTATATCTGCTGAAATTCTTCAGGCGCCTGTGGTAAAAAAATAGACTTTTTTAAAGATTGTGCTTAAATATGCATTTTCGGGGGAAAATTATATACAGTATATAATGAAAGTTATAAAAATATTAAATAAAACCAAAAACTTTTATTTTAATTATATTTTCCTACAGGGCTTAATTTAAATTAAGTCATATTTTTCATTTCAAATATTTACTTATAATTAAACAAATTTAAAAAAATATTTATTGTGACACTTATTTCTAAGGTCCGTTTTGGTATCTGGGTAAATTAAATAATTAACACACTAAAGTGTAAAAATACAAGTTTTATTACAATTAAATTACTTAATAAAATAACATACTAATTATAATTAATTAATACAATAAATGACTAAACCAATTTACATAAATAATTTTTATAAAAGATACACAAATAACGTTTAAGTTAAACACTATACAGTAACGTTAACCTTTTCTAACGTAACCGTTAACCACTTCGCGATTCGCTCACTCAAACACAGACAAATCGAGACTAAAACTGATTGTAAACAAACCGGCTGATTATAGGTGGGCTAATGGAGAGTTCGAGAAAAGGCGGAGATTTTCGATGTAATAATAAAATACAAAATCCTTCTGACGGCTTCTGGATAAATCTTAACAACTGTAAACAAATTAGGATTGAAAAGAAGGTGTTACAAAAAGGCCAATTATCTAAATACGTACCTGGCTCTCACAATACCTGTACAATAGCTATCTTTACTACAAAAGAACATTAATATTACACGTTAATATTTCTAACTATTTCTCGGAAAACCCTATTTTTATTATTACTCTTATTATTTACGCCAACATTTTTAATCTCTCGGTCTTTCTCGAAAATTCTCGAAACCACATTCCCTTTATATATTGTCACACTATTTATTATATTTACAAAAGAGAGTCGTCTGAGTGTTTCACACCAGATTTATTAAAATACCAATTAAAACATAATTTGAGCACAAGCAAACTGATATTTAAACAACTTACAAAATTGTGATTTTTACTTTTGGATGTAAAAGCAAGAATTCTTTGTTGCTTTATGATATAAAATCACTTCAATAAAATAAATAATCGAGTAATTATTAACGGGTTGGAAAGGTTTTAACAACCACATCACATTGGCAGACAGGCGGAGAGAAGATATCAATTAGGCAGATAGAAATTAGAGGCCTACAGACGTAGATTTTAGCCTGCTACATTATTCGTAGACATCAAGCCAAACGATAACAAAACACTTAATGAATGTGTAAATTTCCACCTGAAAGTCATTAAGGTTTTACGCCGATCATCTTAATTAATTGTAAATTTCTTTTTTGCAATTAATACTGCTCATCATCATCAGGTAAATACGCATAAAGTAACTTGTAGAAGATCGAAAACGGACGGCTGTTCTACAGTTTAGAAAGTGAACGAAATGAATAACTATAAGCCTATAAGTGTTGGGCGAATTAAATGAGCCTAACCCTTCTGTTTCTTTATCAGTAGGCCTACACACAATAAATACGTGTGTATCTTACAAAGTGAATCTTCTATTATAAAATAACTGCAGTCAAAAATCATACACCACAACCTGAATTGTGCGGATAACAGACTGGTTGTCGTCATTCGATCAAGTAGTAAGTTTTTATTTTATTTACAGCTACTTATCTTACGTTAGATAATCGAACCAACGACATTGTAAAGGTTATTACAGTTTCTTTCGGGATCTGGTTATAATAAATTATAACAACTTCTTTTAAAACTTATAACTATATATTGACAAATTAACCATTTAAAATAAGTAGTTACTGGTAAACTAACTCGAACTGGTAACTAACCCGTGGATGGGGGGTTGTGTACTTGGGGTAAAAAAATGGGGGTTTTAAGATTGTGGCTTTAATATGCATTTTAGGGGAAAAATTATATGAAAGTTATAAAAAAACTAAAAACTTTTATTTCAATAATATTTTTCTACAGGGCTTAGTTTAAATTAGGTAAAAAATAAAGTAAATAACAATAAAACTAACTTAAACAAAATTGATTACAAAACTAAAAACTAACCTGTTTCTTTTTGTTTCTATTTAATCTATACAGTAGCATTATTATAAATTATGTAATAGACTAATAAGTCAAACTTAACTATTTAATTGTTTTTAGTCGATAGAGATAAAAAAAAAATCTGGTGTGAAACACTCACACAACTTTCTCTTGCCAATGCAAATAATTAATAATAAACCTAACATTATTAATAAAATATTAGAAATAAACAAAAACTAACCTCAAAAACATAACCTTATTTTAATTATGAGGTGAACGACGCAAAATGACAATCGAACTCAATTTGGCTTAAAAATACGGAAAATCACGCTTTCACGCTAAACTAGGCTCTGTAGAGAAAAATGCTCTAAACAAAAGTTGTAGATCTTTTAATTTTCTATAACTTTTATTATATACACTTTTGTCGTAAAATGCATACTAAGACCGAAATGTTAAAAAAATCGATTTTTCTCACGTTTTCGTGAGAAAAAAAACAGAAAATCGCAAATTACCGCTAAACTAAGCGTTATACAAAAAAATGTTTGAAACAGAAGTTGTAGGTTTTTAAATTCTCTACAACTTTTATTATATAAGTTTTTGCGCTAAAATTTATATTAAAGCCGTAATCTTAAAAAAACAACGTTTTTACGTGAAAACAGCCTCACCGAGAATTTCAGCAAACATGGCGCCTACCCTATCTTGTAGAGAATAAAAAATTGAGTAAATGAGGCGATTTTAAAAAAAATCGTAGGACCAGTTTTTGAGAAAATCGCAAAAACCTGAAAAATTATACGAATAAACTACTACTTCCGGTTGACCGATTTTGATGAAAATGTTCGTGTCGCGTCCGGTAGTGGTATGTAACTTAAGTTTCAAGTTTCAAGTTCGTACGATGTTCCGTTCTTGAGATATTCTGTTCACACACAGACACACACACACACAGACCAATCGCTAAAAACATGTTTTTTGGGTTCAGGGGGTCTGAAAACGTATAGATCCGGTGAAAACTCGATTTCGAAAAATCGACATGAAAACAATACTTTCCTTCCTATATATTCATATAGGCAAGAGAAAGTAAAAATAAGAGATCCATTTACAATTAAATAACCACCAAGTTTGACTAGTTGTAGTCTACTAGACAAACCTTATATCCTTTCTGAATTCTTTAAACCATTTTATCCGACACCTTAGGTGTATTGTTTAGTGTCTTAATAATTTGTTTTGTCAATCAGTTGTCATCCATTCTATACAGGTGGCCGTACAATTTCAGTTTTTTTTTTCTACGTTTTTATTAATTGTTCATTTTCCTTGTACAGTTCTTCTAGTCCTCATAACTTATGTTAATGGTCTACTATCTACGGGCCCATTATCTTGCGAAGGATTTTTCTTTCAAATTTCTCTGCTTCTCTTAGACCAGCCTTTCCGGTCATTCTAAGGCACTCGGAAACAGATACGCAGGTTTTATCACAATTTTATAAAGTCTAATCTTAGTTTGTCTTGATAATGCTTTCTTCTTATATAAGTGGTGAGTTCCTCGGAGTGCACCGGCCATCTTTCCTCGTCAGCTGTTGTTCGCTTCCTTTTCGCTGGTCTTCGGTTGTATTATTTCTCCAAAGCTATAAACTTCTACAATTTTACCGTATTGTGTCTTCTAGTGACGCATTTTTATGTGTGTAATGTATTTAAATTTTTTGAAAGAAACCTTTAGTCTTATTTTTTCTTCTTGTTCTTTTAACACGTTGATTTGTTCTATTGCTGTTTCTGTGTTCCCAAAAATATTGCTAGGTCATCTGCAAAGGTAAGACAGTTTTTACACCGTTCTTTTATTCTCTAATATGTATTTGGTTTAACAATCTTTTATTGGCAAGTTCTATTTCCCATTCCTGTATAACTTCTCTAACACACACATAAAAATAACAGGTGATAGTCCATCACCCTACCTAAAACCAGTTTTAATTTCAAACTCTTCGGAGATATCTTCTAGAAATTTTACTTTTGACCGTAGTTAATGTTTCCTTAAAGATTTCCGTAGTTTTGATGTTCACTCCAAATTCATCTAAAATATAAAGTAGAGTTTCTCGATCGATTGAATCGTAAGCTTTTTTTAAAATCCATAACAAAATCCTTCATTCATGTAAATGAGTTGAAGAAAGTGAAGAAAACCACGGTGAATTATTTGTTGAATTCACTGCAACCTTGCGTGATAAAACGTTCCATGTTTGAGGTAATTACGTAGCAAACGGTAAACCGATTCCTGTGTACACCTATATGTCACCAGTCACTGTATCGAACTTGCCTGTCTCTCTCTCCCCCCCTTGTGCGCGCGCTCATGTGCACTATATTATAATTACATGACCAGAACGTGGTGGCCGTTCATCGTTTTTTAAACAGAGCAATTTTATTGTTGAAATAGTATTCATATTCCTACAATCCATTTACACAGCAGTTGTATTTTATTGATATATTAATAATATAGATTACCAGATTGTTTTTATGAGTTCAATTCACATTTTTCTGCTTTCTCTTGCTGTGTCGCATGATATAACCATCAAATTAAAACAATTCAGATTTACATTAACTAAAATTTAAACTAGAATTATTTAGATGATTATGATTACTGACAGGAATTGCCACAGGATAAATTTTAAGAAGCTAAATCTCTGCAACCTAATACATCATTTAAAAATAACTTCTCTACATACTTTCAATACAAAACTAATCGATTCTTTCTGAAAGATAACTTTTTCTTATTTTTACTTACCCGTTGGCAATAATTAAAATGTCAACAGTTACTTCCCTCATGCTTTTACTTATTTTGAGGCCTAGCTTTTATAGACTGTTTTCAAAGAGTGTTCCACTAACGTGAATCAATCTTATTTGATGTCTCAGAACACGACAGTTTACATACAGATAAAGCTTTTATCTACATTTAAATTGGTAAGTCAACATAACCTCTCATCATTGCTAGCCCAGACCGGGACTTTCTAGAAAAGGTACAATGTAACCTTGATTATCCGTTAGTGTCAGGACCGTGACGGATAACCGAATAGACCGATAACAGAAAATTCATAATTCACATATACAGCCTAATTTCAATGGTTGTCAAGACGAAAATGTAAAAAAACTCTTACAAGTGGATGATACACGTTTAAATTTGTACAGCTAAACTATAAAAACCTGGTTCAGAACTATAAACTGTTATTTAATAGAAACTTACTTTAGAAATTCTAGGTTTACACTTTAAAATAATTCGTCGTCTTCTTCTGGTTCTTTGAGACTCGAGTTTCTGTGCGGCAATGTTCCGTATTTGCGTTGAATTTGTAATTTAATGTTCTTTATTTGCGATGTTCCATGACACTTACGCTTCACAAAATAGGTACTGTACTATAATTTAATCAACTTTTTCTTTTTTGGGGGGTGGCACTGACGGATAACAGAAAGAAACGGTTGATCGAGATTTTACTGTATATAAATCCTGAAAATGTTCAGCGACTTGAAGTTGACATAAATGTTGAGGGTTTTCTACTCGTTCTTCATTTAGAATAAATGTAAGAACACTATTTTCACTAATTTTTAAATAAACACATATTATGTGTAGCTACATTAAATTTGTTATTTTTAAATAATAATCCTCCGTAGTTATTTAAGACAGAACTTAAAATCAACAACCAAGTAATTAAGCAAAATCTTTTCTGTAAGATGAACACGTTTCGTTAAGTACTTTTGGTATATTGTTTTGTATAAATAGGTTTTGTTGATCGTTCTTCATCTATTCTGTAAAGTCTGTAGAATTTATTTACCTTTGAACACTCATTTTATTGTATGTTGTAATATTACCTTAATATTATCACAATTTTTGATAAATAAAGAAGAATCAAATGAAATCCATTCTATATGTTCTTTAATTAGAACTTTCAGTTAATATTATGATACCACTTGAAACCGTTTGTCATCCATTTTATACAGGTGTCCGTAAAATTGTTATCTTTTTTTTACTTTCTCTTGCCTATATGAATATATAGGAAGGAAAGTATTGTCTTCATGTCGATTTTTCGAAATAGAGTTTTCACCGGATCTATACGTTTTCAGACCCCCTGAACCCAAAAAACATGTTTTTAGCGATTGGTCTGTGTGTGTGTCTGTGTGTGTGTCTGTGTGTGTGTGTGTGGGTGTGAACAGAATATCTCAAGAACGGAACATCGTACGAACTTGAAACTTGAAACTTAAGTTACGTACCACTACCGGACTCGACACGAACATTTTCATCAAAATCGGTCAACCGGAAGTGGTAGTTTATTCGTGTAATTTTTCACTTTTTTGCGATTTTCTCAAAAACTGGTCCTACGATTTTTTTAAAATCGTCTGGTTTACTCAATTTTTTATTCTCTACAAGATAGGGTAGGCGTCATGTTTGCTGAAATTCTGGGTGAGGCTGTTTTCACGTAAAAACGTTGTTTTTTTAAGATTACAGCTTTAATATGCATTTTAGCGCAAAACTTTATATAATAAAAGTTGTAGAGAATTTAAAATCCTACAACTTTTATTTCACATATTTTTTTGTATAACGCTTAGTTTAGCAGTGATTAGCGATTTTCTGATTTTTTCTCACGAAAATGTGTGAAAAATTGATTTTTTTTAAGATTTCGGCCTTAGTATGCATTTTACGACAAAAGTGTATATAATTTAATTTATAGAAAATTAAAAGATCTACAACTTTTATTTAAAGCATTTTTCTCTACAGAGCCTAGTTTAGAGAGAAAGAGTGATTTTCCGTATTTCTAAGCCAAACTGAGGTTGATTTTCATTTTGCATCATTCACTCATATTAAAATAAGGTTATGTTTTTGAGGTTAGTTTCTTTGTTTATTTCTAATATTTTATGAATAATGTTAGGTTTATTGTTAATTATTTCCACTGGCAAGAGAAAGTTGTGTGAGTGTTTCACACCAGATTTTCTAGTTGGTAATTGTTCTTGTACAGTTCTTCTCATTTTCCTACACCGAAAAACGTTGAAGCGATCAAAATTGGTAAAAATGCTTCTGCCGGTGATGGTCGGTAAGGTCCAGAATTCGAGGTACGCCCTTCTTGTGGTGGCCTTAGGTAGGTAGAGTATGTGCTCTACCTTCTTGTGGTGGCCTTAGGTAGGTAGAGTATGTGCTCTACCTTCTTGTGGTGGCCTTAGGTAGGTAGAGTATGTGCTCTACCTTCTTGTGGTGGCCTTAGGTAGGTAGAGTATGTGCTCTACCTTCTTGTGGTGGCCTTAGGTAGGTAGAGTATGTGCTCTACCTTCTTGTGGTGGCCTTAGGTAGGTAGAGTATGTGCTCTACCTTCTTGTGGTGGCCTTAGGTAGGTAGAGTATGTGCTCTACCTTCTTGTGGTGGCCTTAGGTAGGTAGAGTATGTGCTCTACCTTCTTGTGGTGGCCTTAGGTAGGTAGAGTATGTGCTCTACTGAACTGAAGAGGAGAGCTTACAACCTATGCGTTACATCCGTAATGCCAAATCGGGTACAGCAAGGTTATTCTATACCACCCTTTTTATCTTCAAGTGACTTTAGACCGCATGGTGGAATGTCTCTTAAATGTAGAGCTAATCGGGTAGAACAAGATTACTGTGTAGTCGCCTCCGTAGCGTAGTGGTTAGAGCGTTAGCCTACCACGCAGAGGTCCCGAGTTCGGTTCCCGGCCAGGGTCTGGAAATTTTCACAAGTCAAACCCCATAATTACAGTCACGTATTCCCCCGTAGTCGCTAATAATCAAGCTGTTGACGCGACTTTAAACAAATAAATTTAAAAAAAATCTGGTGTGAAACACTCACACAACTTTCTCTTGCCAATGCAAATAATTAATAATAAACCTAACATTATTAATAAAATATTAGAAATAAACAAAAAACTAACCTCAAAAACATAACCTTATTTTAATCATGAGTGAATGATGCAAAATGAAAATCAACTTCAGTTTGGCTTAGAAATACGGAAAATCACTCTTTCTCTCTAAACTAGGCTCTGTAGAGAAAAATGCTTTAAATAAAAGTTGTAGATCTTTTAATTTTCTATAAATTAAATTATATACACTTTTGTCGTAAAATGCATACTAAGGCCGAAATCTTAAAAAAATCAATTTTTCACATTTTCGTGAGAAAAAAAACAGAAAATCGCAAATTACCGCTAAACTAAGCGTTATACAAAACATTGTTTGAAATAAAAGTTGTAGAATTTTCAATTCTCTACAACTTTTATTATATAAAGTTTTGCGCTAAAATGAATATTAAAGCTGTAATCTTAAAAAAACAACGTTTTTACGTGAAAACAGCCTCACCCAGAATTTCAGCAAACATGACGCCTACCCTATCTTGTAGAGAATAAAAAATTGAGTAAACCAGGCGATTTTTAAAAAAATCGTAGGACCAGTTTTTAAGAAAATCGCAAAAAAGTGAAAAATTACACGAATAAACTACCACTTCCGGTTGACCGATTTTGATGAAAATGTTCGTGTCGAGTCCGGTAGTAGTACGAAACTTAAGTTTCAAGTTTCAAGTTCGTACGATGTTCCGTTCTTGAGATATTCTGTTCACACACACACACACACACACACACAGACCAATCGCTAAAAACATGTTTTTTGGGTTCAGGGGGTCTGAAAACGTATAGATCCGGTGAAAACTCGATTTCGAAAAATCGACATGAAAACAATACTTTCCTTCCTATATATTCATATAGGCAAGAGAAAGTAAAAATTACTGTATCTATTCCACCGTTTTAATTTTTCAGCTCTTGTAGAATACTCGTATAATATAATTGAACATAAAAATTTTTAAAAAAATGTGTTTTAAATGTGTATATTATATAAATGTACATGACGATGTATATTCTTGAATTGGGCCACTAACAAATAAGGATTTATTTATTAATTCAACTGTTATGTATCTCATTCTGTTTTCAATAGATTGTGGTGTGCAGGAGCTGAGTGAATAAGTTTGTTCCAGTAAAGTTACAAGTAGTACGTCAAGTTTACCGATCTTTTATTCAACTGAAACGTATTTTAATTACATAACTTATCTACAAAACCACTATTTAATCCTCTGTTTTTGTTGCATCATATTCTTTTTACTGGCTTCATTAGAAATAATTTTTCTCGATTATGATGTTTGTCTTTCATTATTATATTATTTTTTTTCAATTCAAGATCGGAGAAACATGTACAAAATTATAATTTTTTTTATACTTTATTTTTGATCGCCGACATTTTATAAAGGTATTTTTATTAACATTATTATTTTTATTCATAAAAATTTCAATAATATTATAATATAATGTTCACATTATATTATAATATTATTGAAATTTTAAGTCAACGATAAAAATAAAAAAAAGAATATTTTTGTAGTACACAATAATATTGTATTGTAATATATAATAATTTCAGAAAAAACTGAATTCCAATGTGTAAGTCTACATAATATTATTCTTCAAGTAATTTTTGTTAGTATTATAAAATATAGGTATATGCTAAGAAAACAAAAACACGCAACTTATCTAGCACAGTTTTTTAAATAAAATATTAAGTTATTGTTTATTTTCCTTCTATATGGCCTATATGGACATATTTGATGTAGGGAAGAAAGTATTGTTTACTTGGCGAGTTCCAAAATTGAGATTTCATCAGAAATACACGTTTTTTGGCCCCTGAACACTAAAAAAAAATTTTAACGATTGATCTGTGTGTGTGTGTGTGAGTGTGTAAAAAAATATCTCAAGGAAAGAATAACGTACTAATTTGAAACTTGGAACTTAAGTTAGGTACCACTAGCGAACCCGATAAGAAAAGTTTCATCAAAATCGGTCAATCGGAAATAATCGTTTATTTGTGTGATTTTAACTTTTTACAATTTTCTCAAAAACGGCTTCTACGATTTTAAAAAAAAATTGCCTCAATAACTACATTTTGCATGTCTGCTGAAATTCTTGGGAGGCTATGGGAGGCTCTCGTGAATTTTGTTTTTAAGATTATGGCCTTACTAAGGATTTGAGGGGAAAAGTGTATTTAATAAAATTTATAGGAAATTAAAACACTTACAACTTTTACTTCAAGCGCTTTTTTCTACAACGCTTAGTTTAGTACATTAAGGTTTTTAGTATACTACATTTAAATAACGAATTCTGATAGTTTAACCGAACATAATACAGATAGATGAAAATTAAAAATTTTAATGAAAATTAGTAATTTTCCGTATTTGTAAGTCCAAACGAGGTTTATTTTCATTTATCGTCATTAAAATTAGGTTATGTTTTTCATTTGACATTGTTTACTAATGATAAAACATAGGTTATTATTATTTACATTGGCAAGAGAAAGTCTCGCGTGAGGTTGCACAGCAGATTTTTTAATTTAAATTTAATATCAAGTCTGTCAATTTATGTTCATATTTATTCAAATATATGTTTATTTATTTTTTATCAAATTAGGCTATTAAATTATTCTTTATAAATCTATAAATACTTTGTATTTTTCTGTTACGTAATTATTGCTATGTTGTTTTTTTTTATTAATGTCAATTCAAAGTATTTAATAGATAATTAATAAGTTGATTTGAATATGTATATTGAAAACTATTAGGAATAATTTTACAATCAATTAATTTTAGTACTATGTTTGGCTGTCTTGGTAAAATTACAAATTAAACATAATTTTCTGCACAATTTTCCTTGGCAGAATTTAAAGCAAATGTCTAGTCTTCTACTTGCGTTTTATGCGGTAGTAAATCGTTCCCATGTCCTATTCCAAATATTTTGACGTCATATAATAAAATTATAATGTATATTATTTTACGTGACGACAAAGTTTACCTATTTATTTAGTTTAAATTTCAGTCATTTCTAGTATACATTTAAGTGTTGTTGTTTAAGTTAACAGCCGAAAGGCTTGTTTGAACCTCTAGAGATTTTAATAAGTAAAACGAGGTGTGAGGTGGTTTACCTATGCCTTCCTCACTGAGTATTAAAGAAGCCTATGCTCATCAGCATGCCAGGCCTTCCAAAAAGCATCTACTTTGCACCCTGCAAATGACACCTTCACTTCATTCACCACAGGGTCTGGCTGTATAATGAAATTCATTACTTTCAGAGGAGATAACTCTGAATAGTATCTTTTACAACTCAACCTCTTCTGTTCTTGAACAGTTCAGTCATATATTGGGCTGACCACATGATAAGAAACAGAACTATTTCTTTAGCCCTGGAACTAGCAGATCAAGTGCAAATAATTTAACACTCTACTTGCCTGTTTTACGTATAGGTTACGTATTCTAATCAGCCGATCATTTTACAGATGCTTAAAAATTAACCATTTCTAAATAGTTTCTTTAAAAGGTTAATAATTGTTAACATAACTGTCAATATGGAAATTAAATCGTTGCACTGACAACGCATGGACCATAGTGACAGTATTAAAATGATAAAAATTTAAAAAAAATGTGTAACAGTTGTGAAGGTCGGTATGCATAGAGTTGATAACACAAAAAAAAAACAAGGAGCATTCGACCACCGAACAACAAACCAACCCGACTCTTTTGTCCAGAACATCATCATCATTATTATCATCATCACGTTACGTGATCACATTCGAATGAAAAGATACGGTTGTGATTCTATTCAATATCAGGCTACTTCTTTCTTTGTATCGTTCGTGTATAAAATACGGAATACAGAGTTAACAATCGTTGTGACAAATTAAACAGATACGAACGTCAGTCAGACTATTGTGCGTGCGGACAAGTGGATCTACACAAAACATACCCACCACCATCTGTCATCTAGTACCGGTGATAAAAAAAGAAAAGCGATGATAATCCGACTTCCCAATCGCTCACTCACTTTCCTTTCTCATTCTAATCTACTCTATATTATATTTAGTTGTAGGCGTACATATCTATTGTAAAACTCATAAAAACTTCATTCTTAAACAAAAGATATAAAGTAATATTAATAAAGTAAAATATCGATAATAAGAATTTTTCTTAGCGTTGGCCTTTACAACTTCCCCCTTAGTTCCAGAGACGTGAAAATATGGAAGGGCTGGCAGGTCGAAACGTACCCCAAAACAGTCAAAGCCTCAGTTTGTTAGCTTATCATTTTTAAAACACAAGTGTGGCGCTTAAAACCTATTTTGTTATTCGGGTTGTCAGATGAAAGGCTGGTTTGAATCTTTAAAGGTTACAGAGTAAAACGAAGAGTGAGGTGGTTTACCATTACGTTCCTCACTGAATGGAAAAGTATGCTTATCAGCGTACCGGACCATCTGAAAAGCATCGACTATCCACACTGCAAATGACACCTTCACTTCATTCACAAGGTCTGGCTGTATAATAAAATTCATTACTATCAGAGGAGATAGCTCTGACTAGTGTCTTTTACACTTTTACCTCTTCTGTTCTTAAATTCTTCAGTCATATAATTGGCTGACCATGTGATAAGAACAGAACTATTTTTTAAACTAGAACTATGTAAAGCCTCTAGAGGTTTTACTAGGTTAAACGAGGAGTGACCTAAATTACTCTTGCCTTCCTCACTGAGTGGAAAATTATGCTTATCGCTCCAGCGAATTATGCCAGCGACTCCGTAAAGCATTTACTTTCCACCCTGCAAATGACACCTTCACTTCATTCACCACAGGGTCTGGCCGTATGATGATAAAATTGATTACTCTCAAAGGAGATAGTGCTGACTAGTGTCGTTTCCACCTCTACCTCTTGTGTTCCTAAATTCTTCAGTCATATAATTAGTTGACCATGTGATATGAAACATAACGATTTTTAGTAGCCCTGGAACTAGCAGACCAAATGCAAATAATTTAACACTCCACCTGCCTGTTATAGCCCTTTTTCCTTTTTTTTGGTTTAACGGCTGAGTGTTTTACAATTTCTGCTAATGGAGACGGTGGAGAATGATGATATGTGAAAATGAGTGATGAAAAATCACCAGACCTGACCGGGAATCGAACCCGGGACAGTACAGTAGTTTAGAAAAGAAATATGTTTTGTTTTGTGGCCAAAATCAAAAACAAAGATTTAATATCCCTCATAAATACAGCCGTTTTTTGGATGTTTTCAACAAAATAATTTTAAAATGAACTTTCAGGCTATCTACAGATTTTTACCTCACTATACTTAATCTGAAAATCTTTGAATTGGTGACAAGCTTTTTCAACAAAACTGTACGAACAACTTCCACAACTTCAACAAAAGGAAATTAATACGGCGGCAATTACGAACACGAGTAAAGTTAAGAAAAACGGGAGTTTGTATCTGCAGAGTTTAAAAATGGTGCATTTAACTCCATGACCAAGATGATATGTTTTAAAAAAAAAGAGACTGGCCCAAACTGCCTTTCCTGCAAGCCTATACACATACTAAAATTCATTAGTCTAAGTGTAACGATCGAAAGTTATAATATTTTAAATTAAAATTTGGCCTACATTTGACTTTTTTTTAACAGAAAAATACAATAAAATTAGTTTGATAAAAGATAGAAAAATCTAATATGTGCTGACATACTACTAATTTTAAGGGCTATTTGGCTTATGTTTTACATTGTATAGTTTCCAAATGTACCTGTAAGGACAAAACTCAATAATGTGAAAAATAGCGGGGTTTAAACTTTTGACAGACACTGTATATAAATATTTTTCCTTATTTTTAGCTCCAGTATCATTTTACGAGAGATTAAAGTGTAGTTCCGAATCACTTGTGTAATATCAGAATGATGAGTTTCAAATATCAAGTTATACAAAATCATTATTTGTTAAACTTTAAACCGGTTTTTCGATCTTCCGTATTTACAACTATACTTCATTGCAGATACAAACAAAATTGTTAGCAGTCTATATAATCAGTACTTAATAATCAGCTACTTAAAAAACGTTGGAGAGAGGATGACGTAGACAACCAAAAACCATAACTTAGTTATTTAATAACATCGATACACCAATTTATTATTCACATTTGAAACTGAAAGTTTTTGCACTCACTTATTTACATAATTTAAGTAGCTAAGTTTATAAAGCGTAAATTTAATACTCCTTTCTTATTTGTTCTCAACTTTTTTCAGTTCAATAGAAAAGTCGGATTTTAAAAACCAAATTAATATTCCAAACCTATTCCCCATAGGTAAGGAAAGTTTTAATTTTTCAACTTTTATTCTTTCTTAACAAACTATAGCCTACTACAGTATAGTACAACAATCCAAAAGCTTAATTAAATTTTGAATAAATAAATGACATAAAAAATACACATAATTTTTTTTAAAGAACCGAGTGGATAATTCAAGAGTTTAAAAATAAAATAAAATAATTAAAAGTAGAGAAAATATAGGAAAAATGGGATCATAAATATATGTAAGAAGAATATCTTAAAATAGATAGAACAAGAAGTAGTGTAGAAATTAAAAGTAGTAACAAATAGTTAACCAAACTGAAATAAAAATGAAAAATATTTACATGAGAAATAAAATTCCGAAAAACGCTGAATAAAATAATTACGTAAGTGAAATTTTAGAGTTTTATCAAATCTGTACAATAAAAAAATATGTATTGAAATCTTTTTAAGCATTATATATTTTTTTATAAATAGTTCTGTTTCTTATCATATGTTCAGCCAATTAAATGACTGAATCATTTAGAACAGAAGAGGTAGAGGTGTAAAAGACACTAATCAGAGTTATCTCCTCTGATAGTAATGAATTTCATTATATAGCCAGACCCTGTAGTGAATGAAGTGAAGGTGTCATTTGCAGAGTGGAAAATATGTGCTTTTCAGAGGGCCCGGTACGCTGATAAGCGTATTTTTCCATTCAGTGAGGAAGGCAATTGTAAACCACTTCACTCCTCGTTTTACTTAGTAAAACCTCTACAGGTTCAAACCAGCCTTTCGGCTGATGACCAACATATTTTTTCAATTAGACCAGTAGATCTATACTCCATTTTCGTCATAGACAGTGACGTGTTAAGTTTCGTCTTGATATTTGCTGTATTAGAGGATTGATGTGATCTATTAATTTTTTGTTAAATTTTTAATATTTGATTTTAACAGATTCTGTTTCAATAGGAATTTTCAATTCGGAATAGAATATTAAATTTGTTATGTAAAGGGGGGGGGCGATCGTTATCATGCGCAGTATTTTTGACTTATGGACTTGAATTTTCTAAATGTGAGTTTTCCTGGTGGTCCCAAAAATTTCAATTTCGTAATTCCAAATCGGTTGTAAATAGGCTTTATATGTAAATAACTTAAATTTTTAATAATAGATTTGATTTACTGTTGATGAATTTTCAGAGTAATTTACGGTTATTTAGTTGCAAACCTTTTGTTTTAACAAGATACCCATATGGAGGCCAAAATATCCAACTTTATTTGCTTGTGGTAAGGGAAATTAAACAGTTTTTTATTTTTGTGAATATTTTCCAGAATGGAAAACTTAAGAACCAAAATGAATCATCGACTACTATTTTAAATAAATTACATGAATTGTTTTCTAGCGAAAGATTAATTTTAAACCTAGATAAAACACATTTCTTTCGCATTTACCCATTCATTCATTGCATTCGCATTTTTCGTTCTTTAAATCTATTTTACATATTTGTCTGGAAGGAAAAAATCGTCTCTAAATGTAGGTATAGGTATAGATAAAAAATTCAACTTGAAGAATCATGTAAGTTATTTGTCACGTAAACTACGTTCTGGGTAATGTATTTATGCAGTATAGATAAAACAGCTACGGTATCGTGCAATGGGGGCAGACTAGTCGAAACGGAAAAAAATGCACGGGTAAAAATCAATTTTCAATATTTTTCCGCTACCATTATTGTATATTTTTTAAACTTTAAAATTCGTAAAATAACTGAAATTTTTATTAACGAAAAACTTCAACCAAAATAACGATAAGGAAAAAGATGAACTCAAAGCCGAAGAAAACAGAAAATCTAAATCCTCACTAGAAATTGATTAAAATTCAATAAGTTTTTTAATAAATTATCGGAAAATCAAAAAACTTTACAGTTTAAGTAGTAAATGTGTATTACTATGTCGATTCTATTGTTAATTGTATTGTTAATTTATTCTATTGTATCGTTAATTTATTAATTACCACTATTTGTGTAAGAAGAGGTTGCATATCTGAAAAAAATTGTCACTTGATAACTAACTGCTCTGCAATTTTCATCTTTTAGTCTCTTATGGAAGCACTAGAAGGACGATTCCGAGATATTGCAACAGTGAAGACGCTTGTGCGCAATCAGCTCCTGACATAAGCCTCATTTTATGATGCCCGGATCAAAAACATTTTAATCTGCGGGAAAAAATGCGTTTCTAATGTACAAGATAATGGGGGAAAATGATATGTGCTTGATTATTTTATCAAACCAAATACATAATGTTTAAGGATAAAGTCTTATTGATTTTTAATTCACCCTTGTAAATTAAAAAAAAAATAATAATTTAATTTATTAAAATATTCTAGAATGTATCTTGCGAGTTTTATACTACAAATAACTCAAAATAGGCCATCAACTTCTACAAAATTTTAACAAATGTAATTTCAATTTGTTTAAAAATGTGTTTATTCTGAGGATAGTGGATTCATCAAAATATATACGTTAAAAAGAAAATCAATAAGATTTATACTATTGTATTCTGCCCATAACAGAGAGGTAGAGTGTCAATTATTTAGACTCAATCTGTTCGTTGTAGGGCTAAAATAATTAATGCTGTTTCTTATCATGGTCAGCCAATTAAATAACTGAATCAATTAAGAACAGAAGAGGTAGAGGTGTAAAAGACATTAATCATAGTTACCTCCTCTGAATGTAATGAATTTCATTATACAGCTAGACCCTGTGATGAATGAAGTGAAGGTATCATTTGCAGAGTGGAAAATATGTGCTTTTCCCGGCATGCTGATAAGCGTATTTTTCCATTCAGTGAAGAAGGCAATTGTAAACCACCTCACTCCTCGTTTTACTTAGTAAAACCTCTACAGGTTCAAACCGGTCTTTCGGCTGATGACCTAAACAAAACACTATTGTATTATTCGCGATTTCAAATTAAAATCGTTTGAATTTCCCTAGATTGATCGTGATAACAGTAGAAGTATGACGGGCGTTCTTGAACCTTGAGATGGGCGAAAAGAATTTTTAATTACTCCCACGACTTTATATTACGTTTTAGTTTCTTATAACATTTCATTTTTGGGTAGAATTTAGCCTCCCACTTATAGCCTCAAGCAGAGGTCCTGGTTCATTATCTTTCAGCGAAAGTGCAAAAACCGAGAAAATACTGTAAAGAGTGAAATACCAGAAAACTTATAAATCAATATAAAACTAAAACAGTAAAATTACACTAGCCATGACAGTTGATAATGTAATTTACCCAATTACTAAATCGATTAATTAATTAATTAATTAATTATGTCACGAGACGATCCTGTGTTATTATGCGCAAAATTTCATATTTTTAATAGGATAACTAGAAATTTTAGACACTTAACCGCTTAATAGATTGATTATGAAACAATTAAGCAATTATTTAACGATTATGATCGCAAATTACAGAGAATTTGTCGTCGATAAAAGGTGGCAGAAATGAACCGGTCCGGATGACCTTAGCCCATTAAATTGAGCGAATAAAAATATTTTTTCACTCGATTAGAAACTTATGTAAATAGGGTAGGAGCGTAAACATCAATTAATTATTACACAGTACATGTTTCGTTTTAAGACAAAAACAAACTACTAGTTGGACGGGTGACGGTTGGTGAGAGCTAGTGTTAGTGACGAGAGAGAGAGCACCCGTGAACTTGATTATCGTGTTTCAAAGGACAAATTCATTCGATCTAGTTCTCTAGAGATCTCAAAGAAAGTGACGGTGATTTAATAAGCTTAATAAGATACTTTGTCAATTCATTGCAGACACATAATTTCCGATATAATTTTATTTCATTTACTTATAAATCAGTAAACAAAGTAAATAATCGTTTTTAATAAAATTGTAACACCTAAGCCTAGGTTCTTTCGGGATTTTGGTATAATAATTAAGACACACTTCCTTTAATCTGGTGTGAAACACTCACACAACGTTCTCTTGCCAATGCAAATAATGAACAATATAACCTAACATTAGTAATAAAACATTAGAAATAAACAAAAAATATAACCTAATTTTAATCACGAGTGAATGATGCAAAATGAAAATTAACCTAAGTTTGGCTTAATAATACGGAAAATCAATTTTCACGCTAAACTTGGCTCTGTAAAGAAAAATGCTTGTAACAAAAGTTGTAGATATTTTAATTTCCTATAAATTTTATTATATACACTTTTATCGATAAATGCATACTAAGGCCGAAATCTTAAAAAATTCATTTTTACACGTTTGCGTGAACAAAAAAACAGAAAATCACAAATCACCGCTAAACTAAGCGTTGTACAAAGAAATGTTAAAATAAAAGTTATAGATTTTTTTGATTGTCTACAACTTTTATTATATACACTTCTGCGCTAAAATGCATTTTAAGGCCGTAATCTTTAAAAAAAAATTTTTCTACGAGAGCACAGCCTTCCCAAGAATTTCAGCAGACATGGCGCCTACCCTACCCTAGAGTACAAAAAATGTAGTGAATAAGGCTATTTTTTAAAAAATCGTAGGAGCCGTTTTTGAGGAAATCGCAAAAAAGTGAAAAATGACACGAATAAACTACCTCCGGTTAACCGATTTTGATGAAAATGTTCGTGTCGGGTCCTCTAGTAGTACCTAACTTAAGTTTCAAGTTTAAACTTCGTATGATGTTCCGTCCTTGATATATTTAGTTCACACACACACGCGCGCGCGCGCGCAGACCAATCGCTAAAAGCATTTTTTTTGGGTTCAAGGGGTCTGAAAACTTGTATATCAGGTGAGATCTCGATTTCGAAAAATCAACATGAAAACAATGCTATGCTTCCTAAATATTCATATAGGCAACAGAAAGTAAAAATTATAAATTACAATTAGCCTGATTTAGTTAAATTATATTAGTTACAAAACTTAAGCTATCAGTAATCTATAATCAATATCTTCTTACCTACAATCAATGTTTACAAAGGTTTACAGTACAGAGACCTTTTTCTTCACGTACTTTTTACAATGTATACAAACAGCTTGTTAATGGCACTCACTCATTCATAACCGTATGACATTTTAAACTGAACTTACTAAAGGAGCTAAATCTTTTTTTACTCAATCCCGTTTCTAGAAAGGAAGAGAAAGACGAGAGAGTAAACACATAATAAAAGTACAAATGTATTCTTCCAAATTCTGGAGGCTATAATAAACAGGTAGATTGTACCAGAAAGAAGAAAATGCAGGGATACTCCGAAATTCTGTAGATAAATCATTAAATATTATACCCAAATACAAAAATTAGAAAAGACTTGTTGCTTAGGACATCAACCGAAAGGCTGGTTTGAACTTCTAGAGCAGTGATTCTCAACTTTTTTGCCTTTTTTGACCCCCAGGTTGAGAATCAATGTTTTAGAGGTTTCACTAAGTAAAACGAGGAGTGAGGTGGTTTACCATTGTCTTCATCACTGAGTGGAAAAGTATGCTTATCAGAATTCCTGGTCTTATGAAAAGCATCTACTTTCCACCCTGTAATGACACCTTCATTTCATTCACGAAATGGTCTGGCTGTATAATGATGAAATTCATTACACTCAAAGGAAATAACTCTTACTAGAGTATATTACACCTCTACTTCTTCTGTTCTTAAATGCTTCAGTCATAATTGGCTGACCATGTTATAACAAACAGAACTATTTTTTTGTAGCCCTAGAACTAACAGATCGAGTGCAAATAATTTAACACTCCACCTGCCTGTTAGGGGCATTAGAAAAGACTAGAAATTGAGTTAAACTTAATAACAAAAGAAAAAAAGAAATAACAATAAGAACCGATTATGCTAAATGACACACCACCACCACTTCACCCTTCCAAGGCCAGTTCACATAACAATACACCTTTTCATACAATATAACTATTTCACCCTGAAAATTTCCAGCGTACCACAAACTACTACCCTCTCATCATGCGGTCTTGGGTTCGATTTTCATTCCGGCACGGCATATTTTCATACGTTACAAAAAAATCATTTCATCCTTCACCGTCTGCATTAGCAGTAATTGTAGAACAGTCGGACGTTAAACAAAAAAAAAAAAGCTAACTACTTCTATATTACTATCACAATATTCTGTTGATTAAAATTCGAGGGTTCAAACAAAACCCTTGGGAAATTCTTGGGAGGAGTTAATCTGCAATAACCTAATATTTCAATATTTTTTAGGAGAGCGAAAAAACCACTTCTAATCTGATTCTCTTCTTCTTATCTCAATTATTTATAGATGTAATCAACTATAAATTAAGTATAATTTAATTTGTTGAATTTACTTCTTAATGGTAAATAAATGGTAATGGCTCTCCTAAAATATTAGGGGTTTTGTAGATAATGTTGTTTGACATTAATCCTTCGAATTGATTTAAAATACCAATAATTAAATTTTCACTTGTGAACATAATCTTCTAGTTCCTTCACAATCCTCTCTGCTAGGTTTTACCGTCTTCCATCCTTACACGCCCAACAAAATCAAATCATAATGACGTCATCTATCCATCTCTCCTAAAACGGCCCTTCCTTCTTTTCTTGTACAGTACCGTAATAAGAATTAAAGATCAAAAAATAATAAATTCTAAATTTTTAAACTGAGTAAGTTAAGTTTGGCTTGAAAACCTCCAACGTAAATGACACAACTTGATTTTCAGGGTAATTACGCGTAGCAATTAAATTCAGTGCAGCGTTACCCTTAGAATATTATCTGGTACCGATTACTACGGAAACCTATAAGAATACAGATACAAATTTGTATGTTTAGTGTGTCATTTAATATGGTATATTATTTAATAGGTAATAGGTTATGTATAATTATTAAGTAGTGACAGTAAGTGCGCCAGAAAGCAATCAGATCGTAACGGTCGTGCCTCGTGCCTCGTGCCACGCAGAGGATAGTAACGCGGTATTACGCCAAGACGTGTACTTTCCGTCGTTACGATCGATCCAGTGAGTTAAAGGCGGAGCAGCTGAGGTATTCCAACGATGGAATGTCGTCGTCGGTTTTGCTATCGGCTGAAGTTGAACTATTCCATTTCCGGTGTGTATTTCAGTTTATTACATTGACGTCATTTCTTGATCTTCACTAGAAAGTGACTCGTTATCGTTATTGATGTTATTATAGATCTGCTGTAATTATAACGGGGAAGATTATACCTTTCAGATTTACTGCCACTTAAAACCGATAACAATTAATTATTCTTATAAGTTACCGAACGATTTAATTACTGTCTTAGTGACCGTAGTCATAGACCTCATCCACTTCATCATTTCACCTCATCAATCAATTTATCATTTTGTATCGTAGGTTCTTATATATTTTTACTTCCTTGGGATTGTGTTATAAGTTGTACGTACGGGTAAATATCCTGTAAAAACTTAGTTCTTTAATTAACATAGGTATCAAATTAATCGCGATGATATCGTGATAGTATCGCCGTTGATCCTTTTTTTAGGGAATAGCTTATAATTAGTTACAATTATTATTTTTAAGTTTACAATTATCATATACATAACTATATATTACATTTCCCCTCGTACAGGGGCAATTTTAGACCAAGTGAGATAACTTAGAACGTTTCTGGAAGCTTTCTTGCAGCCCGCTATCAGCATTTGTTCACCGTACGCTGTCTCCTTTCTTTTGTCCAACCCCTGTTCTGTTTTTGCACTTCGTAGAACTCCTAAAAGTCCATAAATAGTTGTCTGAATTTAGTTTGGTTCATTAAGTTTTCTCGGTTTACTCCGGTTTTCTCAATATCACTGACTTCTTCAACTCTTTATACGGCAGTACTACGAGGAAAAATATATATGTTGTAAAATATTAAATTTTGCTTTACCGGGACTTGAATAATGTATTTCTAGTGCCAGAACAGTAAGATACTTCTTCTTTTTCTTTGATGTTAAGCCCTAGTAAGTATACACTTACCAAGGAACGTTTATTGAAATGGGAATCACATAATGTTGAGTGGTAAGAATGCTTATTAAAACAACTTGTAGTACTAAATAACAAAAAATCTGGTGTGAAACACTGACACAACTTTCTCTTGCCAATGCAAATAATTTACAATATAATTTAACATTAGTAATAAAATATTAGAAATAAACAAAAACTAACCTCAAAAACATAACCTTATTTTAATCATGAATGAAACACTCAAAATGAAAATCAACCTCAGTCTGGCTTAAAAATACAGAAAATCACTATTTCACGCTAAACTAGGCTCTGTAGAGAAAAATACGTTAAATAAAAGTTGTAGATCTTTAAATTTCCTATAAATTTGGTTATATACACTTTTGTCGTAAAATGCATACTAAGGCCAAAATCTTAAAAAAATCGATTTTTCACACGTTTTCGTGAGAAAAAATCAGAAAATCGCTAATTACTGCTAAACTAAGCGTCATACAAAAAAATGTTTGAAACAGAAGTTGTAGGTTTATAAATTCTCTACAACTTTTATTATATAAGTTTTTGCGCTAAAATTTATATTAAAGCCGTAATCTTAAAAAAACAACGTTTTTACGTGAAAACAGCCTCACCGAGAATTTCAGCAAACATGGCGCCTACCCTATCTTGTAGAGAATAAAAAATTGAGTAAAATAGGCGATTTTTAAAAAAATCGTAGGACCAGTTTTTGAGAAAATCGCAAAAAACTGAAAAATTATACGAATAAACTACTACTTCCGGTTGACCGATTTTGATGAAAATGTCCGTGTCGCGTCCGGTAGTGGTATGTAACTTAAGTTTCAAGTTTCAAGTTCGTACGATGTTCCGTTCTTGAGATATTCTGTTCACATACACACACACACACACACACACACACACACACACACACACACACACACACACAGACCAATCGCTAAAAACATGTTTTTTGGGTTCAGGGGGTCCGAAAACGTATAGATCCGGTGAAAACTCGATTTCGAAAAATCGACATGAAAACAATACTTTCCTTCCTATATATTCATATAGGCAAGAGAAAGTAAAAATGTGTAGAATAACTTATCTTAATTTTCTATTAGCATGAATGCTTGCTTTCCCGTAAAAAAACTTAAATGTCAAAGCACTGTACAAAAGTAACAACAAAACGACACGGTAGCGTACGCTGGTATGAATCCTTATCACATTCGTGCAACTCACGAAGCAAATGGTCGCTGCACGCTAATTTCAATATGTGGATAGCCTACTTACCAGAGAACATCTATAACACCATAACATGCCAATAAACTACTGTACTAGTGAACTACTGTCGCTCTTATACGCATGTGCGCGTAATGTTTGTCAGGCTGAAATACGTACAGGTACAATTTGACAACGCTGGCAAACGTTCTGATTAGTCCGAACGCGTGAAAAGCATAATAGTCTTAGACCTCCAAATTATACAACCTGCTACTTCTAAACCCAAACGTATAAAAAAAATAATAAATTTAAGGCTGGAATGCATAAATTAGTCATTATTCGCAAAGAAACACTTAAGAAGAAAAACGGTGACTAAAATGCAATGTTAACTGTGAGCTTATCAACCATATTTGTAGGTGGTACATATTTTGATATATTAATGAACTATATAAAAATCCGTATCATGACACATGGTTTTTAACCATAGTTGGATATGTGAATTTCCACCTCCTCGAAAAATGGAATGATTGTGATAGCAGAATGAAAGTGTATATTATAAAATTTATGAAATGTATCTTACTGTAAATTATATTTTCATTTGGAAAATAATGTTATATTATTTATTAAAAATTATAAACTACTTAATACGATTGATTAAAACTAGAAATTTTGTGATAGGATAAGAAATTAACTAACTGATATGTGTAAAATTATGTATTGTTTCCCACGAGACTCTGAGGAAACCAGCATGGCTAGTCGTTTGGAGATTAATTTTCCCACTAACAGTCAACCGATTTGTTTTATACATCCGTGTAGGAGGTTGCATAGTATTATATTTTTGGTAAGGAAGCAAGTACTGGCTACTTATCTGTGTTTTTAAACAGTTCCTATCTAGTAGTCACGAGTACGAACAGTCTTAAATTGTAGACCGAATAACGTATCAGGTGGTGGACAACAGGTATTCACTTTCACTATTAAGGTACGTTGAACAGGTGCAAGCAGCCACGCAGCCGAAACTACAAGAGCGTGATATGAAATAAAGGCGTAAGCTGTAGACTGAAAATTACACTGATTTAAATCTCAAATAAATAACGATATGAAGTCTCCATTTATCTAATATATATATTTAATATATATCGGTCACTCGATCCATATGCTGACCGAATGACCTATAATATATTTAAGCTTCCTAATTAAATTTAATGATTTATGTTTCGTGTTGAAAAACACATCTTTTATACAGTAGGTCAGAAAGCTGTTTTAGGTTACCATCGGTCAGAACAGTTGCGCATTACTTTTCCACGTTTGTTAGGGTAATAAGTTAATATGATATTATCGAAAATAAAAGCGAGATCTTGGTGTTTTTAAATTAAGATATGCAGCGCTTTATTATTTTCGTAATAAATGAAAGGTAAATCACAATAGAAACACCACGATGGTTTTTTTTGGTTTAACGTCCGACTGTTCTAACCAAAAAAAAAAACCATCGTGGTGTTCTATTGTCGCCACGATGGTGACCACTATTAAGATGACCGATTTATTTTCGACAAGGTGACCGAGAAAAGGTGTATAGGGTACTGGATGAATGGGTAGGTAGGTAACTGACTGAATGAATACGGTTTTTACTGGCGCGTAGGCCTATGTTTATTGTCTGTTTATTTTATAAGTTAACATTCTTCTAAAAATATTGGTTTATTTTTTTTTAAATTATTAAATTAATTAAAATAATTAATTAATTAAATTATTAAATTTTATTAAATTAATCTCCGTTATTATGCATGAAAATGAAAAACTTTACATAATAAAACTTATTCATCTTTAAACGTTTCGTAATTTCGATTATATAACATTTTTTGATACATTGACTTTTAACGGAGATATTCGTAATTTTTTGTTTACCCCTCTCTCTGAACTCCCCTATTCCTTTGTGAAAAAAATTATAGCCTATTTTCATTTCGATTATGTCCAAAACCTAGATACCGATATCAGTTGAATTTAGTTCAGCTGTTCTTGCGTGATGCAGTAACACACAAACAGACAAACAGATAAACAGACAGACAAAAATTCAGCTGAACTTATTTTCGGTGTTTACGTGGGACATCTGGCGTAGAAACAAAATTTGGGGCATTTAAAAAAATTTTACAGCCAAATCACAATTTTATTTTATTTTATAAATGGGAAAGCCCTCACTGACTCACTCACTCATTACCAATTCTCCAATTTGCACAATACCTAGAAAGGTGAAATTTGGGAGGAATATTTCATTTAAGGTAAATATAAAAGTAAAACACAAACAATTTCGATACTCCACCGTTAAAGGAATGATAAGTGTGTTCAACCCTTAAACCGATATTTTTCGTTAACTAAGTTCCGGACAAGTTAGATGGTTGAAACTCGGTGGAGACGCTCCCTATATTTCAATTACAAAAATTATCTTTTAACAATTTAACAAATGTACCCTTAAGTAGATGAAAGTGGTGTTTAACCATTAAACTAATATTTATTGTTTACTAAGTTACAAACAAGTTAGATGGCTGAATTTCAGCGATGTTATTTATACTGCAACTAACAAATTACCCTAAAAATTTTAAAAGGCCGTCCAACCCCTAAACCAATATTTTATTTACTAAAATTCGGACTGGTTAGGTGGCTAAAACTCTGTGGAGATGTTACGTATAGTGGTACTAAAAAATTACCCTAAAAAGATTACAAAAATTTATCTGTACAGGGTTGAAAGAAGTGTTCAACCCTTAAATCAATATATTTTTTTATTAAGTTCCAGACCAGGTAGATGGCTGAAAAACGGTGGAGGTTTTACCGATAATGTACGTAAAAAATTAATGCTTAATTTTCAAAATGTACCCCTAAGGGGTTAAAAAGGATATTCAACCCTTAAATGTTTATAAATGTCAAACTAATACGTTTATAATAAGAAAATTTATTATTTATTTATTTACAACCCTAATTTAAAAAGTGTTGAAATAAAACAAAACTGTAACCGGGTGAAGCCGGGACGGGCAACTAATTTATTAAAAATTCCAGACATTTTCAGAGACTATGTCTACTGCCTACTAATTCATTATTTCTAGGTAGAAAGTGTTTTATGTCGTAGTTTATTATGGCACTTAACTAAACATTTTGGTATTTATATACTTATTTATAACATTCATTATTCCACAACTATGTCAAATTAGTGATTTTATTAATACAGTAATATGTTTTTAATTTTTTTATTTATTTTATGGTGAAGAGGCATAGGGCCTACATTACAGCTTCATAATATTATAACATTTTGATTTTGTTATAAGTAATATTAACTAAATAGTAAGTAATTTTGTTTTACGTATTGAATAAAAAAACGAAGGAATATTACACTAGTTTACTAGTTAAAAATAAATTTGAACGAAGTAATGTGAAATTACTTTAAACAACGGTTGTTTCAAGTACAATAAGTTTTTCACGAATATAGCATGAAAAATCGATGAAAACGTCAATAATACGTATAACGTTGGTTAAAAATTCTTGAAACAGACGGTGCATATCATTTTATCTATTCTGGACGGAAGAATATTATAGGTGAGATTAATAGTAGATAGATTCATTGGTAGCTAGAAAAGAAGATAAATTTTGTGCGTGCTTGTTTGCGTGTGTACGAAAGAGAGAAATACTGAATAGAACGAGTAGTTGAGAAAAGGAAGAAAGCTTCTGAGCACGTGATAGTTGAATTAGGTAATTGTTGTCGACGACACCTCTATTCTAATACGTAAAAGTATCAGGTAAATGTTTCCAACGTTCACTAGTTGAAAAGCTAACAGCCCATAGATTACCGAATATTTTTTTAGCCTGAATAGGATTTTAATTTACAAACAAAACAAAAGGTCATACTCAGGAGCGTCAATTATCCGAATTAATCGGGATCAGAGCGGTTCTGATAAATAAATAGGCTAAATACTGTAATTTGATACACTGTACCGTAGCAGTGTAATAAACCTAAATGTTTAATAGGTTATTAAAGGCTACCATAAAATTTTGTTAAAAAATAACACTAATTTTTATTGCATTTATTTCAAATAGATTACTAAAGATTATAAAAACAAACGGAAAATACAGAATTTCAAAACTTAAAAAAGTAACGAAATAAAGTACGGTAAAATCCTTTATGAAATATTTTTTAACCCAAAAAAAATTTACACTAAAATTTATTGAATAAAAAAACCAAATATTATAATCGTGCTGGAAGAAGAAAAATACCATTTTTCCTACAATACGAGTGGCATTACTGAATTTTTAATTTTCTACTCTTACGTGGTATCAACTAAAATCTAGCCGTTGATATCAACCATCCAGAGATGCAGGAAGGAGTTCTATTGTCATTTGTAATGGCCGCCACATTATCCAACATCCAAAAAAGTCAGATTTATAAGCCAATTGGACAAAGTGGTATCAAAAAACCTCGAAAGAAATCTGCATCCAAAAATCTTTAACAAATTACAGAATACTGAGACTTAAATCAAAACAGATTACTGTAAAACAACAAGTAATTTTGGTACCAAATAATTAATAGGGGCTATAAGTTTTTGCAATTTTCAGGAATCACTTTGCAGTTTATTTTGTAAATTCTGGTGTGCACACCCTTCATATTTTTACTTTGAGGGTAAATTCTGCTGCCCTTTGGGACAATTTCCTTGTTGTAAATTCTATAGTGGGTGTTTTTGTATTTAAAAATTTGTTGTTATACCTGGATCTTATGGTTTCTTTTTAAATAAGTTCCCGGTATTTGCCTCAAGCAAGCAGGGTACAATATTTTTATATCAGTCCTTCCTTAAACGAAAATTGGTGATTTTGCTTTTTCTCGCCCGGCCGCAACCTACAAAATGAATGATGCATCCATTCTAGAGCAAGGAAGTATAAAGTCAAAGTTGTAGAACAATATTTAAAACACTTACAACCTTTATTTCCAACATTATTTTGTACAATGCAAGAATTAGCAACAATTAGTGATATTCTGTATTTTTGTCATCAAAACCGGTAAAAAAATAAGATTTTTTTAATGCATTTTACAACAAAAATGTAGCCTATATATTATTAAAGTTGTAGGATAAAAAGAATTCTTACTACAGAGCTTAGTTTAGCGTCAATTAATGATTTTCCGTATTTTAAAGCCAAATTTGATTTTCAGTTTGTATCACTCATGATTAAAGTTATGTAATCTTTTTCATTTTACATTGTTTAATAATGGTTAAACATAGGTTATAAATATGATTTATATTTGAATTGGCAAGAAAACGTCGTGTGAAAATTTCACACCCGATTTTTAACTAAATAAAATATTTTCAATTTGGTATTCGTTTTAAAAACATGGTATGGTTTTTATAAGTACGCTTAATTACATAATATTACGTCACACGTAAAATTTATTAAATAGAAATAGGTAATAAATTAATTGATACAAAATGAAACGTTTAATTCCATTTATAAAATTATATCATGGATTAAGTAAAATGAAATCCGGGTTGAAGATTCACAAGAAAGTAAATGGGATTTTCCACTAATATATTTATTTATTTATTTGGGTTTTATTTTGATTGTTTAATGTATTTATGTCATAAATACAAAGTTACATAAGTAATGAGGCGAGTGAATTAACTTTCCATAGTCGTTGGATACATTGAAATAAATATGACTGAGGCAGACTAACTTGTATGTTATGTATTTACTTGTATGTATGTACGTTTATACACGATGTCCGCAAACATAATGTGTACCAGATAGTAAGGCCAATGTCGCCGCTAAACAACTCATTGCTCGTGCTGTGTGCCGCTGGCGCAATACCAAATAGAAAGTAACGAAAGCGCACACCACTAACGTCACACTGATGATTCTTCTGTTTGTAAACGTAGACTCACGCATGTCTACCTGCCGACTCAGTCCTTCAGCATGTCCTTTAAGCACCAGCAACTTAAGCGTGCTCACCGATACCAATACAGTTTATTACGTAGATTAAATTATACGTAGATTAGATTATTCTACTTCAAGGCCATGTAGCTAAAGTTTTCCTTAACCTACCTGTTCGCTGAGAAAACTCAAAACATTAGCATTCTGGCTTTTAGGGCTTGGCGTTTTCATGTGTTTCTTTCTTTACACCTTCACAATGGTTTTTTCGCAAACATTTATTGACAAAATTTTATTACATTTATTGACACATACCCCTAGAGTCACGGAGAATTTATTAAATTTTAGATCGGGGTCCTATGGTGATTGCTACCCCAAAAATATTTTAAAATTTTCGGAATACAAATAATCTTTTAAAAAAAATCAACATTCAAAGTTGAAATTTTGAAACTCTAAACATTAACCTAAAATTTTAAAACCTTAAAATTTTAAATTTTGAAACTTCAAACTTCATCTTTAAATTTTCATATCTTCAAATTTCAAAATATTGTGATCCACCCAACCCCTTTGGCAGCCGAACTTCACCATGTAGCAAATGGTTCTGATCCACTTATGAATTTTGATCCACCCCTCTGAAGCCGAGACACGTAAGCGACGCGAAGCGCCGCTGGAGTGGCGAGTACAGTTTATTACGTATTCTATTCTATTGTCGTGGTATCAACATTACGAGGGACAGGCGAAAATATTGATTTCTATATTAACATTTCTGTAACGATATTTCTTGCGAAATGTACCAAAATAATGAGACGTTTAATTGTTGATAACCTTAACTTTTTATATAAATTATTTAGTCCGTAATTTATAAATAATAATAATAATAATAAAAAGAAAATTTAATTTTCAAAAAATCTGGTGTGAAACACTCGCACGACTTTCTTTTGCAAATGTACTCGTACATAATGAATAATGTAACCTATGATTAACCATTAGTAAAGAATTTAAAATGAAAAACATAACCTAATTTTTATCATGATTAATTGACGAAAACTTAAAATCAACCTTTGTAGGATTTCAAAGTACAGAAAAACACTATTTTACGCTTAACTAGGCTCTATAGAAAAAAATGCTGTAGATTTTTAAATTATCTTACTTTTCTACTTTTTTACGTTTCTTAGTAACGGCTCCTACGATATTTTTAGAAATTGCCTCATTTACTACATTTTTTATGCTCTATATGATAGGCGCCATGTCAGCTGAAATTCATGGGGAGGCTGTGCTCTCGAAGAAAAAATGTTTTTTTTAAGATTGCAGCCTTAATATGCATTTTAGCGCAAAAGTGTATATAATCAAAGTTGTAGAAAATTCAAAAACCAACAACTTTTATTTTAAACATTTATTTGCATAACGCTAAGTTTAGCGGTAATTAGTGATTTTCTGTTCTTTTTTCATGAAAACCTGTAAAAAATAGATTTTTAAGATTTCGGTCTTAGTAAGCATTTAACGACAAAACTGTATATAATTAAATTTAAAGGAAATTAAACGATATACAACTTCTGTTTTAAGCATTTTTTTCTACAGAGCCTAGTTTAGCGTCAGAGACAGACTTTCCGTATTATTAAGCCCAACTACAAGGTTGGTTTTCATTTTGCATCACTCACTCATAATTAACTTTAGGTTATGTTTTTTGAGGTTAGTTTTTTTTAATTTCTAATATTCTATTACTAATGTTACGTTACCTTATTCATTATTTGCATAGGCAAGATAAAGTCGTGTGAGTGTTTACGCCATATTCTTTTTGTGTAATGGACAATTAATTAGTTGAAATCTAAATATGGACGCTGAACACGATTGAGAACTACCCAAACATTTTAAATTGTCATAAATTATGTAATACATTTATAATTTTTACGAATAGGGCTTACTTATTTTATTATTTTATTTTAACTTGTCATATAAACAATGTATTTTATTTTATGTGACAATAAAAGTTTTTTTATTTATTTAAGTACGCTATTATTCGCAATAACTACATAATTTTTCTTGTTTTTTTGTTTTTCACATTATAGTTCATAATTTTCTAACTTGTACATAAATAACAATTAATTATAAAAATAACTTAATCATGTTTAATTCCCTGACTATACATTTTCCGCATATTATACCTTGCATCGGTCACTTCGTTTTATTGAAACAGTAATTCTTGGACTTAAGCGCTCAGTCAACCGGATTCTATGTACTACAATTAATTATCGTTGGAATATAACTGGGCAATTATCCATCAACGGTATAATACAAATTATTTAATTACATTAATAAATAAAAAACAAAAGAAAGAACTTGACAAGTAATTAAAAGAAAACAAACTTGATACTTGGCTTATTATGTAACTTCAGCCTACTATTTAAATTATATTTTAAATAAGGCCAACAGAGCCTGTGTATACACTAATGGTAATGACAACAAAACAAAAATCGCTTACCTGCCAATTTAAAATACAACGATACTAATAAAATATTATATACAAATAAAAAGAAAACTAAATTTTATCTTCTCTCTCAAAAAAAAAATCTGGTGTAAAACACTCACACGACTTCTCTTCCCAACTTAGGTAATGAAATATATACCCTATATTTAAACACGAACAAATAATGTAATATGAAAAACATAATCGAATTTTAATCATGGTGAATAACGCAAAATGAAATTCAATCTCTGCATAATTTAAAATTACGGAAAATTGACGCTAAACTAAACTTTGTAGAAAAAAATGCTTAAAATAAAAGTTGTTGTAGGTTTTTTATTTTCTATAGTAACTTTAATTATAAACACTTTTGTCGTAAAATGCATATTAAAGCCTCAATCTTAAAAAAATACCCTCAAGAGCACAGCCTTCAAAAATTTTAACAGACATGGTGTTTACCCTATCTTGTAGAGCATAAAAATGTTATATGAGAGGATATTAAAAAAAAAAAACGTAGGAGTCGTTTTTGAAAAAATCGCACGAATAAACTGCTACTTCCGGTCGATCGATTTTAATGAATGTGTTCACGAGTGTCAAATCCCCTAGTGGTACCTAACTTAAGTTGCAAGATTCAACTTCGTACAATGTTCCGTTCGTGAGATATTTTGTTCACACAGACAGACATACACAAGCCAATTGCTAGAAACATTTCTTTTTTGGGTTCAGGGGGCCTAAAAAGGTGCATTTCCGGTGAAAACTTGATTTCGAAAAATCTAAATGAAAACAATAGGTACTTTTCTTTCCAATAAATTAGTAAAAAACAAGAGAAAGTAAAAGAGAAATACAAAAATTCGAAATTGGGGAATCCAATTTGTTTTGACGGAATCAGAATATTAACCTTTCGAAGAAAAAAAAATCTGGTGTGAAACACTCACACAACTTTCTCTTGCCAATGCAAATGATTAATAATAAACCTAACATTATTAATAAAATATTAGAAATAAACAAAAACTAACCTCAAAAACATAACCTTATTTTAATCATGAGTGAATGACGCAAAATGACAATCGAACTCAGTTTGGCTTAAAAATACGGAAAATCACGCTTTCACGCTAAACTAGGCTCTGTAGAGAAAAATTCTCTAAACAAAAGTTGTAGATCTTTTAATTTTCTATAACTTTTATTATATACACTTTTGTCGTAAAATGCATACTAAGACCGAAATGTTAAAAAAATCGATTTTTCTCACGTTTTCGTGAGAAAAAAAACAGAAAATCGCAAATTACCGCTAAACTAAGCGTTATACAAAAAAATGTTTGAAACAGAAGTTGTAGGTTTTTAAATTCTCTACAACTTTTATTATATAAGTTTTTGCGCTAAAATTTATATTAAAGCCGTAATCTTAAAAAAACAACGATTTTACGTGAAAACAGCCTCACCGAGAATTTCAGCAAACATGGCGCCTACCCTATCTTGTAGAGAATAAAAAATTGAGTAAAATAGGCGATTTTTAAAAAAATCGTAGGACCAGTTTTTGAGAAAATCGCAAAAAACTGAAAAATTATACGAATAAACTACTACTTCCGGTTGACCGATTTTGATGAAAATGTTCGTGTCGGGTCCGGTAGTGGTATGTAACTTAAGTTTCAAGTTTCAAGTTCGTACGATGTTCCGTTCTTGAGATATTCTGTTCACACACAGACACACAGACACACACACACACACACACACACACACACACACAGACCAATCGCTAAAAACATGTTTTTTGGGTTCAGGGGGTCTGAAAACGTATAGATCCGGTGAAAACTCGATTTCGAAAAATCGACATGAAAACAATACTTTCCTTCCTATATATTCATATAGGCAAGAGAAAGTAAAAAGAAAATCAACGAGAATGAAAGAATACTGGAAGAACATGTAAGAATCAGGAAGAACAGTGAAGAAAAGTAAAATATTCTATTTCGCTTAAAAGCCCTCAAGGCCTATCCACAAATTAAAAAAAAAAATAGAAAACTATGCAAAATCAAATGTTTCTTACTTTGAACGTAACAAATTTAATCCATCGTACAAAAATAGTTTACCACACAGATTTTCACCACACGGGTACGCACATACTTTTCTTTTCCTTTTTACTTACTCATGCCTACATGAATATACAGGAAGGAAAGTATTGTTTTCATGTCGATTTTTCGAAATCGAGTTTTCACAAGATATACACGTTTTTAGGCCCCCTGAACCCAAAAAAAGGTTTTAGCGATTGGTCTATGTGTGTGTGTGTTGTGTGTGATCAAAATATCAAGAACAAAACATCATACGACGTTGAAACTTGAAACGTAAGTTAGATACCACTAGAGGACCCGACACAAACATTTTCATCAAAATCAATCAACCAGAATTAGTAGTTTATTCGTGTCATTTTTCACTTCTTTGCGATTTTCTCAAAAACGGCTCCAACGTTTTTTTTTAAATTCGTTTCATTTACAATATTTTATATGCTCTACAAAATAGAGTAGGCGCCATGTCTGCTGAAATTTTTGGGGAGGCTGTGCTATGTTTTTTTAAGGTTGCGGCCTCAATATGCATTTTAGCGAAAAAATGTGTACATAATCAAAGTTGCTGAAAATTTAAAACCCTATAACTTTTATTTAAAACATTTTTTTGTATAACGCTTTATTTAGCGGTAATTTTTAATTATTTTCATGAAAATCTGATAAAATTTTTTTTAAAGATTTTAGCCTTAGTATGCATTTTACGACAAAAGTGTATTAATCAAATCTACAGGAAATTAAAAGATCAACAACTTTTATTTCAAACATTTTTCTCTACAGAGCCTACTTTACCGCGAGAGAGTGATCTTCCATATTTTTAAGTCAAACTGAGGTGGATTTTCATTTTGCGTCTTTCACTCATGATTAAAATGAGGTTTTGTGTGAGTGTTTCACACCAGATTTTTCTAAAAATAAGCTAAAGACTCTTTTTACTTTCTCTTGCCTATATGAATATATAGGAAGGAAAGTATTGTTTTCATGTCGATTTTAAGAAATCGAGTTTTCACCGGATCTATACGTTTTCAGACCCCCTGAACCCAAAAAACATGTTTTTAGCGATTGGTCTGTGTGTGTGTCTGTGTGTGTGTGTGTGTGTGTGTGTCTGTGTGTGTGTGTGAACAGAATATCTCAAGAACGGAACGTCGTACGAACTTGAAACTTGAAACTTAAGTTACATACCACTACCGGACGCGACACGAACATTTTCATCAAAATCGGTCAACCGGAAGTAGTAGTTTATTCGTATAATTTTTCAGTTTTTTGCGATTTTCTCAAAAACTGGTCCTACGATTTTTTTTAAAATCGCCTATTTTACTCAATTTTTTATTCTCTACAAGATAGGGTAGGCGCCATGTTTGCTGAAATTCTCGGTGAGGCTGTTATCACGTAAAAACGTTGTTTTTTTAAGATTACGGCTTTAATATAAATTTTAGCGCAAAAACTTATATAATAAAAGTTGTAGAGAATTTAAAAACCTACAACTTCTGTTTCAAACATTTTTTTGTATGACGCTTAGTTTAGCGGTAATTTGCGATTTTCTGTTTTTTTCTCACGAAAACGTGAGAAAAATCGATTTTTTTAACATTTCGGTCTTAGTATGCATTTTACGACAAAAGTGTATATAATAAAAGTTATAGAAAATTAAAAGATCTACAACTTTTGTTTAGAGCATTTTTCTCTACAGAGCCTAGTTTAGCGTGAAAGTGTGATTTTCCGTTTTTTTTAAGCCAAATTGAGTTCGATTTTCATTTTGCGTCTTCCACTCATGATTAAAATAAGGTTATGTTTTTGAGGTTAGTTTTTGTTCATTTCTAATGTTTTAATACTAATGTTAGGTTTATTGTTAATTATTTGCATTGGCAAGAGAAAGTTGTGTGAGTGTTTCACACCAGATTTTTTTTAAATAATATGTTGTTTAGGCCAACAGCCGAAAGGCTGGTTTGAAACTTTAGAGGTTTTACTAAGTAAAAACGAGGAGTGAGGTGGTTTACAATTGCCTTCCTCACTGAGTTGAAAGAGTACGCTTATCAGGATGCCAGGCCCTCTGAAAAGCACCCACTTTCCACCCTGAAAATAACACCTTCATTTCATTCACCACAGGGTCTGCATGTATAGTGAAATTCATTACTCTCAGAGGAGATAACTCTGACTAGTGTCTTTTACACCTCTACCACTTCTGTTCTTAAATAGTTCAGTCACATGATTGGCTGACTATGTAACAAGAAACAGAACTATTTTTTGTAGCCCTGGAACCAACAGATCGAGTGCAATTAATTTAACACTTCACCTGCCCGTTATGAGTATAAAAAAATTATATTTAGTTAATTTTTTGAAGTGACGACTTCTTTTGGCGCGCCTAGACTGTGTTTTTTACACGGAAAAAAGTTTTGTTTTGCCGTCACGTCACGCTCGGCTATCAACAGTTACCATGGGAACAATTATCATTAATTAATTTACAAAAATCTCTTTTATTTAATTTGTTAACTTAATTAATTAATTAAGTAGTCAGTTCTGTCAATCAGTCAGTCCTGCGATGCCTGGTTTCTTTTGTATTATACAGTATATATAATTATTTATTTATTTATAGTAAATAATATAACGAATATAAGATATAAGTAGGTGAAAATTTTGGTAAATGGTTTTATTAGTTTTTTATCTAATTTATTAGGCTGCCATAATGTAATAGTGCACCTAAAACAAGACAAACCAACAAACGGGTTCTATAAAAGAGAATGTTGTAGAAAGGCATAAGTACTTGTAAAGTGACAAAGAATTAAATTTTTTTTCTATAGTTAACATAATAAATGGACTAAATAAGATAAAAATATTCAGGTATTTTTACTGGAAACACAATTAGCCACGTAACGTTGTCAAATAACGGTAGGCGCTACATTGTTACATGGTTACGTGTTATTATTAAATATTTGTTTTTGCACGATACCATTCATTCCACTTTATTTTTCTGGAATGAAATTCGGTTACGACTGTTGCGTAACACGACACATGCTTTACATGTCACAAACAACAAACAACATACACACACACACACACACACACAAAATAGCCGTCCAAATCACACTACTATATTTTCACTTTTTAACGATTATTCTTATCCGGCTCTTTTTTTTCACTTTCTCACGACTTTATGGTATATTTATGATTTTCAAAAATAAAATAACTTCTTAATAACTTATGAGCCTCAACGTTTCATGACCCGTGAAGACAAAAAAAAACACAGTATTCGAAGGATATTTCCTCTGTGTAAGTGTGCGATATTTTAATTTATTACTTTACAAAAAACATTACGATACGAAGTTACTTTTCTGAGTTACAGCTTAATATACATTTACTTATATTAACTTTTTTTGTGGTGGAAAAAATAACGTTACGGTTCCCCAAGTTCAAGGGCATATCGATCTAGTGCTTAGTTTTTCTTTCTATTAGGCCTACTACTACTACTTCGAAGAAGAAGAACAACAACAACAACAACAAGATGAAAAAGAAAAAGGAGGAGAAGAAGAAGAAGAAGTCAAAAACGATATTAAGAAAACCGGAATAAACCGAGAAAACTTAATAAGTCGAACCAAGTTCAGACAACTAATTACGAACTCTAAGGACTTCCATGAAGAGCAAAAACAGAATACCAGGGAAAGACAATACAGAAGAAAAGCCAACAGTGAACGAATGCGAAGAATTTGGACCACAAAAAGAGCATCCAGAAATGTCTAAACTCACCTCACGTAGTCTAAAATTGGTTCTATACGTGGGAAAACCTACTGCTATTATACTGAATTAGTGAGTTGTTTGTTTTTCGTTTTACACTTTGGTTTTGTTTTATTTTTAGCGAGTTGTGATTAAAACTAACGAAACTTTTAAATTGGCTATTAAAACATTCCGTTACAATATATTTAAGTATAAAAATAAATACAAAGAATACATATTAAACGTTATGAAAATCCAAAAGAACTTATCCATAAGTCTAAAAATCTAATCATGGGATTAGTAGCACACAATTTTAACACATTGACTGCTACACTAAATTTTGTGACACAGCGAAGTTCTTACAGTACGGGCCATCGTACTTTTTTTATTTTTTCAAATTTTATTCATTTTTCTTGTTATTTTACTTATTTTATTTAAAAACAAATTTTTTTTTTGTAAAATAAAGTGGTGACACTTTTGGATCACATGGCCTGCTGGATTAATTTTATATTTCAGAGCCATGTGACCCATTTTCGCGTCACAATAATCTACCTGTATACACAATATCTTATTATTTGAAAAAGGCTAACTATTTGAACAGGCTAAGTGTACAATGTCACTCTCTGAAACCATAACTTTTAAAACCATATTAGTAATACACGACTTAAAAATGAGTATTATACTGTGACTCATTTTTGATGCACATGGCTCATTTTTAAAGAAAATTGTGACACATATTTAGGTCAGATAGTAGTCAACGTGTTCAGGGCAAGCCAGCGCCTCAAACATCAAAATTATTGAGAGGTTCCAGAACCATTACGAACGCTCTCTGGTACGTTGATAATCGTTAGGGATCATTTTTTTTAGTTGCACTATAAGTATCATCTTCACTGAGTTTCAGCCAAATAGCTGGTCCGCAACTTAAAAAATGAGTAAATTTAGGTTTAAGGGTTGAACACCATTTCAACCCCTTAACGGTGTAATATCGAAAACGTTTGTGTTTACCTTTTCTATTTACTTTAAAGGGAATAATCCCACCAAGGTTCAGCCTTCTAGTTTTAGTACAAGTAGAAGAATTAGTGATAAATGAATGAATAAGTCAGTCAGTTGGTGAAGACTTTCTCATTTATGTATAAAGATACATAATACATAAACCATGTTTTATATGGTGTAACCGTATATTTATTCTTAAGAATACATGATACAGTAAAACTAAGCTTAGTTTGAACAGCGTCAGATACTTTGCGCCTGTAAAGCGTTCAACCACTGCATTTAACTGGTATACAGAGCTAAAATAAAGGTGAAATAATAGCGTACATATAGAAAAAACAATAAAGGGATTTTTAAAGAACAACATTCAAGACAAGTTTTATTAGATCGGTTATAAATCTCCTACCAATTGATAACCACTTGGCTCAGTGAAATCAGATACAAAATTATTAATTTCTACTGCACTCAGCTGTTTGTTATCGGAGTCGAACAAATGAGATGTCATTTTCTAAAAGAGAGAAGCAATGTCAGAGGGACCACTTCACTGCGTTTAGCACACAAGAATAAAAGCCTAATACTGTACTGGCCATCTTGAATTAAGAAGAAAGCGTGTAAATACAAATATATCGATACACAAAGAAACTAGACTCGACTAATCAATCTTAATAAATTCCAACACTACAAATATTCTGACAGAAACAATACGAAAGGAATAGGTGTTTTAAATTCACCCGTTTGAAAGTTGTACGACGGTAAACTATTTTGTACGCCACTATTTCTATAAACAATTTTTCATGTTGTTTAAGTCATCAGCCGAAAAACTCGTTTGAACGTCTAAATGCTTTACAAAGTAAAACGAGCAGTGAGGTTTACAAGTGCCTTCCTCACTGAGTGGAAATATATACTTATCACCATTCCAGGCGCTCTGAAAAGCATCTAATTTCCCCTGCAAATGATTAATTCATTCACCACAAGATCTGGCTGTATATATACTGGTGTCTTTTACACCTATACCTCTTGTGTTCTTAAATGGTTCAGTCATATCATATAATTGGCTGACCATATGATAAGAAACAGAACTATTTTTTGTAGCCCTAGAACTAGTAGATCGAGTGCAAATAATTTAACATTCCACCTGCCTGTTACGGGCAATGTTTTATAATACCCAATAAATCCCTCTTAGTCACATTTCGTTTAAATGCCTAAACGAACGTGACCAGACCGCTTTGATTAACAATCTGTTTTTCGGACCAAGAAACGTAATGAAACTGTTTTTACACTAGAGTTGAGCCTAATAAGCATATGGAAGAGATTTGAGTTTTGCCAGGACTTTCATTTTGATGTTTTGACCTTCTCTAGTATTATTAAAGAAAATAAGTTCAGTTAGAAAGCAATAAAGTCTTGGGCATATGTGGGTAGTACTCCACACTAAATTTAGTATTTAGTGTACTATATTGTTGTTATTGAGTATTAACTATATTTATTTATTTACGCTTTAAACATCTGGTGTGACAGACTCACACGACTTTCTTTCTCTTGCCAATGCAAATAATGACAAATATACCCTAACATTAGTGAGGAAGGCAATGTGAAACCAATTTACTCTTCGTTTTACTTAACAAAACCTCTATAGGTTCAAACCGGCCTTTCGGTCGATGACCTAAACAACAACAAAAAGGGAAATAAAATCTCGTTCACATAAAATCACCAACATAAGAAATATTTTCTCTTTTGAAAATAAATAAAAAAATTAATTTATAATTTATTTTATACATACATACATACATACATACATAGATATACACAATCAATTTACATATTTTACCAGAACATTAACAGCTGCAAAATGGAAATACTAAGCGTAGGTATGAATCTCTGTGCAGAATAATAATTATACCATAATAGAACAAATTAAAAATAGAAACTGTAATTACATAAAACAAAGGGATTTCCTACTATTAAAAGGTTATTTACATACATAAATTGTTATATCATTGTAATTTATAAGAAAAATATTTACTTAGAATACATTAAATAAGTGCATAAATAATTGAATCTAATATAATGATTATAGGGCTGTTTACCGGTAGCAAAATCCGTCAAAGTTTTTATATTTATGGATAAGTTTCTTTCAATGTATGAATATAAAACGTGAAATCTGAACCAATATATTTTAAATGGCGATTCTGTTTGTTCTTAAATAAGAGTTCTACCTAGAAAATTAAAATAATAATTTTTAGATGGTTGTAAAGAGGACGATTTTAGAAATCTGTGAAAAGTTCGAAAATTGAAATTGGTATGAGCTGTAACAAGATTTTTCAAAGAAAATAACAAAATAAATGAATTAAAGTTTTAGTGGTGCAATGATTCTGATGGTAACATGACATAGTCTCATTTACCGCACAACCTGTTGTTCTCTATTTCTGCTGAGAAATTATATAATCTAATCTTAGTCACACCTTTCTTAGCTGTAATCTTTATCCAGAGATTAACTCTATTTACATCCAAATTTTTGAAGAACGGATTTTACTTTACGTGATGCCCACATATTTTCAACCCTCTTAGGCGACCTCCTACTTCATGTCCTAAGACCGTCATTCTGTTACCATTTCATTTTGTTGGCTAACACAATATTTAAAGTTTACAATTTATTGACTGAACACAAACTGATCTATTGAATTAGGATACAACAAAAAATAAAAGGCCAAAAAGTTTATCAAAGCAAAAATCTGTTCTAGAAATAGTGATGTCACTCAAAACTCACTATAGGAATATATTGACACAGAACAGCCAGTTCGCAATTATTTATCACGAGTCACCTGGGTACTATTTTGTTTTTTCAGTAGTTGTTAAATTAGGGTAATAAATAATAAAATAAGATTTTCAGTATTAGGAAAAATCTGATATATACAGATCTGAGATATACAGATATATACAATCTGATATATATAAATCTGGTATATACAGGGTGATTCACGAAGATATGCCTAAACTTTGGGAGCTCATTGTACATGTAAAAATAATGAAAAAAGTTTATATAAACATGGGTCCGGAAATGCTTCGTTACAGAGTTACGGCTAGTGAAAGATTTCGCCCCAGATTCAGCTCACCAGGTGAAATGAGGTCTTCCTGAAATTCTGGTAAGGTAGATTAAGGGGCGAATGCACTCGTTTCTTATGGTTTTTGACCTGATAAATTGAATAAAATAGGTCCCAGAACTGTAAGTTAAATAGTTTTTAAGAAAACCAGTGTCAAATGCAAAAAATGGAGTAAAAAATACATATTTTCATCTTTGGGCAAGAATAACTTTGTTATTTCACCAAGAAACAGTTAAAATTTTTGAATAAAACATGTAGAAAATTTTATTCTGGACAAACCGGTGTAAATTAAGTACACAGAAAGCGAATAGTTTTTGAGAAAACCAGTGTCAAATACAAAAAATGGAGTGAAAAAAACATATTTTTTCATCTTAGTTTTTCCGGTTAATTTTACTTTGTACTCATATGAATAAAAATTCATTTAATCAAACATCTATTCGCTTTCTGTGTACTTAATTTACACCGGTGTGTTCAGAATAAAATTTTCTACATGTTTTATTCAAAAATTTTAACTGTTTCTTGGTGAAATAACAAAGTTATTCTTGCCCAAAGATGAAAAAATGTGTTTTTCACTCCATTTTTTGCATTTCATACTGGTTTTCTTAAAAACTATTTAACTTACAGTTCTGGGACCTGTTTTATTCAATTTATCAGATCAAAAACCATAAGAAATGATTGAATTCGCCCCTTAATTTACCTTACCAGAATTCCAGGAAGACCTCATTTCACCTGGTGAGCTGAAATCCAGGCATAACTTTCGCTAGCCGTAACTCGGAACGAAGCATTCCGGACCCATGTTTATATAAACTTTTTTCATTATTTTTACATGTACAATGAGCTCCTAAAGTTTCTGCAAATCTTCGTGAATCACCCTGTATTTGGGTACCTCCACCTTGTTTCAGCCATATTCCACTTCCAGAATTTATTAAACAAGATCTGGTGTGAAACACTCACACTACTTTCTCTTGCCAATGACAATAATCAATATAACTTAATATTAGTAATAAAACATTAGAAATAAACAAAAAAACTAACCTCAAATAATATAATATAATTTTAATCATGAGTGAAAGACACAAAATTAAAATCAAACTTAGTTTAGCTTAAAAATACAGAAAATCACTCTTTAAGATTAAACTAGGCTCTGAAGAGAAAAATGCTCTAAATAAAAGTTGAAAAGTTGCTCAAATAAATAAAAAATAAAAGTTGCAGATTAGTTGTAGTAGTAGTTGTAGATCCCTAATTACACCCTAATTAATCTACGCGTATACAAAAAATGTTAGAAATAAAAGTTGTAGGTTTTTAAATTTTCTACAACTTTTATTATATACATTTTTGCGCCAAAATCTATAATAAAGCTGCAATCTTAAAAAAACAATTTTTTTACGAGAAAACAGCCTATCCAAGAATTTCAACAGACACGGCGCCTACCCTATCTAGTAAAGCATAAAAAAATGTAGTAAATGGTGATTTACTACTACTACAAATGGTGTAGTAATGGTGATTTTTAAAAAACTCGTAGAAGCTGTTTTTGAGAAAATAGCAATAAAGTGAAAAATAACACGAATTTTTATGAAAATGTTCGTGTCGGATGCTCTTGTGGTATCTTACTTAAGTTTTAAGTTTTAACTTCTTATGAGGTTTCGTTTTTGAGATATTCTGTTCACACACAGACCAATCGCTAAAAGCATGTTTTTTGGGTTCAGGAGGTCTAAAAACGTGTAGATATATCCGGTGAAAACTCGATTTCAAAAAATCGATATGAAAACAATATTTTCCTTCTTATATATTCGAATATAGGCAAGAGAAAGTAAAAAATAATCTTAGTAGTATTACATTTATAAAAATTTGTCACTTCATTATTTTAATTACTAATGTACTAATACAGAAGTAGTAGATAAAGACAGTAAATTAATCTACATTTGAGCGTTGGAAACCATAGTTCGGTATTTTTGCACCTCAAATTAAAATTAAGTAAATAAATATTTTAAGGTATGAATTAAGGAAATGCAAATAAGTTTGTACAATTTAAAAGATATTGTAGAGGAATCAGAATTAAAGAAATACGGGTGTACAGATATATTCATTAAACATTATTCTAAGACGTTACCAGCTACAATCCATAAATCAATTTCTTTAGGAATGTTAACATTTTTATTTCGATTGAAAATAAAAGGGATAGGTATATTTATGATTTATTAGTTTTCTCTAAATGTACGGATACTATCTTCAACATTTATGTTTAAATCTCTATTGCAAACTCAATTATTACTTGCAATAAGGAAAACGGGGGAAGGAAGGTGATATTAAACTACGGTAACCGAAAGCCATACAATGTTTATATAATGATTATTATTATTTATTTTCCAAAAATTATTGACATCAATAATTTTACACAGTATTACATATACATATGCATTTACCTCTAATTTAAAATTTATGCACAAGATGGAATATTAACCTATCCAACTGGCTTCTATGCCGGGATACCGGGTTCGATTCCCGGTTAAACCTGGAATTTTTCATCTATCTCACCGTCTGCATTAGTAGTAATTGCAGAACAGTCGGACGTTAAACAAAAAACAAAACATCTTACTTAATACAATTCAAATTTAAATTGGGTTTTCCATATCTAGAATACGTTAATTTAGTATTTATTTTACAACCTCCAAATATTAACCCAAAGTTTCAAACCTCAAACTGATAACCTTTTAAATTTCAAACCTTAAAACTTTAATCCTTCAAACTTTCAATTTCAATCTATAAAATATCAAACTTCAACCTGAAAGGTTTATAACTTATTATCTAAAACTTTCAAACCCAAATTAAAAATTGTTAAACTTCAACTTAAAAATATCAACCCAAATTTTTTCAAATATCATACCTCAAAATTTTAACTCCTTAAACCTTATAAAACTTCAAACGTTAAAACTGTAACTTTTGAGTTCGAGATTTGTTGTTTATAGGTATTACGTTTCAAAGTTTAAACGCCTTAAAACCTCAAACTTCGAATTTTGAAACTTCAAACATCAAACCCAAACTTTCAAATCTCAACCTTTTAAACTTTCAAATTTCAAAACTTCAAAGTTCAAATTTAAAACCTTTGAACGTCAAACCTCAACCTGAAACGTTTATACCTTAAACCCTCTAACGTTAAAATTTTCAAAAAATAAATTTTGAAATTTTAGACTTCCAAGCATTAACCTCAAACTTAAAAACTAATTATTTTCATCCACCCAACCCCTTTGACGGCCGAATTTCACCTTATGGTAAATTGCGGGCGCTGCGCTCCAGCATTTCTATGGTTCTGATCCATTTATGCATTCTGATCTATCTAACCCCTGTGACGGGTGCTCGAAACGAGCACGGCCCGAGGCGCCGCGTCGGGACGAGATCACAGAAATAAAGGTGCAAATCATTCCTTTGTGTTCTGTCCACCTAAGCCATTTATTTAATTCACCTTTAAATTTTATGATCTACCGTATAATTTTATAATTTTGAGGAAGCATGTTGTACAATTTGGGGGAGGGCCAGGTAAGAAAAATGTATTTGGAATATATGTGCAGTTGTTTAGGTCATCAGCCGAAAGGCTGGTTTGAACCTGTAGAGGTTTTACTAAGTAAAACGAGGAGTGAGGTGGTTTACTTTGCCTTCTTTACTGAATGGAAAAGTACGCTTATCAGCATACCTGGCCCTCTGAAAAGCACATTTTTTCACTCTGCAAATGACACCTTCACTTCATTCACCACAGGGTCTGGCTGTATAATGAAATTCATTACTTTCAGAGGAGATAACTCTGATTAGTGTCTTTTACACCTCTACCTCTTATGTTCTTAAATGGTTCAGTCATTTAATTGGCTGACCATGTGATAGGACACAGAACTATATATTTTACCCCTGCAACGAACAGATTAAGTGTAATTAATTTGACACTCCACCTGTCTGTTATGGGCATTTGGAAAATATATCTGACCCGTTGGTGTAAAGGTCAGCGCAACTGGCTTTTATATCGGGATCCCGGGTTCGGTGTCTAGTAAGGTAATCATTTTTAACTTTGTAAATCACCTTATATCATTTATGTTAAAACTACAAGATAAATTACAATTTTTTACTGCAAAAAGAGAAAATACAATTAATTGACATGTTAATACGCGATGCGTTATCGGCAAACATTGTTCAGACATACTTACTCAGATAAAAAAATAAGAGATTTCTATAAAAGGCCTGGCCCCCCAGCATTTAAGCAATCGGTTAAAATTATATCTACATTTACATGTAAACAACGCTTCAATTAATTTTTTAAGTTTTGCAATTTATACCTGTTGCACTAAATTGTTCATCGCAAAAATAATTTATTCGTGATCGACCCTATCATTAAAAAATTTCATTGAAGAAATGCACCGATATTAATCTGAGGGAAAATAACGAATAAAAAACCGGTAAGCAGAAGCCAAATGAAGTTTTATACCGGTTCGAATGACCTACGGCAGAAAAAGTTCAAATTAAATTCGAGCAAAACGAGTAAGTTTATACGGTTAGAACGCCACAACATCAGAAGAAAATGAAAGTCACTTTACCTTATTCAATGAATTTATGAAAACGAAGAAGACGAACAGTAATTAAGAAAGTAAATAACTGACTTATCTTTTAAAGAAACCTGTCTTCATAAAGCAAAAGTATTCAATTACTATTTAAACAACTGAATTCACGCGTCATTTTTGTGACTTCTGACGATTAAGCCCGTTATCCTTTCCATTAACTTACCTTAGGTTAAATGTTGGGTACATTTTCACCAATATAGTAATACCCATTTCAGTTACTAATTAATTAAAACAAAATGTGTAGGCCTAATTTTCTTCACGAAATGTCCACTTTCACAATTCATCAATCAGAACTGTTTATTAGATTATCAACAAATAAAAAATAGCAAAAGCAGTGAAACAATAGCTAATTTAAAGAACAACCTATGTATATAATGACAAAACCGAAAAAAAACTTGTCAAATACATAAATAAAATATACGTGTAAGCTATCCACCAACTACAAAAACAAAAACCATCGCGTTATCACATTCGTGATAGGACATAACTTTTAGAAAAATATACATATAATGTAAAATTTTTAAATATGTATATGTATAATTATTTTGTTATTTAGGAGATGTTTAAAATATTTAAAATTCCTCTCCCGAATAAAAATATTCACACGGTTTCCACATGGAAACTAGGATTTTTAAACAGGAAAAGAATTTAAAAAATTGAGTTAGAATATACTTCCGACCTACTGGGTTCTTTTTTTTTTTGTTTAACGTCCGACTGTTCTGCAATTACTGCTAATGCAGACGGTGAATGATGAAATGATTTTTTTGTAACGTATGAAAAAATGCCGTGCCTGAATGGGATTCGAACCCAAGACCGCATGATGAGAGGCGAGCACGTTACCAACTTCGCCAATGCGACGAACCTACTGGGTTCGTCTACAGGTAAAGTCGTCACCGCGAGTCACTATTTACGAGCTGATTTTTGGAGACGAAGGTTTCTGGTTCAAATCCTAGTAAACATAACTATTTTTATACGGATTTGAATACTAGACAGTGTTTATCGGTGTAGTTTGATGGTTAGGGTTCAATTAACCATACTCACTTAGGAATGGTCGGCCTGAGTCTGTACAAGATTACTTTTTCTTTACAGGTCATACACATCATCCTCATCTCATTTTGTCATGGAATTGCTTATTGTTCAGGGTTTAACAGATTGCAACGTACACACATTAAACAAAAGAATATACTTAGTTTAAACAAATTTATATTACGTAACCTGGCTGCTCGCGGCAAATTCAGAGAACTAAACAAAAAACAAACTCAAGGCCAAGGTAAAACCAAATCATGAAATATATTCACTAAATCGTTTAATAAAAGAATTTACCGAAAGGGCAGCAAATCGTACACACAAAATCTGGTGTGAAACACTCACACAACTTTCTCTTGCCAATGCAAATGATTAATAATAAACCTAACATTATTAATAAAATATTAGAAATAAACAAAAACTAACCTCAAAAACATAACTTTATTTTAATCACGAGTGAATGACGCAAAATGACAATCGAACTCAGTTTGGCTTAAAAATACGAAAAATCACGCTTTCACGCTAAACTAGGCTCTGTAGAGAAAAATGCTCTAAACAAAAGTTGTAGATCTTTTAATTTTCTATAACTTTTATTATATACACTTTTGTCGTAAAATGCATACTAAGACCGAAATGTTAAAAAAATCGATTTTTCTCACGTTTTCGTGAGAAAAAAACAGAAAATCGCAAATTACCGCTAAACTAAGCGTTATACAAAAAAATGTTTGAAACAGAAGTTGTAGGTTTTTAAATTCTCTACAACTTTTATTATATAAGTTTTTGCGCTGAAATTTATATTAAAGCCGTAATCTTAAAAAAACAACGTTTTTACGTGAAAACAGCCTCACAGAGAATTTCAGCAAACATGGCGCCTACCCTATCTTGTAGAGAATAAAAAATTGAGTAAAATAGGCGATTTTAAAAAAAATCGTAGGACCAGTTTTTGAGAAAATCGCAAAAAACTGAAAAATTATACGAATAAACTACTACTTCCGGTTGACCGATTTTGATGAAAATGTTCGTGTCGCGTCCGGTAGTGGTATGTAACTTAAGTTTCAAGTTTCAAGTTCGTACGATGTTCCGTTCTTGAGATATTCTGTTCACACACACACACACACACACACACACACACACACACACACACACACACACACACACACACACACACACACACACACACACACACACACACACACACACACACACACACACACACACACACACACACACACACACACACACACACACACACACACACACACACACACACACACACACACACACACACACACACACACACACACACACACACACACACACACACACACACACACACACACACACACACACACACACACACACACACACACACACACACACACACACACACACACACACACACACACACACACACACACACACACACACACACACACACACACACACACACACACACACACACACACACACACACACACACACACACACAGACACACAGACACACAGACACACAGACACACACACAGACCAATCGCTAAAAACATGTTTTTTGGGTTCAGGGGGTCTGAAAACGTATAGATCCGGTGAAAACTTGATTTCGAAAAATCGACATGAAAACAATACTTTCCTTCCTATATATTCATATAGGCAAGAGAAAGTAAAAATTAATACATTTTTTTTAAGGGATATGCGAACCAGAATTTACAAAAATATTAAAAAAAAAACAATGTATAATGTCATGAATCAGGCGTACATTAACAATTTTTTTCAGGTTTATCCAGCCGTTACTTGAAACTTAGTACCAATTAGTAAAAAATTGCAACATTACTACAAAATTTTCCTCAGCGTTTAGGCCTACTTAGAAGTTTAAATATTTTTCTACCAAACAACTATTTAGAAAGGAATTCGTGTACACAGTAAAAATGTTTCATTAATCAAATATATTTTTAAACATTTTTAAATTACCACAACGTTTTAAATCTTGTGGTAATTTATTAATGTATTTCCTACCTGCATAAGTAGGGTTTTGTTCAAACAATTTAGTGTTGTGATTAGCAACATACGAAGTAATCAGTCCGGTGGGCTGATACCTCACAGTGGTACATTTTTAAAATTGTAAGTATAATTTAGGTTTCAGCATAGTATGGTTCTAACCTCAAAAACATAACAGAACTTGAATCCTTCAGGCAAAAACAAATAAATTAAAACAGTGGGCATAAATAAAAAATAATCAGTTATAGAATAATATTAACCATACTTAGTCGGGCATTGTGCATTCGAATTTTATGATAAAAAAAATTTACGCAGAAAAAATTATAAATGATTTACGGAGAAAGTATGTAAATTGCATTCATCAGAAAAGTATTCAAGAATAAATTCGCTACCGTAAACGTTTTACCAGATAACAAATGGCGGCGGACTAAATCTGATTAAATTTTCCACCAAATCAAACATAATGAATAAGATAAGCCAACAAGATAAACACACGACACAAGCCTTATGTAGCTTATAAACAATCACATTTTGATTTTTGCTCATAAAGGATTTTAAGGAGAGTAATTCTCCTAAGGATAAATACAGTAGAAGTAGAGTCTCGAATATCTGACAAAAACGAGACCGGGAGATGGTCGGATAAGCAAATGTCAGATAATTCGGCACGATAAGATAATTTAAATAAATAGTATACTTGTTGGATTCTGAAAATAAATTTAATGAAACAAAATATAAGTTTTGCAAAAATTACGATAAATAATTTTAAGTTGTAAATACTGTTCGTGAAATAACAAGTTAAAGTAAATACCTAAATACTATCTACAGTTTTTAAAAAAATAGGGCCTAATAAGTAAAATTCAAAGAATATTTAACACATTTATCACAATAGCATAAATAAAATTTTCGGCAGTAGGGCTACTTTTAAAAAAATCTGGTGTGAAACACTCACACAACTTTCTCTTGCCAATGCAAATAATTAACAATAAACCTAACATTATTAATAAAATATTAGAAATAAACAAAAACCTAACCTTATTTTAATCATGAGTGAATGATGCAAAATGAAAATCAACCTCAGTTTGGCTTAGAAATACGGAAAATCACTCTTTATCTCTAAACTAGGCTCTGTAGAGAAAAATGCTTTAAATAAAAGTTGTAGATCTTTTAATTTTCTATAAATTAAATTATATACACTTTTGTCGTAAAATGCATACTAAGGCCGAAATCTTTAAAAAATCAATTTTTCACACATTTTCGTGAGAAAAAAACAGAAAATCGCAAATTACCGCTAAACTAAGCGTTATACAAAAAATTGTTTGAAATAAAAGTTGTAGAATTTTAAATTCTCTACAACTTTTATTATATAAGGTTTTGCGCTAAAATGCATATTAAAGCTGTAATCTTAAAAAAACAACGTTTTTACGTGAAAACAGCCTCACCCAGAATTTCAGCAAACATGACGCCTACCCTATCTTGTAGAGAATAAAAAATTGAGTAAACCAGGCGATTTTTAAAAAAATCGTAGGACCAGTTTTTGAGAAAATCGCAAAAAACCGAAAAATTACACGAATAAACTACCACTTCCGGTTGACCGATTTTGATGAAAATGTTCGTGTCGAGTCCGGTAGTGGTACGTAACTTAAGTTTCAAGTTTCAAGTTCGTACGTTGTTCCGTTCTTGAGATATTCTGTTCACACACACACACACACACAGACCAATCGCTAAAAACATGTTTTTTGGGTGCAGGGGGTCTGAAAACGTATAGATCCGGTGAAAACTCGATTTCTTAAAATCGACATGAAAACAATACTATCCTTCCTATATATTCATATAGGCAAGAGAAAGTAAAAATTACTCCTTTCGGAAAACCTCTGTTGCTTAATTGACATTTACGACAAAGACGTGCCCTTTTTTATGGTGGCAATATCAAATAAGTGTCGCATCATAATGATTTTGCTTATTAATTCACAGTCAGTCAATCACGTTCGATAATTCGAATGTCGGATGAGCGAAGGTTGGATAACCGTGATCTTACTGTATTATTCCTGTACCTTCTTATTTTTACTTTCTCTTGCCTACATGAATATATAGGACGGAAAGTATTGTTTTCATGTCAATTTTAAGAAATCGAGTTTTCACCGGATCTACACGTTTTCAGACCTCCTGAACCCAAAAAAAACATGTTTTTAGCAATTGATCTGTGTGTGTGCGCGCGCGCGCGTGTGTGTGTGGGTGTGTGCGCGCGCGCGCGTGTACGTGTGTGCGCGCGTGTACGCGTGTGCGTGCGTGCGTGTTTGTGTGCGTGTGTATGTGTGTGTGTGTGTGTGCGCGCGCGCGTGTGTGTGTGTGTGTGTGTGAACAGAATATCTCAAGAACGGAACATCGTACGAACTTGAAACTTGAAACTTAAGTTAGATACCACTACCGGACCCGAGACGAACATTTTCATCAAAATCGGTCAACCGGAAGTAGTAGTTTATTCGTGTAATTTTTCACTTTTTTGCGATTTTCTCAAAAACTGGTCCTACGATTTTTTTAAAAATCGCCTGGTTTACTCAATTTTATATTCTCTACAAGACAGGGTAGGCGCCATGTTTGCTGAAATTCTTGGGGAGGCTGTTTTCGTGTAAAGAAATTGTTTTTTTAAGATTGCGGCTTTATTATGCATTTCAGCGCAAAAATGTATATAATAAAAAATGTAGAGAATTTAAAATTTTACAACTTTCATTTCAAACATTTTTTTGTATAACGCTTAGTTCAGCGGTAATTAGCGATTTTTTGTTTTTTTTCTCACGAAAACGTGTGAAAAATCGATTTTTTTTAACATTTCGATCTTAGTACTCATTTTACGACAAATGTGTATGAAACCAAATTTATAGAAAATTAAAAGATGTACAACTTTTATTTTCAGCATTTTTCTCTACAGAGCCTAGTTTAGCGTGAAAGAGTGATTTTCCGTGTTTCTAAGCTAAACTTTGAGTCTTTCACTCATGATTAAAATAAGGTTATGTTTTTTGAGGTTAGTTTTTTTGTTTATTTGTAATGCTTTATTACTAATTAAATAATAAATACCTGTAATGTTTTATTGTTAATTATTTGCATAGGCAAGAGAAAGTTGTGTGAGTGTTTCACACCAGATTTTTTTTCATTAAAATCGGCATAACCATTCTTAATATAATATTAAGAAAAATTAAAGTGTGGAGTGAAATCCGGAAAAAGCAATAAAGTATAAAGCAATATCTGTAATGCACTTTGAGGTTAGCAACTGCGCCCGCGGGTAGTGTGGGAGGAAATGCTAGTTTATTACGTGACGATGATTGTTTATATGAATAAAAATTGAAGGAATCCCAAATACCTGACACCGAATACAGAGTATGGATTCGGTAACAGCAATTAACGTATGACTCAAGAGCTCATGTTTTGTGAAGGTCAAAGGTTAAAGAGTTCAGTGAAAGTGGTCAAAAGAGAGGATGGATAACAAGTTTTTGCATACAACACATAGCATAGAGGAACACAGAACGAGTTTTTAACAGCAGAGATTTCATTTCAATAACATAATTAAATAAACAACAACATTTTTCGATGAGAGTGGTTTCTGCGATTATTTCCTTAGATTTATTATCATCACGTTTGCCATGAAATGCCCCTGAACTCTAAAATTTTGGAAAAACCATCTATGTACAGGTAAACCATGTAGGTAGGTTATTCGGAGGATCCTCCACAGAAACACAATACCCGGTAAACGAATCACTGACAACGAAATAATATATACAACAGCAACCCTAAACACTGAACAAGCTATTCATACACACGGAAGAATACCAACTACGGTTGATCTATCACCCCACGAAAACTTCAACTGCCACCATTTTATCACAAGGATCCAAAAAATAGAAATCACTTAGGTACACAAATCGAACAATTGAATTCCTCTCCTCTAACTTGCATGTTCTTGTTTACGTCATCAACCGAAAGGCTGGTTTAAACCTTCAAAGGTTTTTCTAAGTAAAACGAAAAGTGAAGTGGTTTACAATTGTCTTCCTCACTGAGTGGAAAAGTATGCTTATCAGCAAGCCGGGACCTCTGAAACCCATCTACTTTCCACGATGTAAATGACACCTTCACTTCATTCACCACTGGTTGTTAAATGAAATTCATTACTCTCAAAGGAGTCTCTCAGACTAGTGTCTTTTACACATCTACCAATTCTGTTCAGTCATGTAGTTGGCTGACCATGTGATAAGAAACAGAACTATTTTTACTTTCTCTTGCCTATATGAATATATAGGAAGGAAAGTATTGTTTTCATGTCGATTTTTCGAAATCGAGTTTTCACCGGATCTATACGTTTTCAGACCCCCTGAACCCAAAAAACATGTTTTTAGCGATTGGTCTGTGTGTGTGTGTGTCTGTGTGTGAACAGAATATCTCAAGAACGGAACATCGTACGAACTTGAAACTTGAAACTTAAGTTACATACCACTACCGGACTCGACACGAACATTTTCATCAAAATCGGTCAACCGGAAGTGGTAGTTTATTCGTGTAATTTTTCAGTTTTTTGCGATTTTCTCAAAAACTGGTCCTACGATTTTTTTTAAAATCGCCTATTTTACTCAATTTTTTATTATCTACAAGATCGGGTAGGCGCCATGTTTGCTGAAATTCTCGGTGAGGCTGTTTTCACGTAAAAACGTTGTTTTTTTAAGATTACGGCTTTAATATAAATTTTAGCGCAAAAACTTATATAATAAAAGTTGTAGAGAATTGAAAAACCTACAACTTTTATTTCAAACATTTTTTTGTATAACGCTTAGTTTAGCGGTAATTTGCGATTTTCTGTTTTTTTTCACGAAAACGTGTGAAAAATTGATTTTTTAAAGATTTCGGCCTTAGAATGCATTTTACGACAAAAGTGTATATAATTAATTTTATAGGAAATTAAAAGATGTACAACTTTTATTTAAAGCATTTTTCTCTACAGAGCCTAGTTTAGAGAGAAAGAGTGATTTTCCGTATTTCTAAGCCAAACTGAGGTTGATTTTCATTTTGCGTCTTTCACTCATGATTAAAATTAGGTTATGTTTATTGAGGTTAGTTTTTTGTTTATTTCTAATGTTTTATTACTAATATTAGGTTTATTCTTAATTATTTCTATTGGCAAGAGAAAGTTGTGTGAGTGTTTCACACCAGATTTTTTAATAACAATAAGTAATATTTCGAAGCTGTGTAGCTACAATAATTTAAAGTGTAAGGAACTTTTAACATTTGGGGACATACAACGAAAACTAATGCCCATACCAGGCAGGTGGAGTGTTAAATTATTTGCACTCGATCTGCTAGTTCCAGGGCTACAGAAAATAGTTCTGTTTCTTATCACGTGGTCAGCCAATTTTATACGACTGAACTATTTAAGAACATAAGAGGTTGAGGTGTAAAAGACACTAGTCACAGTTATCTCCTCTGAATTTCATTATATAGCCAAACCAGTCGAGAGACTGATGATAAAATTTTTTTTAGGAAGTCAGCAGTTCAACCAAAAAATTTTGGCGTATACTTAAATTACTACGTTGACTAAAAAGTTCATAGGATTTTTGTTGTTTGCTCAATTTTTATACACAACATATGAAAAAATCAGTAAGAAATGTAGACTGAAAAAATACATGTAGATATTGTTATGAATGTAATTGATTAATATTGACTGAAAAAACTTTATGTTGATTAAGAAAACTGAAAGTTGGTTTTGCACAACTTTTACGGACAATTTCTATTTTTTACAATACATACCTAAATGTTTTTGGTGACTTTGTACATAATTAAATTGTCTTCAAAGTGATAATAAGTGAAGTTGGGTAACATAAATTTTAGTGTGAATTTTTTTATTTAAAAAAGAAATTTTCACAAAAAATTGGAAAAAATGTTTATTTTGGTATTTTTTTTAATTTTGAGATATGTGTTTTAAGTTAAATGTCATACAAGATCAATTCAGCGTGAACAAAAAAAATGTCAAGATATCTTAAAAAATAGCCAAGTTGTGGATAGATTTTATAAAATGCTACAAATCGCATAAAAATAGGCTGGCATTTATTAACAGTACCTAGAGGAAAATACCTGGCATTTTTTGGCAGGAACTCACAATATTCTCCTCACTGTAAGGTTAAATGTCAGTGTACGCCAAATATTAACACGGTAAATTCTACCTACTGTATAAAATGGTAACGTAACGTAATTATTATTATAAAATTAATAAAAATAATAATAATTATTATTATTATTATCATAATATTATGGTAACGTCTCTGTAATTTCTGTATAAGTAATAGATGTTCTGATCACCGGTTTTACGTAATTTTCCATGGCCTTTACAAATGAGTGTCAAATCATTCTGCTTTCTGCTTTGAATGAGGTAGCAAAAGTTAACTATTTCCTACCCTACAACAAATTTAACATTCGTACACTAAAAATATTATCTGAATTGACGATATTATTTACTTGAACAAACAGGTATTCGTGTATTTATACGTATATTTGCGTTGCAGTATGATTAATGCCTACCAGTTGTTTGTAGGATTGTGTTCATTTATATAAATTTCTCGGTGTTCATAACAATAATAATTACAATAATAAACATTATTTACAATATATTTAATTTCACTTACTGTTATGTAGAAATCAGTATTTAGCATTTATCACACCCATTCTTCGAGTATTAGATCCTACTAGTGTTTCATCTTAGTTTACATAATATAATTAAATTTTACAAATATTTAATTAAAATTACCGCTATACTTTCACAGAAACACATGCTTTTACCTATATAATTTAATAATTTATTATTAAATCTAATTTACTGCGTGATTTCTATTGATGAAATTCAAGTCAGTTTTACATAATAATTGCTGCTTTTTTAATAAGTACATAATATTTTTTACCATAGATTGCAGTAAGGGTGTAATTTTTAAAACCTCAATTTTTCTAATCTATATATAATAGTTTATACCGGATGTCCAAGAATCTAGGAATGCCTGAACTGTAGAAAACTCAGTGTGACTAAGTAACCAGAATAAGTAATTATTTTATCAAGAAACCTATTATATACGTAATGTTTGAAATTTATTTCCGTCATCTAGGGTCAGCCATATTGGATTTAATTTTCTTATTATTAATATAATGCGTATGATACATGATTTCGATCTGAAGTTTTTAAGTGAAGTCAATGTAAAAGTCAGATGGATATATTTTTCTGTTTCTTTTTCGATATTCAAATTAGGCTACACTGTTCAGATTGAGCTAAAACAGCTATCCCTTACTTCTATTCTTCATCAACATTTTAAATAACAAGGATTCTAAATAGAGATCAGATAATTAATTGAAAATAAGAAAATTTTTAATTTATCAATTTCTATTTCTATAGTTAATATTTTGAATCCCCTGTATATAGATAAAAACTTAATTACAAAAGTGATAATTTAAAAAAATGACACACCATTTTCCTTTACCACTAGAGTTTTGCAAAGTTTGAAGTAATGAATACAAAAAAACTCTGTCTAAGAGAGATTTTGAGAAGGTTTCATAAGAATAAATCAGACAAGCAAAACACAACCTATAAGTACTACGGCACAAGTAGCAAATTAAAAAAATTAATTTACTATTAACTTAGTGGTGATAAAATTAATTTATCCAACAATGGTTTCTGTTACTCAAGAATAGATCAATTTAGTAGTTTCACGTTTATTTTCTACTACTGCAACTACTACGATACTGTTAATGTGTGTTGGTAATTAAAACTATGTGTTAAATATACACATTAAACACATATTATATATTTATTATATTATACGTTAGTTATATATATTCATATATAACTAACTAACGAATAAAACTACTTATAGAGCTACTAAAATATTACACTACAATATATGGGTGTATAAAAAATACTGGTCACCTACGTGGCGCAGTGGTTAGCGCGCTACGCTGCAAAGCGAAGATCCTAGGAAAATAAGATTCAAAGTAATTAAAAATTTGTTTCTTAAAATAGGTAGCAATGTCGGGTGGATTATGGACGATGATGGTATCGGTTAACTTTCTCCACAAATCGTTAACCTCTTCGACAACACTTATTAGTACTTTTAAGTTTTCCGAAAATGTGTTTTTGCATGATTGTACATTTTGGGAATTAAATATTTTGATTTGTATTGGAGATATTTGGATGAATTTTTTTTAATGTTCATAATTTCTTGCTCTATTATCTGTTGAATGATTAATACAAAAAAAATTTATACGGATTTAGTTAAAAAATAATTTGTTAATACATAAAATATATTTTTGTGAAAATATGGTTTTTCTTCAATTAATTTCTTGAAAGAAAAACTACATACAAGAGCATTAAAATATACTAGACAGCAACTTTCTGTATTTTTTGGCACAAGAATCATGTTGATATCTTTCTTGGTTCCTGAGATATTTGATTCCCCGTAAAAGCCTGCTTTTCCACCCTCACCCTTATATTAGGAGCTGTAATTAATTTTTTGGCCTGGTTCAAGTGGTATATAATAACTAGTAAATTACTCTTTCATTTAAAATATATAATGGTAAATTATAGCCAGTAGTTTTCATTTTCATTTTCTGGGTTGACGGTAGTCAACCCAGAAAATGAAACTCATGTACCTCCTTAATGTACCTTAGTACCTCCTTAAGTACACTGAATTCTTGAGAAAGCTGCTCCGATGGATACTTGTTAGTTTTTTATTAATTATTCCTTTGTCAGCTTCTGAACTTCCTGTAGAGAGTCCATAGAAGAGGAGTTAATACCACCCCACTTTATAATACCGTACGTTAGTTAGTACCGACCGCACGATGGATAAGCAAAGAGTTTTTAATGCCTCCTTATTCAGTACTCTTCTATGTTTTCTGAAAGTAAATTCTAACTTCCTTAGACGCTAACAAATACTTTGAATGCGTTCAGTCCATTTAAGAAGGCCTTCAATTTTTATACACAGGTACTTTATTATTTGCTGACGAAGAACAGCTTTCCAAAATCAGTTCACTACGTCTGGATAGGTGTGTACTTTTAATCTATCAAATTCGGTAGTCCTAGAAGTGACGCAGAAAAAGGAAGAAACTATATTTGTTGACAATGAAGTATTAACAAATTTCAATCGATTCATTTCTTTACATTTCTGAACCCTATTTCAGTCTTACATTTGGTTTCCTCCGAGGTAGACCCATTGAATAACAAAATTGTATGACCCGCAAAACTATAGGATAGTCCGTCCCTCAATATTTAAGTAACAAAACTGTTACATAATTATATCAGACACAGTATTGGATTAAGAACTGTTCTTTGTGGGACCCCATATTAAATTATTACTTTGCTGTCTGTTGACACATTGAGTACGGTTTGATAAGTATTTAGATAATAAAAAAAGTTTCTGTGAATAGACAAGGAAATTTTTGTTGCGAATGAATAAGTGACTCAAATATACGACACTAAACTTGTGTACCTGAAACAGACTGTATAAGCACTGAACCTTTTCTGAGAACGCGCTCTTCTGATTGAAAGATGCGACCAACAAAACGTTTAAATGCAAAATTTGTTTCTTAAATATAGGTAGCAATGTCGGATGGATTATGGACGATGATGGTATCGGTTAACTTTCTCCACAAATCGTTAACCTCTTCGACAACACTTATTACAAACCTAATTGTTACATCGTGAGTAAGTCACACATCGGCCCTGGGGTATTCCGCTTCGTCTTCGCCGTTCATAATACTTCACATTTCATATTTTAGAAATCGGTATTGCACTTCATTAATTTCTATTATAAAACGGTTAAGTAAGAATGCGGGGGTTACCAAACACGAACGAACACGTAAACAACACGCCTACGCTAAACACAAACACATTTATAAAATCACGACGTATTCCTTGTTCGCAACCGTTTTTACATTTTGAAAATCACCTATTCAACAAAGTTTACATCTTATCAAAAAAAAAGTTTTTGTTACTTTACAGAAAAAATTCTGCAATCGTGACAAATCCCCACCAAGATTTATTTTTTCTTCAGGAGAGGTTAAAATTAATATATTAATTTGCATAATAATCTTAAAACTATAATTTCTTGTTTACTGAAGTAACCTAATAAGACTTACAGTTCCTACAGTTGCTGAAATTTCAACTTTTTATACCAATCCCATTGTTATCTGTTTAAAACGCTCACGGGTTAAATGAGGTTCTGCTGGAAACACAGTTTCAATGTAGTCTCTAAACCAAGAATAGAAGTCCGTGTGTATGTTCTATAAAGTGACACTCGATGATTCTATAGTTTAAGTTCCTTTAATTAATGACATTCCGTCATTTTACAGTTGTTAATAAATCTGTTTTAATTTGCCACCGGTCAGAACAGATGCGAATTACTTTTGCCCGCTTGTTAAGAAACTAAGGTAATATATTATTATCGAAAATTATGGTTATAAAATAGATTTATTTATTTATTTATTATAAGTTCCAGACAGTTTCGTCAGCAATGTCAATTGCTTACTAATTGATTATTTATAGGTAGATAATATTGTATTCGTAACAGTGCGTTAATTCTAGTTAACGGACAGATAAATTTATTATTAAAAAATGCTACACTTTTTTCTTTTTCCGTCCGACTATTTTGGAATTACTGCAAATGTAGTCGATGAGAAGGATAATAAATGAAAAGGAATGATGAAAAAATGCCAGAACTGACCGGAAATCTAATCCGGATCCTTGGGGTAGAACCCAGGTGCGTTGACCACTACACCACGGGCCAGCCAGATGTTACTAGCTGCTCAGAACATTTTACTTTAAATTTCATTATAACCCCTCTAAAATACAGATTGCTACATTAAAATCTAAAAAAAAATTGAAATCTAAAATCGGATGTAGTTCCAACAGAATACCTTCCTGGGAAGAAACCTTCTCAGCACAAAAATTAGACAAAATTAATTAGAACGAAGAAACAGGGGAAATTTAATTCAAAATTATGCTCACTGTGAATCGATACGCGCGAACAATGATAAGTCATGTAGGACGAGTTCCAGATTCCGAAGAAGTCAGTCTAAAAACTAAATTACAACAAACGGAAGAGTTCAGAATTTGGAAGCATAACATATGAACTTACACAAAAATCTGTACGCTTTTATGGAGAAAAATTATGAAGCTATTGCAGAGTAAGTAACATTATAAATGAACAATTCAAATTGTTACGGGTTGAGAAAATTACCGATACTTCCATTTTTAATTTGTAGGGTTTAGCTATTTTACCACAGAAATAAAAAAAAATTCATATTTTCGTCCGAATTAAATTTTCTACTTCATTAGTAACATACAAAATGGTTTCTACCAAAATGCACTCAGTCAACAGACCGATTCTACAACATCTGATAAATAGTGATGCCAGGACTCCATCTTCCGTGACGTAGATACGCGGAGCGGACCAAAGTGAGCTGTGGGAAGAGCACACCGTCTAGTTCAGTGGTTCCCAACGAGTGTGCCGGGAAACTTCTGAGACTTTGTGATAAAAAGAATTAAAATAATTTCACTCAATATTTATTTAAAAAAAAAAGAACAAGAAGAGAATAATATTCAAGAACGTATTTTATAGGGAATCCATTGGCGTACGCCTTACAGCAAAATATTAGTTTAATTAGTGAGAAACTTGAGCTTACATAAAAGTTCAATTCATGGTAGAATTGAAGACACGAGCATTTCTGGTCAACTGAGATAAGTCTCTCGCGCTTCTTGTTTTATATGTTTATTTTTATTTGTGTCGAAAAGCCCAGATCGCACAAGTAGGTGGTTGAAAAATGTAACAAGGTATTAACTGCTTCCATAGTTATTAGTGGGTACTATTTCTTTCTAACTTGTCCGTTAGTGTACCGCGGGAACTCTCTACATAAGATAATGTGCCGTGATCAAAAAATGTTGAGAACTACTGTCTTTACGCCATGTTTTGACACTAGGAGCAGAAATTAATATTCTTTGTAGTCTACAAAAATACTTCTTTAAAATAAACAAAACCAAAAATTGATTTTTAGCTAAAGTTATCAAAATATGTTTACTTCAATCCTTAAAGATACATTAAACCGATGTTACATCAATAAAATGTTTCAAAAACGTGCTAACATTTTTAATTAAACAAAATTAAGCCTAATATAGTAAATCTGTGGTCGTAAGAATTACGTTCTGGAATAATTCTTGGAACTCAGTTTTCTCTTTGAACCAACAGTTTTAGAACAACACAGAACTGAATAGAAACCTTTCTTCAAAATTCTAAATAGGGGCAGTCACTCTGAACAGCTTATGCAAAATTACAGTAAACATTTGAAAAATTAACGGGTAAATATAATATAAATAAATATTTATTTTAATTTACTTCAGTTTTTGTTACTTTATATCTTCACACGTGAAATGTTACCGTTTTAAAATGTGTGAACTCTGTGATTCTCAGTTTGAGCTTGGACACTCGCTCCAATTAAATGAAATGTTAATTTAGCGTGGAAAGATCGTGAACGTTTTTGAGGTGATTGTTTTCTCAGCACCTGTTTGGCTAGTCGGTTAGGCCTAGCTAAGGCACGGATGGTTTTACTTTCTAATGAGCCCGTAGTGGCACCAGCAGGGAATAGGCAATAGACAATAGGCACCGAACGTTTCACCAGTAACTTGCCCCCTCCAGTACAAACGACATCCAGAACGCATTTTAAGCACGCTTAAAATTTAAATTATGTTAGAACAGTATTTAATTTATGAATGAGTAGATCAGAGAAAGTGATAAACTAATTCCTGACGTTCACACCATTAAAAATTAAGCGATCATGCGTACATGTGTGCTTGTGTGAATACGTACACGGAATCGTCTTTATTTCTGTTAATTCATTTAAAACGACATCAAAAACAATTTAAATGTTACACAATTCTCTACACCATTTAATCCATCTCATTATAAGAAAACATATATAAATTTCACTCGTACACACAAATCAACATTTTCGACAAACAAAAATTTTAGATTATAAAAGTAAGCACGTGTGTGAAACACACTACACGCCTCCGTAGAATTATTTCTATGAATAAATTAATTAGACTTAAGTGCTCTTTGATTTTACGGATATAACAACAGAAAACTAAAGAGAACTAAAGTAATAATAAATACATTGAATTTAAAAATAGATAAATCTTATTTAGCCAACTTCTTTATTAACAAATTATAATGAAATATTTAAATTTTATATAACAAATTTATTAGTATTATTATAAGCATATTTTATGGCAAATTAATATACTACTGTAGACAATTCGAACTGGCACAACCCTTGCTCTACGTGTACTAACAGTTCTGCATACAGTATATCCATAACCTATTCTTTCAATAAGGCCTACAAATTTTAATGTACGCAAATGCCTACAATTTTATTTTAATTTACAAATTAAATACAAATAATTATTTCATTTTAAAATATGTATTTAATTTGTCTCCGTAAATATAATAAAAAATTATTGCAAAGAAACGTAACGTAAATAATCGAACACTCATTAAACAAAAACACTCGTAAAACATTCACTTAAACAAATTTCTCTGAATGTATAATGAACAGGAAATCATATATGAAAACAAAAATTAGTCACATCATTATGTCTGATAGATAAATAACAACAGTGAAAACAAAGCGTAGAGACCGTGCATGGGTCGCATATTACAGTAGCGATTGTATACTTTTGTGACTGTACCGTCGTTGCATGGCGAGGGGCGAAGAGTGGAGTAAAAAAACACCGAAGCTGCTTGTGCCAATTCGAATTGTCCAAGGTAAGCCTGGATAAGTATTCTGTACTATACGCGCGCCAGCTCATGATCTCTGTCGCCTGGGGAAGTGGGACGGGTGGCGTAATAGAATGTGAGTAATATATTTGTCTTATCGTGCAGTACAAAAACATTTAGTCATCATGTAAATATTATTATTATGTCTATGTATTTATTTATTATAGGCCTACATGTTATTGCTTTTCACAACGGATACACGTGTCACAATATACAGTTGTACATTTGTGCTAATGCGTCTCGGATGTGTTAATCATTATTCATGATTTTTGATCACTAAAGTGATTTTTATTTTGAAATTTAAAGCGTGTTAACGTGCCAAAAGTTATTAGTTTTGGGTGTTTTGTGTTAGGTAAATTTCAACGTGTATTTTTCATATCTTTTGTTTTATTTTAATATGTCTTCCCGGAAAAATAAAGCGGTAATTCATTCGGAAGTGCGACAAATTATTGCATCAGTTATAAAAAACTGTGATGAAGAATCGCGTAAAGGACTCGGAATTGGCTTAACCATTCGATTTTTTTTACCTCAGTAAAAAAAATCATAATTATAATTTGCTACTAATTATTTAGGCCTATAAATTAATGTTATGAAATATATATTTTTTAATTTCCTTATTTTCTATGCTACGTACATATTTTAATTCCTGAGGACTGCCTGACTCAAACTGTAAATAATTACTAAATATTAATAAAGACAATGAAAGAAAAGTAAAAGAGTTACTATATTATAGAATAAATTGAAATAATAAAACAAAAGGTTACTTTATAATGACAAGAACATTATGATAAATGTTTTTTTTATGAATAGTATAATCTTTCATTGCATGCCGTAACAGAAATTCCTCACACGGATCACGAGCTGACGCGGCTGCTTTACACAAGTATAAGTCCTTTTTTAAACTTCCAGAACGTTTGAAGGAATAAAACTTAATGTTTAGATAAATGAATACATAAATAAGCAGGAGTACAAATAATAATAAATTAAAAATTATACACAATAGTCAATATAATATAGCCTATAAATTTAATAATTTCTACATAATCAATTGATAATGTAGGATGGGGCAATATAGAAATGTTAATACCAAAATAAAGTTTATTTGGCTCATTTAATTTTTTATAATATACGTAGATTTAATTAATTAGACATTATTTTTGTTTTTTATACTATAATTTTGGATGGTAGTTTTTTTAAAAATATAATTGTAATAACTTTTAATAGTTGCATGTTCTTAAAGCCCTCTTTGTTTAGTTAATTCAATTTATTAAACGATTAGATTATATTTGTTTTGAAATCGTATAATTTTTTAAATTATCATGGTTTTAAGTCTTACCTAGTTTTTAAATCTCGGTTGGGTTCTAATTAAAATAAAAAAACACCTACCCTAGAACATGGCTTTTATCCATAGTTGAATAGGTGAATTTCCTCTACCTCAAACAATATGAATTGTTGTAAATGTACTATAGCTTTTGGAAAAAATGTGTACGGTTTAATATTTTAAAAATAAGGAAATAAATATAGTTTTATAGTTATTATTATTATTATTAATTAACTTTCATTAGTTGCACTATGGGGTAGCTCATATGAACAATTAAGTTATATTTTTAAAATTTTTATTGATTTTTCAAGAAGTAACAATCGATTCGATAATTCTATATCGATAGTTATATAATTGGCTGACCATGTGATAAAAAACAGAACTAATTTTTATAGCCCTGGAGTTAGCAGATCAAGTACAAATAATTTAACACTCTACCTGCTTGTTATAGTCAACACGTAAACTTATAAAAAATATACGACACGATTTCTATAGCGACCACAGCTACAAGATCTGATAATCAAAATTCATATTGTTAACTTGATGCTTCAGAATCGTAAGACATTTACATCTTAACTAATTTTATCTACCCTGAAGCAATAAATATTATCTCAACATCTTACCAAATTACAAAAAAACTTGATACTTGCTCGTATCGAATCTAGTTCAGTAGGCTAAATATTAAAAATTAATTAGTAAATTATGCAGTTATTTTGAAATGATTAAATCACAATATTATTTACGTAAAACACAAACACACACACACAGACACCTGAAATTTAATTTCGGATAGATACAAGATAGTATAAAACCAAATAACCGGTTACAATCGATCGTAGGACAAAAATTTAAAATCTAGTTTGCCAATACTCAGTTTTGGCAACAAGAACATTCCAGTAACGATTTTAATTATAAACTATGATACTAGGTGGGTAAAAAATAACTTGCGTTCTATAATATATTTTCATAAATCAAGATAGTCAAGTACAGTTTTATTCTTTGTTTTCACTGAAAACCTGCTCGTGCGAGTGAATATTGTGAAATGTTTTACTAAATTTTAAGGTAACTTGCAATCTAAACAATAAAAAGAAACGGATTTTAAATTTTAAGCTGTCTGAAAATGTTTTCCCACAACAGGAAGTTGTAGGTAGGTAGGTAGTAGGTAGGTGTAGTGTTAAATTATTTCCACTCGATCTGCTTGTTCCAGGGCTACAAAAATAGTTCTGTCGCTTATCACATGGTCAGTCAATTATATGACTGAAGCATTTAAGCATTTAACGGAAGAGACACAGGTGTAAAAGACACTAGCCAGATTATCTCCTCTAAGAGTAATAAATTTCATTACTATTATTTTATAGTATTTTATAATTGTAACAGTATTAATGAACGATGTAAAATAATAGTAATCAAAAGGATGTGTAATAAAAATTCTAGACTTAAGTAGCTGTAGAAACTTAGAAGCCAAATAAATTAAACATTTGCAAGTATTGCGGGTAAAGTAGGTTTATAGAAAAAAATATCGCCAGAAAAAATTACACCCATTTATTTATTAACAAATTTGTAAAAAATATATTTTGCGAAAAATTTTAATACTTAGAAGAAATTATCGGTAAAATAATAGGGTAATGGTCAAGGAAAAAATTCGATAAAAAGAATGCATATACTTTTCATGTAAAGATATTTATAATCACAAAAGACTTTCAATGGAATCTGAAATTTCACATAATAAAAGAGTAATTAAAATAGTATTATTGTATGGAGCTGATAAATAACACTTTACAAAAACAGAAATGAAGAGATTTTAGGAGCAGAAAGAAAAATTTGAAGGAAAATTTTAGAAAATAATTTTGAAATTGACAAAATTTAAAATAAAATCTAATATAATTATGAACTTTTATAATCCATACAAGAATCAATAATAAAAAGGAGGGCTAAGATTTTAGGACACATTAAAAAATTATATAACAGTACACTAAACAAAAAAAAAACCATCATTTGTTTAATGATAAAAAAAATTTGAATTAAAAACAAGAAAAAGAAATTAAAAAAATAAGGGTTCAAAAAACAGGATTATTTCAACAATATAAATTTTAAGAGCAAATATTAGATTTGAATGTTCCTTCAGAAATAAAAGTGGAAGATAATAATTAAGAAATACGTGTCAAAAGATTTGAGGAATAGAATAATTTGGGAAAAAGAAGAGAATACAATAGAATATCAACTGATTTCGAAAAATTTAAGAAGAAGAAGTAATTTTTTCAAGTCATCCTTGTAATTGAATTCTTGAAAAAAATCTTTAGGTGAGGCGTAAGTCACTTTTCAGTCAACCTGTACATATTGTCTGCATGTGTAAGAGAGAGCGCCGCGTGTGTGTAGCAATCTACATGATTAATGTTAACACCGATAAAAATCTATAAAACAATAAGCAATTCCTTAATAATGAATTACTGTAATACAAATATCACAAACCGACTGTATAGAAACTTGCTTTAAACAGGCTTATATGACTGCCTCTCAAAGACGGAATGACTGCAGATTTTTGAAGTAGGTTTACGCCCACAAGGCTCATCACCTAAGACGGAATGACGGAAGTGAATGATTTACGAATAGGGTAGTTACGCAGAAGTAAACAACTGTTTCGCTATCTTTACACATATTTAAATGCGGAAGCGCTGATACATCAGTAAATCTCCACAACCGCTCCGAGAGAGCTAAAATTTTGTACACGTAGGTACTCTACAAGTCCTACCAGTAAATCCTGGAAAATTAATTCAAAAAGAAATACAGGAAACAATGAATAAGTAATTTTCTGTAGTTCGATCCAAAACACCGGAAATCAGGGAATATTTTTGAAAATATCAATTCCGAACAATCTGTTACCGATCTTCAACCAAAAAACAACCAAAGAATTTTTTAATAATAGTAATAATTTATTTCCCCAAAGACAATAACATAAAATAACATTAAAATGAATAAAATTACACTAATCATTTTTTTAACAAAATTAATAATTTTTTTGGTCAATACCAGCATAAGCAAGCGTGTTTGCTTGCCCCTCCATACAAACTGAAAAAAATTCAAATATCCTGTAACAAATCTACTAACTGAATAATTGAAAGATTCTTAGAATACTGCATCCACGACTACAATTTTTACTAATCTTAAAAAACGAAAAATGATTCTTATCAATAATAAACCTTCCTACTGCCCCGCGTCACTTGAAGACAATTTATTTACAGTTTATTTTATTTTATTTATTTATTTATTATTAAACAATTAACAATTTACAATTACAATTATTATTGTATTATTACAATTATTATTAACTGTTATTTACAATTTTATTTTATTTATTTTTACGTCCAACTGTTTTGCAATAAGTTTGCTAATGCAGACGGTGAGGAGGATGATAGATGAAGATGAGTGATGAAAAAATCCCATACCTGACCGGAAATCGAACCCGTAACCCTGGCGTAAAAGCCACTTGCGCTAACCACTACGCCAACGCGCCAGCCAATTGAAGACAAAATACGGAAACATTGGAAAAGTTGTAAGCTTCAAACACTTCGAGGAGATAATACAACTGCCTCACAGTTTCTTTTCTACCTAAATCATGCCAGATTGTCCCTCTCTTGATGCGATCCCTAAATGTTGCTACTCTCACCGATCTCAAAAAAAAAAAACGCATCTCAGCTGCTTCCAACTTCCTATTCTCAGATTTCCTTAGGACCCATGTTTCACTACCGTACAACAAAAGAGGCCATTACATCTTATAGCCTCAACTGCGTTTCTTTCCGGGTCCTTGCCTTAAATATTCCATGTATGTAACCGCAAACACGTTGAAACCAAGAAACTTTCTTCATTACATCAAATTCCTCTTCATATGTCATATCAAAACCCAAGTACTTAAAATGTGAAACCTGCTCCAACATTCAGTTCTCCAGTACTATCTTCCGTTCGATTAGGTACCTTACCCTTAAAGCCATTACATGGTATGACGGGTAATTTTAGAAATTTCTTATTCTTATTTATAAGTAATACAATAGTTCTTTTGGGATACATTTTTGGTTTAGCGTTCGACTGTTCTGCAATTACTGCTAATGCAGACGGTAAAGGATGAAATGATTTTTTGTAACGTATGAAAATATGCCTGAACGGGATTCAAACCCAAGACCTCATGATAAGAGGCAAGCATTACCAACTACGCCAATGCGGCCGGCCTATTAGTCTCAGGTGAATTATTGAGCTTTTGGAAAACTAGGATTATAAAAAGGGATGAAAAAATGCAAACAAAGGAGTTTTTTAGAAAGGACTCTTTAAACTTTTATTGTTTACTGCACTTCAACTCATTCGATGTAGCGTAACTATGAAAACGGTATTTTAAAAAAAAAATACACAGTTACGATGGCAACAAAATTAAGAAGTACATTAAAATAATTAAAGTATTTTATCTGCATTTTCACATGGTAATTATTTGGCAAGAATTTATGTTTTTTCTGTAAAAATTACATTAAAATCGGTTTACGTCTTTTACAGTAAATGCTTATAAGTTAAAAAATGGCATAAGTAATTATTTAAGTTTATAAAATATATTTCGGTTTGTGATCGAATCGATTACACTTTTTTGAATGAAGATTTATAAGTTGGACTATCTGTAAACAGAAACTATTCTTCAAGGTGGACAGGACGTCGGAGTATGAATATGCCGTTTCCTATGATCTGACAATCGTCAGGTAGGAATCAAAAGGGAGTGTAAACCAGTAAAGAAAGCACCAGCTACTAATGTACATCACCATTTGTAATCGATGGTAGACAAGATGCAGCACTTATCACGTGCTGAAGCACACGTAACGCAGCTTTCAAAACCAGTTGAAATTCTAGCTATTTGTATTACAGAGTTTACCCTGTTCAATTTAAATTGATTGGTTGTAATGTTTTTCTTTTTTTGTCATTGATACTAAAACTTGAATATTGTAAGCAAGTACTTTTAATACTTAGTACTCACGTACTTCTTCTATTTTGTCCACAATGTTGAAAAACGTGAACGCTAGCCCTAAACGTAACACGTTCAGAGCGATGTAAGTACCACTTTAAATGACTTTACAGATTTCTGAAAATCTATCTAGATTTCCATATTCTTAGAATTCCATTGCATGTTTTCTTCTTTCTTTTCCTCATCCAAAACAAATATAGATCTGATTTTCATCTACCAAAATTTAATAATTCTTGTTTCATTCATATTCTCTCAAGGTTCCTCCTGATTTCATAAAACTGCTTGTATGAACCTTTATAATACTATTAAGATTATTTTCTTTGGTAACTACAATTCGTTTCCGTTGAGTAATTTTAACAATCAAGATATTTTAAATGGTATTTATGATAAAACTTCATTTTTGACTAAGATACAAACGTATTCACCGTCCTTTTCTAAATGATAATTTAGAAACAAAGTGTTTTTTTTTTGATCCACTGGGTTGGTGTAGAGGTAAAGTTGACGCGGCGAGTCAGCTGTTTAACAGCTGATTTTCATAAACGAAGGTTTTTCAAATCCTAGTAAGTTACTTTTATACAGATTTGAATACTATATAGTGGTTACCGGTGTATGGTTAGGGTTTAATTAACCCTTTCAGTGATGAAACAATATTTAAAAGTTTCATGTAAAGTACCATTTAATTTGAATAAGGATTTACAAAAAGTGCCAGCTCTTATTTCAAAAACTTGCAGGCGTAAGGTGGAAAGCCTGCCATTGAGAACCAAAATTTCAACGTTACAGAAAAATAAAATTTCCTGTTAAAAATTAATTTTTATTGTGTTAATGAAAAAAATAAATCGATATAACACTAAAAACATTTTAAATAGTTTTTTTTTAGTTTATCTATGGTCATGGTCATTAGCAACTACTATGGGTTTTGGTACGTTAAAGGTAGTTTTAACGTGTTAAAATTTCAAGACCGTAGCCGGGAATCGAACCCGGGACCTTTCACTTTGTAGGCTAGCGCGCTAGCCACTACGCCACGGAGGCGGTTTCAAAATACATTATTCCATTAATTTTTGTTTAAAAGTTTTTTTTGAAATGATCGGTTATCCGGAAGTTGGCACTTTATGCATAACTTACGGACGTCCGGTAAACTGGATGTTTTCACTAAGTAAAAAATATCGACGACCTGTTTTTCGGGCGTTGGTACTGAAAGGGTTAACCATACTCTCTCAGAAATGGTCGGTCTGGGTCTGTATAAGACTACACCTCATCTACACGTCATACACATCCTCTTCATCTCATTGGGTCATGGGGTTGCTTATTATTCTTAAATTGAACAGATTGTAACGTACACACATAAGGGGTTAAAAAATGTGGTTTTGAACCATACAATTTATGGTTGCTCAAGATACAAACAGCCAGGTAATTAATTCGTTTCAAAGAGAGATACGGGCCTCCTCTCGACAAGAACAAAAGATGAACTTTCGAGATGCAATATTCAGTTCTATCTTGCTTAAGAAAGAAAATAATGAGGTATTAAAAAAAAATTGCAGATAAAGCTAATTTAATCGATGATTAAGAAATGCTAGCAAAAACCTAGTAAATTTTACATACTCTTGCCCAATATGAATATATAGAGAAGGAATGTATTATTTTCATGTCGAGTTTTCAACGGAAATGTACGTTTTCCGGTCCCTAACCCAAAAAAACATGTTTTTAGGGATTTATTTATGTGTGAACAAAACTCAAGAAGAAAATAGTGTACGAAATTGAAACTTGTAACTTGAATTAGGCACCACAAGAGGATCCGACATGAATATTTTCAATAAAATCGATCAACTGGAAGTTATAATTTATCGTGCGATTTTCAACTCAAATTTTTAACTCAAAAATGGCTGATACGATTGTTTTTAAATCACTTCATTCACTAAATTTGTTATGCTCTACAAGATACGGTAAGCGCTATGTATGCCGAAATTCGTAGCTATGATTCGTGGCTATGATCTCGTGGTAAAAAGTGTTTCTTCAAGATTGCGACTTTAATATGCATTTTAGAGTAAAAAAGTACAAAATTAAAGTTGTAGGAAATAAAAAACCTACAACTTTTATATCAAATTTAGTTTTCTCCAACATGTCTACAGAGATATTTCGTATTTTTAGGTCCTACAGAGGTTGATTTTCATTTTGCGTCATTTGTTGTTTAGGTCAACAGCCGGAAGGCTGGTTTAAACTTCTAGAGGTTTTACTAAGTAAAAACGAGGAGAGAGGTGGTTTACAAATGCCTTCCTCACTGAGCTGAAAGAGTACGCTTATCAGGATGTCAGGCCCTCCGAAAAGCATACACTTTCCACCCAGCAAATGACACCTTCATTTCATTCACCACAGGGTCTGGCTGTATAGTAAAATTCATTACTCTCAGAGGAAATAACTCTGACTAGTGTCTTTTACACCTTTACCTCTTCTGCTCTTAAATAGTTCAGTCATATAATTGGCTGATTACGTGATAAGAAACAGAACTATTTTTTGTAGCCCTGGAACCAACAGATCATCGAGTGCAATTAATTAATTTACCACTCCACCTGCCCATTATGAGCAATCGCGTCATTCACTCATGATTAAAATTAAATTTTTAATTTTACATTGTTTACCTACTTCTGATTGTTTGATAATATTTTCGTTATTTAAATAGTGAAGATTTAATTTCTTTTCTTTTTTTATTTTACGTCTGACTGTTTTGCAATTTCTGCTAATGCAGACGGTGAGAAGAATGATAGATGAATATGAGTGATGAAAAATTTCCAGACCTGACCGGAAATCAAACCCGGGACACCGGTGTAGAAGCCAGTTGCGCTAACCACTACACCAACGGGTCGGATATGTGTGAAAAATTATAAGTATCTATGTTATAGAATTTTTTAGGGTATTGTTTTGCAAAATAAATAAATAAAGTTTCTCAGCCTTTTTTATGTCTCCTGGATGCGTTTAGTTAACAGAAAAAAAAATTTCATTGGCCGCAATCATTGTGTTGCGAATGATGTGGCTCGGGCTCCGTCGCCATTTAAATGTGCCATGTAATTGATTCAAATTAATTCTGTTTCACTTTACTGCGTGCAAAACGGAAGAATCATGTCGCAATTGATTTTACATGTGATTACGATGCATATGCTCGATTGAATAACCGTCTTTATCCAGTGACAAACGATATGCATTTATTTATACACAACAATGCTATTACCTGAATGTTGCGTGGGTCGTATTCATTATACGTTTGAAGTAGTGTGACCGCAATACGGATTCTAATCGAACGAAATAGAACAAATGGATCTGTTGAATTTCAAGTTAACCATAGCTCACATACCATTTATTTTTGAGGTAAATAGTTGAAAGATATAGAAAACTAATTATTTTTCCATATCCTTCCACAGGTTTCCCCATCGTTTCACACGTATTCTACCACCTCGAAAAATAAAATAACTATGATAACAGAGATGAATCATATAGAAGTAAGCCCTGTACAGTAAAACCCCGCTTAACCGAAACATAGGAGGCGGACTCGATTTCGGAAAAGCGAAATTCCACATAACACACAGGGTCGTGCTTTTACGAGTTAACACCGGTAAAAATGATTACACGGTATTTTTTACGGCAGTTTTACATTTTGTAGATACGGTTTATAAATATGCTTTACTGTGTGTATATTTTAACGAATAGGTTAAAAAAATTAGGCTGAAATATATATACAGTCGATTCTGGATAATTGGTCTACTGGTTAATTGGGGCAGCCACTTTTTTGGGACAGTTCTTTAATAAAAAAAAAAACATAACCTACTATCAACGTCTTTGTGAGTTAAATGCCGCGTAACGATATGACTGCGTGAACGCATAAGGCTTCTCGACAAGATAAAAACGTATCCACCTAACTTAAGCCAAGGTAAACTATCGGAACTAACCGGTATACCAAAAATTACGATAGCTTGTATCGTGCTCCGACAAAAGAAAATACGCCAAGAGTAGGCATTAAAAGATCACGGAACAAAAAAGAAAACGTGAAGGAAGGATCCACTTGTTGAGAAGCGTTGAATGAATGGTTCGCAAGGTGTTAGTGTCAATGGTCCAATCCTTAAAACCACGGTAAAAATTTTTGCTAAAGAGTTAATCATTGTTCTGATACCCTTTTATTTGCTTCGTGCGTATATGGATAGAACTTGCATGTAAAATTTATGTATGTAATAATTGTAATAAAATACAGGATCGTATACGCTACAGTTTACGAATTCATTTAATAGGGCCAGCCGTTTAATTGGGTCAAAATACTCCGGTCCCGATGTGCCCCAATTATCCGTAATTGACTGTATAAGTATATGTTTCATTTTTTTAATTCCTAATGTGTGTACGTTGTAATCTGTTCAATTTAAGAACAATAAGCCCCATGACCCAATGAGATGAGGATGCTATGTATGACGTGTAAATAAGGTGTAGTATTGTACAGACTCAGACCAACCATTCCTGAGAGAATACTTTAGTTAATTTGAACCCCAACCATCAATGTACACCAGTAACCACTGTCTAGTATTCAAATCCGTACGAAAGTAACTACCTCTAAAATCCTGGAGGTACCTCTAGGATTTGAATCAGGAACGTTCATCTCCGAAAATTAGCTGTTGAAATGCTGACTCGTGGCGACGACTTTACCATTTAAACCTACCCGGTGAGTTAAATTTCAAATTAAATCAGCAATTATGATAAAATTCGATCCTCATATTGATCTAATATTATAAAATTGTATTTTATTTTTGGGAAATTAAGTAAAACATCAATAAAGTAATTATATTTCCCAAATTTTTTAGATAAATGAGTAAGTAGTTCCCGAACTTAAATGTGATGAACAGCTAGACTAGAAACCCTTAAACTCGGAAGTATAAAGGGGGTGGTTTCCAACATAAAAACAAACAATAAGTTTTTTTTTGCTTTTGTTTGAGCAAATTTTCGATATACATAGAATGATAATGTCACGAGAAAGTGAAAAACAAGAGCAATGTAATCAGTAATAAGTGACGGGTATCAACGGAAGAAGAAACAGTAAACCAAAACAGGCGTTGAGAAAGAGCAATGTGGTTTGTGGGTTGTAATTTCATTAGTTAAGCAGACACGACAGGCACTAAAGAAGAAGATTGCAGTGCACTAAATAAATTGCACAAATTACGATTTGACTAACGCTATCTCTATTAACAAGAGAGAAACCGATCCTTGATAAATCTGAAAGGATAAAATGAACACTTGTATAAGTGCTGAATTTTGCGATTAACTGCTACATAAACTTTTAAATAATTATTGCATACCTCAAATCTAGGGTGACAAGGAAACAAGTATGTCACGGACTGGTCAAAATGAAATAATTTTAGGATTCTGAGCCAATAATTTTGTCTGAGATATAGCCTAATAATAGAACTAGATATACAGAGGGATTCACGTAGTTTTACCGGTGCTCTCTGAGCTCACTTTACTGGCCAAAAGAAAGAAAAACATTATATCACCATGTGTCCTAAAACCGCTAGCGAAAGATTTCGCCCGGAACTCGGTACTCTCGGTGAAATTACGACTTACTGAAATTGTATATTGTATGGGGTGGAGTGTATTGAACAAGGATATTAGATTGCAATATATTAAATGTTTTGAATAGGAATTCTCGGAAATATAAAGTTTGATTTTAATTTTGATTTCTTCTACCATGTTCTGATTAAACGGAGAAAGTGTTATAATGGTCTCGATTAACTATCAGACCGCAGATATAAAAACAGTTAGCGACTTTGCAGTGAGTTAGTACTTGACTGTGAATGGAATTAGTGTTTTCGGACCGTTTAAAATAGTATCGTAACGGAACCGGTTCTGAATTACGTTAATAATGCGTTTGCCTACGGTTGGAAATAAGTGGTAGAGGTAAATCATTGGTTTGATTGTTAAGTGAAATTATATTATTTATAGTCAAGTTTTTTGTCTATAAAGGGCAGGTGGAGCGTTAAATTAATTGCACTCGATCTGTTGGTTCCAGGGCTACAAAAAATAGTTTTGTTTCTTATCACATAGTCAGCTAATTATATGACTGAACTATTTAAGAAGAGAAGAGGTAAACGTGTAAAAGACACTAGTCAAAGTTATTTCCTCTGAGAGTAATGAATTTCACTATACAGCCAAATGCTATGGTGAATGAAGTAAAGGTGTCACTTGCAGGGTGGAAAGTGGGGCTTTTCGGAGGACCTGGCATGCTGATAAGCATATTCTTTCAACTCAGTGAGGAAGGCAATAGTAAACCACCTTACTTCTCGTTTTTACTTAGTAAAACCTCCAAATTCAAACCATTCTTTCAACTATTAACTTAAACAGCAACAGTCAAGTTTAGTTGAAGCTTAAGTTTTGTAATTAATTTAATTGAATTAATCTAATTAATACTTAATTAGATATTGTTATAAATTTAAAGAAAGTTTGTTAATTATTTATTATACCCACATCCGGAACGAATCTAGGCTTAAATGTAACAATACATTATATGTAATCCTAAAATTTTTGATGAAATTGGTGGAAAAATTAGCATACACGTAAAATATGTGAATCTAGGCTCAGCAGACTGGAAACTGGCAATAAATACCAGTAAAATTTATTCAAGAGAAACGTCACTTGCAGTTTAATTAATGAACTATAAAAAGCGAAACACAATAAAGGGGAATAAGGAAGCTACGTGTCAAATGTCATTTATAATGTGGTCATACAAGAAACAATTCCAGTTGGTTTTGTTTAATTATTTATTAATCGATTTAGTGGTAGTACATCTATTTATTTTATTATTTAAATAGAATGCACAAAGTTAAGCGAAACAAAGTCAGTAACGGAAGTTTAAATTTTGTTAGTGAGGATGTAAAGTCTGTGAAATAATTATTAATAATAATAATATGACAGTCTTTGTGTCTCAGATTAGCGGAAGAAAGAACCTATAATTAAATTAATTGCCGTTCGTTGGTTCATTTAAAGATAATAAAAGTTAATTTCAAGCCAAAAGTTACCCACGCTTACCTGACACCTATCCACATTATTAAAACTCAAACAGTTTCTGCTAGTAAAACAATTTTATAATATTAATGAATTTCTTAATATCCGCTGAAAGTAATTTATGAAAAAAGAATCAAATTGTTTCGTTCGACTATGTACTCATAGTAAGTTTATGGAAAAGAAGTATTAATAAATTGTATTTAAATTATATAGAATATCATAAATTATTAAAAGTATTTTTAATATGATATTTAATAGAATTAAAACAAACAACTTTCTTTGTGCAATTGCTATTTATATTAAATTAATTATTCCTATTTTTTAATTTAGTGTCAATTTTTGTTTAAACTTATTCAAATTTATGTTCAAAAATGTGTATCAAATTGTTCTGTCATATAACTTTTTTTGTTAATTAAAAAAATAAAACATTTTCGTTAATAAAATGTAGAGATATATGAAAAAAGTAAAAACATAATTCATTTATGATGAAATAAAAAGAGACATGTATTTTTCGGACATGGGGCAAGAATGAAAACGATAGCAGTTCTAGTTTTAAGTTCTACAGAAGTTCACTCATGATTAATATTAGGCTTTTTTGCATCAGTCTTTCGACTGGTTTGATCCAGTTTTCGAAGCGGTTCTATATTGCACAAGTTGTTTCATATCTAGATACCTGTAACACTCCACATCTTTTGTAATTTGCTTTAAATATTCTACCCTTTGCCTGTTCCTACAATTCACTCCCTCAATATTATCCTCCATTATTGATAGAATAATACATGGATGTCTTAAGATAAGCCCCACGAGCCTATCCTTTCTTTTGGTAAGATGTTTCCATATACTTCTTCTTTCATCCTTTCGTTTAAGAACCTCTAAATTACTTATTTTGTCCACCCACCTAATCTTTAACATTTTTCTATAACACCCCATTTTTAAAGCTTCTATCCTCTTCCTTTCACAGCCCCTCTTTACCCGCATTCCACTCCCGTATCAGGATTCACTCCAAATATAGTATTTTAAAAAATGTTTCCCAATCTGTAAATAAATGTTTGAAGTAAGTTACTATTTGACATTGTTTACTAATGATAAAAAAATCTGGTATAAAACACTCACATAACTTTCTCTTGCCAATGCAAATAATTGACAATATAGCCTAATATTACCAATAAAACATTTAAAATAAACAAAAAACTAACCTCAAAAACATAACCTTATTTCAAACATGAGTGAATGATGCAAAATGAAAATCAACCTCAGTTTGGCTTAAAAATACGGAAGATCACTCTTTCACACTAAACTAGGCTCTGTAGAGAAAAATTCTCTTAATAAAAGTTGTAGGTCTTTTAATTTCCTATAAATTTGGTTATGTACATTTTTGTCGTAAAATGCATCATAAGGCTGAAATCTTAAAGAAATTAATTTATTTCACACGCTTTCGTGAGAAAAAAAACATAAAATCGCTAATTACCGCTAAACTAAGCGTTACACAAAAACATGTTCGAAATAAAAGTTGTGTATTTGTAAATTCTCTACAACTTTTATGATATATATTTTTTTTTTTGCGCCAAAATGCGTATTTAAGCCACAATCTTAAAAAACCATTTTTTCTACGAGAGCACAGCCTTCCCTCGAATTTCAGTAAACATGACACCAACCCTTTCTTATAGAGCATAGAAAATGCAGTAAATGAAATGACTTTTAAAAAAACATTGTAGCAGCCGTTTTTGAGAAAATCGCAAAAAAGTGAAAAATGACACGAATAAACTACTACTTCCGGCCAACCGATTTTGATGAAAATGTTCGTGTTGGATCCTCTAGTAGTACCTAACTGAAGTTTTAAGTATCAAGTTCGTACGATGTTTCGTTCTTGAGATATTTTGTTCATACACACACACACACACACACACACACACACACCCACACACACAGAGAGAGAGAAAAAAAATCGCTAAAACATGTTTTTTGGATTCAGGGGGTCTGAAAACGTGTAGATCCGGTAAAAACTCGATTTCGAAAAATCGACATGAAAACAATACTTCCTTCCTATATATTCATATAGGCAAGAGAAAGTAAAAATAGGTTATATTTTTCATTATTTACCTTGGCAAGAGAAAGTCGTTTGAATGTTTCACACCAAATTTGTTTATAACGAACTGACCACCCTTAAAATGTTTGACGGCTCCTGGCAGGTTCCAATTAATTTTTACACGACACCAGACGAAGTAAGACGTACACCAGTACTATTCTGTATCCATTTGTTTTTATTTATGTTCTTATATTGTACCGCAATATACGAATCGGAGAGAAAAGTAGGGCTAGGTGTACGTGTTTTAATTCATGAAGAAAGCTAAAACAACGCGTTACGATTACAACCATTTATCAGCGGTCAGGCCAATTTCAATTAATATAGCCTAATCTAATAGCGGTTTAACAATTAAAAGGAGGGGATAAAGTGAAAGAACGAAGACCGGGGTTATACAAACCGTTTACGGAAGCAGCCAACAACCAAATCGACTAACACTCATTCACAACCTTCGTACACACCGTTGTAATTGTAATAGTTTTAGTCTTACAGTCCTTCGTATAAAATTACAATAAACAGACCACATCCAGATATTATAACAATTACGCCAATCCGATGCCAAACTGACAGGTATTTCTCGGAACATGTGGCCGGACCTGGTACAATTGTTGTCTTTTGGGTAGTTAAGGATTTTATTATGTGGTTAAGTCTATTAATATTTACCTTTTTTACTTTCTCTCTTAGGAAAGTACCTATTGTTTTCACGTCGATTTTTCGAAATCGAGTTTTCATAGAAAATACACATTTCAGACCCCCTGAACCCCAAAAACATGTTTTTAACGATTGGTCTGTGTGTGTGTGTGAAAAAAAATTTCAAGAACGGAACATCGTACGAACTTGAAACTTGAAAAAAAAGTTAAAGATACTACTACCGGACTCGACACGAACATTTTCATCAAAATCGGTCAACCGGAAGTAGTAGTTAATTCGTGTCATTTTTCACTTTTTTGCGATTTTCTCAAAAAGGGTTCCTACGATTTTTTTTAAACATCGCCTCATTTACTACATTTTTTATGCTCTACAAGATAAAATAGACGCCATGTCTGCTGAAATTTTTGGGGAGGCTGTTCTCTCGTAGAAAAAAAAATGTTTTTTTAATATTCGGCCTTAATATGCATTTTAGCGCAAAGAGTGTTAAATAAAAGTTGTAGAGAGTTAAAAATCTACAACTGTTATTTCAAAAATTTCATTTTATAACGCTTAGTTTAGCGGTAATTAGTGATTTTCTGTTTTTTTAATGAATGAAAAATGGTTTTTTTAAGATTTCGGCAGTAAAATTTTTTTCATCAAAAGTGTATAATCCAATTTATAGGAAATTAAAAGATCTACAACTTCTATTTCAAGTATTTTTCTCTACAGAGCCTCGTTTAGCGTGAAAGAGTGATTTTTCCGTAATATTAAGCACAACTAAGGCTGGTTTTCATTTTGTAACATTCACTCATGATTATAATAAGGTTTGTTTTTGAAGTTAGTTTTTTGTTTATTTCTAATATTCTATTACTGATGTTAGGTTATAATTTTCATTATTTCCATTGGTAAGAGAAAGTTGTGTGAGTATTTTACACCAGATTTATTTTTATCTTTTATTTATTTACGTTCTTTTATTATTTAGAAAGTTCTATCAAAGTGTAGGATTTAAATTTTCGGTTCTTTTGTTCTCTTACTCTAATTTATTTAAAAAATGAATACGATTCATTATTAAACCGAACGCTCCGTTGATTTAGTCAGGTTATTTTCAAAATTTTCATCAAAATCAGTCAACCGGAAATAAAAGTTTATTCGTGTGATTGTTCCATTTTTTGCTGTTTTTTTCTCAAAAAAGCTCCTACAATTTAAAAAAAAATCGCCTCATTAATTACAATTTTTGTTCTCTACAAAATAAGATAAGCGCTATGTATGCTGAAATGAGGAGGAAGTGCTCTCGTGGTAAATGTTTTTTTTAAGTTTGTAGTTTTAATGTCCATCTTAGGGCAAAAATGTATAAAATTGAAGTTATTTGAAATTAAAAAACCTAAAACCTTTATTTTGAGCCTTTTTTCTATATAGAACTTAGTTTAACGTCAATTAGTAATTTTTCGCATTTTTAAATCCTACTGAGGTTGATTTTCATTTAGCGTCATTCACTCATGATTAAAATTATGTTATGTTTCACATTACATTGTTTACTAATGATTAAACATAGGTTATATTTTTCATTATCTACACTGGCAAGAGAAAGTCGTATGAGTGATTCATACCAGATTTTTATAAAATATATTTGACGTAAATAAATTCAATACATTCATTATTTCTTCCCTTCCACAGGTGATTCATACTGATATAAACAAAATTCCTTTTTTCAGTAATAATTCGGCTTTATTTGTACAGTCGTGATTTGGTTTTCAACGTGTAAGGTTGTGTAAGGTAGTTAGTGCTTAGTAAAATAAAAAATCTGGTGTGAAACACTCACACAACTTTCTCTTGCCAATGCAAATAATTTACAATATAATTTAACATTAGTAATAAAATACAGTAAAACCTCTCTAATTCGTCACTCTCTAATTCATCACCTTCTATAATTCGTCAGCCCTCCCCAGTTCATTATAGGAAAATATTTCTGCAGAGTTCGATATTTTCCGAAAATGAAACGCAGGTTCAAGAATTTTGGAAAAGTATACAATCAAAGGATGCTATATATAACATATCACAAGCATGGCATAACATTTTGAAAACAACACTTAAGCCTTGTTGGAACAATCTGTGGGCTGACCGAGAAGAAACTAGTAGCATCCGTTCTTACAATGAAACAAACAATGTCTTATCAGAATTAAAACATACATGTGACTAAAAACATACATGTGACTAAAAACATACATGTGACTAAAAACATACATGTGACTAAAAATATTACCGACGAGGAATTAGTTGAATGAAACAAACAATGTCTTATCAGAATTAAAACATACATGTGACTAAAAACATACATGTGACTAAAAATATTACCGACGAGGAATTAGTTGAATGGATAGAGCAAGATACTAACGAACTTGGGTATGAGGTTTTAAGTGACAAAGAAATTGTGGCCTACGTTCAAAACAAAGATTCACCTGTTGAGGAAGATAGCAACGAAGAATATGTTTCAAGCCCTGAAAATATTGGTACGAATCGAAAAATAGAAGGAATGCTGACGAAGTGCATCGAATGGTATGAGAGACAGAAAGAAGCAGAGTTATCAAAATTAATTGTAATACGACAAATTCGCCAGTTGGCTGTGGAAAAAGAAAAGAACTCGTTGGTAGAAAAGAAGATAACCCACTTTTTCAAGAAATAAATTTGGCATTTTACATACATACATACATACATACATATTAGTGTAATTAAGTAACGTTTTCAAAATTTTAATGTGATTTTTTTGTAGTGTTAAGTGATACATAGTTAAAGATTCGTTTCATCGATTTTGCAAATGTATACTTTTTCGATTGTAATTTTATATTCGGTAACGTGTACTGTGTTGTGCCTTCTACAAATTAGAAAATGTAAGTACAACCATATACAGAATTTCTGAAGTAGTATAAAACTAGATACGTAGACTAAAACAAATTTACTGTAGTTACAGGACTTAGGATTACTTATTGTGTTTATCGTTAATGTAAGTTTCATTTTTTATGTGATTCGACTTTTATGGAACTAATATACGTACGAGTATGTTATTTATTAACCGTTCATAGCAAATTCCGTAATTCGTCACTTTCTGTATTTCGTCACTCCTTCGGTCCCGAACGAGACGAATTAGAGAGGTTCCACTGTATTAGAAATAAACAAAAAACTAACCTCAATAAACATAACCTTATTTTAATCATGAGTGAAACACTCAAAATGAAAATCAACCTCAGTCTGGCTTAAAAATACGGAAAATCACTATTTCACGCTAAACTAGGCTCTGTAGAGAAAAATACGTTAAATAAAAGTTGTAGATCTTTAAATTTCCTATAAATTTGGTTATATACACTTTTGTCGTAAAATGCATACTAAGGCCAAAATCTTAAAAAAATTGATTTTTCACACGTTTTCGTGAGAAAAAAATCAGAAAATCGCTAATTACTGCTAAACTAAGCGTCATACAAAAAAATGTTTGAAACATAAGTTGTAGGTTTTTTAAATTCTCTACAACTTTTATTATATAAGTTTTTGCGCTAAAATTTATATTAAAGCCGTAATCTTAAAAAAACAACGTTTTTACGTGAAAACAGCCTCACCGAGAATTTCAGCAAACATGGCGCCTACTCTATCTTGTAGAGAATAAAAAATTGAGTAAAATAGGCGATTTTAAAAAAAATCGTAGGACCAGTTTTTGAGAAAATCGCAAAAAAGTGAAAAATTATACGAATAAACTACTACTTCCGGTTGACCGATTTTGATGAAAATGTTCGTGTCGCGTCCGGTAGTGGTATTTAACTTAAGTTTCAAGTTTCAAGTTCGTACGATGTTCCGTTCTTGAGATATTCTGTTCACACACAGACACACACACAGACCAATCGCTAAAAACATGTTTTTTGGGTTCAGGGGGTCTGAAAACGTATAGATCCGGTGAAAACTCGATTTCGAAAAATCGACATGAAAACAATACTTTCCTTCCTATATATTCATATAGGCAAGAGAAAGTAAAAATACAGAAACTGTCGCACCAACTAATCTGTCAGATAATGAATAAAGTAGTAGCTAATTTTAAACAAGTAAAAATAAATAGTTTTTTGGCCACCTCTGTGGCATAGAAGCTAGCCTGCTAGCCTACAAAGCGGAAGGTCCCGGATTCGATTCTTGGCTAGGATGTGGAAATTTTAACTCGTTTTAAAACCCACCATTACAGTATCGAAACGCACAGTAGTCGCTAATGACCAAGATGTTGATGAGACTTTAATATACTAAAAAATAAAAATACATGAATAATAAAAATAAATAAATGAACAAAATAAATGATTATGTAATGAGTTTACACTGTTACCATTTACACACAGTCAGTATAAAAACAATAATACAGTGTTCGAATACATTAAATTTTTTTAATAAAGAAACCATCAAAAATATAAAGCCCACTAATTTTTACTTCGTTTCTTTGTTACAGAACTTTCTCCGTTTCGAAAAGTGTACGCCGAGGAATTACAAAAGACTGCAAGACGCAACCGGCAATACAGCATCAATAAAATCAACGTTACAAAACTTCTACATAAAAATCTATAAGGAATTCGCTTATATTCATTAAAACAAACACAAATAGAAAATCGAAGGAAATTTTAAAAATACATACACGATAGATTTTCATTTATAAATGTACTAGGAATCTAGGTGGTAATGGCATTTAAAGGTTCCGCGGACAAGCACTAAAAAAATAAAAAATAACAAAATTGATGTAAATAATATCGAATATTAATGAGGTAATGAGTATTTAGATTGAATAAACAATGAACGCACAGCATAGAAAATAAATTAATAAATTGATTAGAAAAATGTAGTATAGAGAGTTGCAGTAATTAGAAAAGTTAAAACAGAATGAAATTTCCTAGAGTGTATATTTTAGCTAAAGATGAATGCGATTCAGTGAAACTTTATAGATGAATAATGCGATATTTAACCGTGGTCACCTTTGAGAAAAAAAGGAAAATCGATCCAGGAATTATAAATGAAATTAATTTATAATTTTAAATAATAAATACGAGCTCTTCTTTTTATTATACATTAACAACTAGATTAATTAATTAATTATAATCTGATCCAAAAATTATATATTAGAAACGTACGATATAATAATAGAATTAAATAGATTATAATTAATTGACGAAAAGTGGGTGTAGTAGTTAAAAGCTGTTGAAACAACTTATTTAAATTAATTTAAATTTTACTTAGAGAAAATGAACTTGTAGTATAATAATTAAGATGGTAGATATCGGGACAATAGTGGTAGGTGCATTGAAAGCAGCATCCGGAATAATCGGTTTGAGTAAGTTGTGGTTCCTTCCGACTTTTCTAGCTGCATTAGCCTATTACAACTACGATCTGTATGATCCAGAAAACCAGCCAATTAATGTGAAAAACATACGAGAACAGTACGATTTCATTGTTGTTGGCGGGGGCTCCGCCGGATGCGTCATAGCGAATCGTTTATCTGAAGTGCCAGAATGGAGCGTTCTATTGCTTGAAGCTGGCGGTCAAGAAACCGAATTGACTGATGTACCAGTGTTATCATTGTACCTTCATAAAAGCAGATTCGATTGGAAATACAGGTATGTAAAGTCCAGCCTCTCTTAGTTTGCTCCTAAAGAAAACAAATAATGACGTCACTGAGCATGCGCATAATATAAAAATGTGTACACGCTGATTAAAAAGTAACAACAAAATACATTCAAAAGTATTTAAATACAAAATACTTTTAACAGTATTTTTACTTTCTCTTGCCTATATGAATATATAGGAAGGAAAGTATTGTTTTCATTTCGATTTTTCGAAATCGAGTTTTCAGCGGATCTACACGTTTTCAGACCCCCTGAAACCAAAAAACATGTTTTTAGCGATTGGTCTGTGTGTGTGCCTGTGTTGTGTGTGTGTGTGTGTGTGTGTGTGTGTGTGTTTGTGTGTGTGTGTGTGTGTGTGTGTGTATGTGTGTGTGTGTGTGTGTGTACAGAATATTTTAAGAACGGAACATCGTACGAACTTGAAACTTGAAACTTAAGTTACATACCACTACCGGACCCGACACGAACATTTTCATCAAAATCGGTCAACCGGAAGTAGTAGTTTATTCGTGTCATTTTTCACTTTTTGCGATTTTCTCAAAAACTGGTCCTACGATATTTTTTGAAATCGCCAGGTTTATTCAATTTTTTATTTTCTACAAGATAGGGTAAGCGCCATGTTTGCTGAAATTCTTGTTGAGGCTGTTTTCACGTAAAGAAATTGCTTTTTAAAGATTACGGCTTTAATATAAATTTTAGCGCAAAAATTTATATAATAAAAGTTGTAGAAAATTTAAAAACCTACAACTTTTATTTCAAACATTTTTTTGTATAACGCTTAGTTTAGCGGTAATTAGCGATTTTCTGTTTTTTTCTCACGAAAACGTGTGAAAAATTGATGTTTTTAAGATTTCGGCCTTAGTATGCATTTTACGACAAAAGTGTATGTAATAAAATTTATAGAAAATTAAAAGATCTACAACTTTTATTTAGAGCATTTTTCTCTACAGAGAAAAATTCTCTATACAGAGAAAAAGTTTAGCGTGAAATAGTGATTTTCCGTATTTTTAAGCCAAACTAAGGTTGATTTTTATTTTGCGTCTCTCTCTGATTATTAAAATTAGGTTATGTTTATTGAGGTTAGTTTTTTGTTTATTTCTAATATTTTATTACTAATGTTAAATTATACTGTTAATTATTTGCATTGGCAAGAGAAAGTTGTGTGAGGGATTCACACCAGATTTTTTTACATCATAATATCATCAAAATAATATACTAGAGTCTGTCTACGCTAAAAGTACTCTAACGTAGGCAACCAGCAATACAAGTGAGCATGCGTATTAATTGAAAATACGCACAGCATGATCAAAAAAAAAAAAATTCCAAACAACACTAATTCGCTCAAATATAATAAAAACACTTAATATAATAAAAAATCTGGTGTGAAACACTCACACAACTTTATCTTGCCAGGGCAAATAATTAACAATAAACCTAACATTAGTAATAAAACATTAGAAATAAACAAAAAACTAACCTCAATAAACATAATCTAATTTTAATCATATATGAAAGACGCTAAATGAAAATCGATCTCAGTTTGCCTTAAAAATACGGAAAATCACTTTTTCACACTAAACTAGGCTCTGTAGGGAAAAATGCACTCAATAAAAGTTGTAGATCTTTTAACTTTCTATAAATTCGATTATATACACTTTTTTCATAAAATGCATACTAAGGCCGAAATCTTAAAAAAATCTATTTTTCACACGTTTTCGTGAGAAAAAACAGAAAAGCGCTAATTACCGTTAAACTAAGCGTTATACAAAAAATTGTTTGAAATATAAGTTTTAAAACTTCTCTACATTTTTTATTATATAAATTTTTGCGCTATAATACATATTAAAGCCGTAATCTTAAAAAAACTATGTTTTTACGTAAAAACAGTCTCGCCCAGAATTTCAGGAAACATGACGCCTAACCTATCTTGTAGAGAATAAAAAATTGATTAAACCAGGCAATTTTTAAAAAAATCGTAGGACCAGTTTTTGAGAAAATCGCAAAAAAGTGAAAAATGACACGAATAAACTACTACTTCCGGTTGACCGATTTTGATGAAAATGTTCGTGTCGGGTCCGGTAGTGGTATGTATCTTAAGTTTCAAGTTTCAAGTTCATACGATGTTCCGTTCTTGAGATATTTTGTAGGCTATACACACACGCGCGCGCGCGCCACACACACACACACACACACACACACACACACAGAGATCAATCGCTAAAAATATGTTTTTTGGGTTCATGGGGTCTGAAAACGTGTAGATCCGGTGAAAACTCGATTTCGAAAAATTGACATGAAAACAATACTTTCCTTCCTATATATTCATATAGGCAAGAGAAAGTAAAAAACCGTATAAATCGAACATTAGTTTACCATTAATAACTAAAACTTTTACTATTGTTACTCTTACATTGTTATTTTTCGTTACATTATTTACTATTATTACAATATTATTTATGATTAGTAGGTTTTTATTATATACTCAGTTTTATTTTTGGTCACAAGTAATATAAGACTAATGCGCTTGAATTATAACAGGAGAGCAAACAATTCCAGTGATTCGTTGTTTATCATTTCAGATTGTTTATTTAGTATCATTAAAATTAATGTCAGTGACTAGTTTAATATAACTGCTTGCACTTGCCCAAGTTTAACTCATTTTTAGTTTTATCAGTTATCTTTTGGTATTGTATCGGTTCGTTTCGATTTTCTTCGTAGACTGAAGTTGAAAAGTTTTGTAAGCTGTGTTTTGTTAACATGCGTGAATGTGTTGAGTTTTTAAATCATAAAAACGGTAAACATTAAAAAGTAGAAAAAAATTGTTTTGTTAAATGTAATGGTTAAAATAATTAATTAAGAAGTCGCATTATTAAACTACAACAATTACAAGTAATCTGAACAATATAGCTGTCAGCAATCGCGGCAAACTGTCCAGGCCGGGTACTTTTTACTTTCTCTTGCCTATATATTCATATAGGCAAGAGAAAGTATTGTTTTCATGTCGATTTTTCGAAATCGAGTTTTCACCGGATCTACACGTTTTCAGACCCCCTGAACCCAAAAAACATGTTTTTAGCGATTGGTCAGTGTGTGTGTGTGTGTGTGTGTGCGCGCGCGCGTGTGTGGACACACACATACACACACACACACACACACACACACACACACATATTGTTTCAAGCACATATTGTTTCAAACACAATTGTTTCAAGTTCGTACGAACTTGAAACTTAAGTTATACCACTACCGGACCCGACACGAACATTTTCATCAAAATCGGTCAACCGGAAGTAGTAGTTTATTCGTATAATTTTTCATTTTTTTGCGATTTTCTCAGAAACTGGTCCTACGATTTTTTTTAAAATTGCCTGGTTTAATAAATTTTTTATTCTCTACAAGATAGGTTAGGCGTCATGTTTGCTGAAATTCTGGGTGAGACTGTTTTTACGTAAAAACATAGTTTTTTTAAGATTACGGCTATTAATATACAATTTTAGCGCAAAAATTTATATAATAGAAGTTGTAGAGAATTTAAAATTCTACAACTTGTATTTCAAAGATTTTTTTGTATAACGCTTAGTTTAGCAGTAATTAGCGATTTTCTGATTTTTTCTCACGAAACACGTGTGAAAAATCGATTTTTTTAAGATTTTGGCCTTCGAATGCATTTTACGACAAAAAAGAATATAATAAATTTTATAGAAAAATTAAAAGATCTACAACTTTTATTGAGAGCATTTTTCTCCACGGAGCTTTAGTTTAGTGAGAAAGAGTGATTTTCCGTATTTTTAAGGCAAACTGCATTCGATTTTCATTTTGCGTCTTTCATATATGATTAAAATTAGGTTATGTTTATTGAGGTTGGTTTTCTGTTTATTTCTAATGTTTTATTACTAATGTTAGGTTTATTGTTTATTATTTGCACTGGCAAGAGAAAGTTGTGTGTGAGTATTTCACACCAGATTTTTTATAATTATTACTTTCTCTTGCCTATATGAATATATAGGAAGGAAAGTATTGTTTTCATGTCGATTTTTCGAAATCGAGTTTTTCACCGGATCTATACGTATTCAGACCCCCTGAATCCAAAAAACATGTTTTTAGCGATTGGTCCTGTGTGTGTAGTCTGTGTGTCTGTGTGTCTGTGTGTGTGTCTGTGTGTGTGTGTGTGAACAGAATATCTCAAGAACGGAACATCGTACGAACTTGAAACTTGAAACTTAAGTTACATACCACTACCGGACGCGACACGAACATTTTCATCAAAATCGGGTCAACCGGAAGTAGTAGTTTACGTATATAATTTTTTCAGTTTTTTGCGATTTTCTCAAAAAACTAGGTCCTACGATTTTTTTTTAAAATCGCCTATTTTACTAAACTTTTTATTCTCTACAAGATAGGGTAGGGGCGCCATGTCTGCTGAAATTCTCGGTAAGGCTCTTTTCACGTAATAAAACGTTGTTTTTTTTAAGATTACGGCTTTAATATAAATTTTAGCGCAAAAACTTATATAATAAAAGTTGTAGAGAATTTAAAAACCTACAACTTATGTTTCAAACATTTTTTTGTTATGACGCTTAGTTTAGCGGTAATTTACGATTTTCTGTTTTTTTTTCTCACGAAAACGTGAGAGGAAAATCGAATTTTTTTAACATTTCGGTCTTAGTATACATTTTACGACAAAAGTGTATATAATAAAAGTTATAGAAATTAAAAGATCTACAACTTTTGTTTAGAGAATTTTTCTCTACAGAGCCTAGTTTAGCGTGAAAGTGTGATTTTCCGTTTTTTTAAGCCAAATTGAGTTCGATTTTCATTTTGCGTCTTCCACTCATGATTAAAATAAGGTTATGTTTTTGAGGTTAGTTTTTGTTCATTTTCTAATGTTTTAATACTAATGTTAGGTTTATTGTTAATTATTTGCATTGGCAAGAGAAAGGTTGTGTGAGTGTTTCACACCAGATTTTTTTGAATGTAAGAGAAAAAGTTATTATTCGTAATATAATTGTATATACAGGGTGATTCATGAGTTCTCCCCCCACTTCTACAGGCACATTGTACTAGTAAAAAATAATGAAAAAATGTTATATAAACATAGGTCCGAAAACGCTTCGTTAGCGAGTTACAGCTAGCGAAAGTTTCGCCTGGATTTCAGTTCACCAGGTGAAATGAGGGTCTTCCTGGAATTGTGGGTAAGGTAGATAAGGGGCAAATTCAATCATTTCTTATGGTTTTTGATCTGATAAATTGAATAAAACAGGTCCCGGCAATCTGTAAGTTAAATAGTTTTTAAGAAAACCAGTGTCAAATGCAAAAAATGGATGAGTGAAAAACTTATTTTTTCATCTTTGGGCAAGGATAACTGTGTTATTTCACCAAGAAACAGTTATAATTTTTCAATAAAACATGTAGAAAAATTTTATTCTGAACAAACCGGTGTAAATTAAGTACACAGAAACGAATAGATGTTTGATTAAATGAGTTTTTATTCATAAGAGTACAAAGTAAAATTAACCGGAAAAACTAAAATGAAAAAATGTGTTTTTTTCACTCCATTTATTTGCATTTGACACTGGTTTTCTCAAAAACTATTCGCTTTCTGTGTACTTTATTTACACCGGTTTGTTCAGAATAAAATTTTCTACATTTTTTTATTGAAAATTTTTAAACTGTTTTCTTGGTGAAATAACAAAGTTATTCTTGCCCAAAGATGAAAAAATGTGATTTTCACTCCATTTTTTTGCATTTGACACTGGTTTTCTCAAAAACTATTTAAACTTACAGTTCTGGGACCTGTTTTTATTCAATTTATCAGATCAAAAACCATAAGAAATGATTGAATTCGCCCCTTAATCTACCTTACCACAATTCCAGGAAGACCTCATTTCACCTGGTGAACTGAAATCCAGGCGAAACTTTCGCGTAGCTGTAACTCGCTAACGAAGCGTTTTCGGACCTATGTTTATATAACATTTTTTCATTATTTTTACTAGTACAATGTGCTGTAGTAGAAGTGGGGGGAGAACTTCATGAATCACCCTGTATACTATTTATTGCAATTTAAAACACTAGAAAACAAACTAATTATTTAAAGAAAAATCTGGGTGTGAAACACTCACACACGACTTTCCCCTCGCTAATGCAAATAATAAACAATCCGTGATAACGTAACATTAGTAATATAACGTTAAAAAAAATCTGGTGTGAAACACTCACACAACTTTCTCTTGCCAATGCAAATGATTAATAATAAACCTAACATTATTAATAAAATATTAGAAATAAACAAAAACTAACCTCAAAAACATAACCTTATTTTAATCATGAGTGAATGACGCAAAATGACAATCGAACTCAGTTTGGCTTAAAAATACGGAAAATCACGCTTCTCACGCTAAACTAGGCTCTGTAGAGAAACATGCTCTAAACAAAAGTTGTAGATCTTTTAATTTTCTATAAATTTAATTATATACATTTTTGTCGTAAAATGCATACTAAGACCGAAATGTTAAAAAAAATCGATTTTTCTCACGTTTTCGTGAGAAAAAAAAACAGAAAATCGCAAATTAACCGCTAAACTAAGCGTTATACAAAAAAATGTTTGAAATAAAAGTTGTAGAATTTTACATTCTCTACAACTTTTATTATATAACGTTTTGCGGGTAAAATGCATATTAAAGCCCGCAATCTTAAAATAAAATGTTTTTACGTAAAAACAGCCTCAAGCAGAATTTCAGCAAACATGGCGCCTACCCTATATTGTAGAGCATAAACAATTTAGTAACCCAGGCGATTTTAAAAAAAATCGTAGGACTAGTTTTTGAGGAAAATCGCAAAAAAGTGAAAACATTATACGAATATAACTACTACTTCCGGTTGACCGATTTTGATGGAAAATGTTCGTGTCGGGTCCAGTAGTGATATGTAACTTAAGTTTCAAGTTTCGAGTTCGTACGATGTTCCGTTCTTGAGATAATTCTGTTCACACACACACACACATGCACGCACGCACGCACGCACGCACGCACGCGCGCGCACACACACACACACACACACACAGACACACACACAGACCAATCGCTAAAAACATGTTTTTTTGGGTGCAGGGGGTCTGAAAACGTATAGATCCGGTTGAAAACTCGATTTCTAATATCGTCATGAAAACAATACTTTCCTTCCTATACAGGGTGATTCATGAAGTTCTCCCCCCACTTCTACAGCACATTGTACTAGTAAAAATAATGAAAAAATGTTATATAAACATAGGTCCGAAAACGCTTCGTTAGCGAGTTACAGCTAGCGAAAGTTTCGCCTGGATTTCAGTTCACCAGGTGAAATGAGGTCTTCCTGGAATTGTGGTAAGGTAGATTAAGGGGCGAATTCAATCATTTCTTATGGTTTTTGATCTGATAAATTGAATAAAACAGGTCCCAGAACTGTAAGTTAAATATGTTTTTGAGAAAACCAGTGTCAAATGCAAAAAATGGAGTGAAAATCATCATTTTTTCATCTTTGGGCAAGAATAACTTTGTTATTTCACCAAGAAACAGTTAAAAATTTTCAATAAAAAATGTAGAAAATTTTATTCTGAACAAACCGGTGTAAATAAAGTACACAGAAAGCGAATAGTTTTTGAGAAAACCAGTGTCAAATGCAAAAAAATGGAGTGAAAAAAACACATTTTTTCATTTTAGTTTCTTCCGGTTAATTTTACTTTGTACTCTTATGAATAAAAACTCATTTAATCAAACATCTATTCGCTTTCTGTGTACTTAATTTACACCGGTTTGTTCAGAATAAAATTTTCTACATGTTTTATTGAAAAATTTTAACTGTTTCTTGGTGAAATAACACAGTTATCCTTGCCCAAAGATGAAAAAATAAGTTTTTCACTCCATTTTTTGCATTTGACACTGGTTTTCTTAAAAACTATTTAACTTACAGATCTGGGACCTGTTTTATTCAATTTATCAGATCAAAAACCATAAGAAATGATTGAATTTGCCCCTTAATCTACCTTACCACAATTCCAGGAAGACCTCATTTCACCTGGTGAACTGAAATCCAGGCGAAACTTTCGCTAGCTGTAACTCGCTAACGAAGCGTTTTCGGACCTATGTTTATATAACATTTTTTCATTATTTTTACTAGTACAATGTGCTGTAGAAGTGGGGGGAGAACTTCATGAATCACCCTGTATATTCATATAGGCAAGAGAAAGTAATAAACAAAAAAATTAACCTCAAAAACCGTAACCTAATTTTAATCATGAGTGAATGATGCAAAATGAAAATCAACCTTATTTTGGCTTAATAATACGGAAATCACTCTTAGACGCTAAACTAGGCTCTGTAGAGAAACATGCTTAAATAAAAGTTGTAGATCTTTTAATTTCCAATAAATTTGATTATATACACTTTTTTCGTATAATGCATACCAAGGCCAAAATCTTAAAAAATCCATTTTTTTACAGTATTCATGAAAAAAACAATAGAAAATCACTAATTACCGCTAAACTAAGCGTTATACAAAGAAATGTTTGAAATAACAGTTGTCGATTTTTAAATTATCTAAAACTCTTATTATATACACTTTTGCGCTCAAATGCATATTAAGGCCGCAATCTTAAAAAAAGAAACATTTTTTTCTATGAAAGAGCAGCCTCCCCAAGAATTTCAGCAGACATGGCGCCTACCCTACCTTGCAGAGCAGAAAAAATGTTGTAAATGAGGGGATTTTTTAAAAAATCGTTAAGACCCGTTTTTGAGAAAATTAGTAAAAAGGAAAAAATGACACGAATAAACGACTACTTCCAGTTGACCGATTTTGATGAAAATGTTCGTGTCGGGTCCTCTAGTGGTATCTAACTTAAGTTTAAAGTTTCAACTTTCTTACAGTGTTCCGTTCTTGAGATATTTTGTTCACAAGCACACAGATACACGCACGCACAACAGTCGCTTAAAACGTGTTTTTGGATTCAGGGGGTCTGAAAACGTGTATATCCGGTGAAAACATAATTTCGAAAAATCGACATGAAAACAATACCGTACTTTCCTTCCTATGTGTTCGTATAGGCAAGTGAAAGTAAAAAATTAACAGTCTTTTAACGTTAAATCGTAAAATCGGGGACGAATGTAACAGAAGCCTAAAGTTTCCGAATTATGCCTAATTTGTTTACGCCGTTTAGTTGCACTACACTGTTCTAAAACAGAATCACTAACAATATTTTCATCAAATGCTTAAAAATTATCACTATCTGCTATTTCAGAATCGTAATCAAATAAAAATATCTCAATACCTATCGGTAGACGGACTATGCACTCTACTTGACGACTCCATTTCATGTTGAGGAACAATCAATCCATACTGATCGGACATTGGTTACAACCTGCTTGATCTCATAAAAAATAATTATTTTATTCAGATCCAATTGCTACGTGGTAATAGAATACAGTTGGCAACACACCCTAGCGATAATTAAAAAGTTTTCCAAGAATTATGAGTTTACTCGTGTTTGGCCCAGCGTTAATAAAATTCGAACAAAGTAAACTCGTGTTTTTTGTGTCAGCATAGTTGGACCCTACTTCAAGTACACTTGTGTTTGGCAGTTATAGGAATAATGATATTTATACATTACATTTATGTCAAACTGTTTGCAGCTACGCTTTGAAAATGGTTTCCACCGGTAACTGATTTCCGATTCTCACCTGTAAGAAAAATAAACAAAATTAGTTATTAACAATAAATTTCAATTGAAAACAATAAAATAATTTTAATAACCAAGAATTTATGAAACACAAAATTATATACTGAAAAATCCCTTTCATGAGACAATGTGTCTCATGGCTGGTGGCAATTTTTAAAATTTACCTTTGACTTATTGGAAAAACCAATAAAGTTTTCTTTATCTATTCTTTAAGAGGAATCGAATAACACTATTTTTGTTTCCAAATTCCAACTTTGATTTCTTGACTTCCGGTTTTGAGCAACTTGTGGTCCAAACTGGACTTCAAACCCAACCCAGCCCCATTACCATTTTATGTAGATTCGAAAATATTTATATTTCTGATTGGCAAACCCTATTTTTGGCAGTGAACTTTTGTAGAAAAAATATGTTTTTATTTATTTAGTTAAAACTTTATTTATTTTTTGCAATCACAAAATATTGGTAAAATTATACATTTTTACAGGTTATTTTTTGAGCTTTTATGGTTAAAACAGTAGGTGTTAAAGAAAAATAAAAGATTAAGTAACCAAAAATACAAAAGTTTGATTCAGTTAATTCTTAGTTTTATTTAGGGGTGAGAGGTATTAAGTGCAGTAACAAAAACCCAAAATGGATTGATAATTACAGTCAATGACAGTAAATTCTCTTAAAAATTAAATTAAATTCTCTTCAATAAAATGTAGATTTACTGATAGATTGAAAATGTGTAGGCCTACTTAACCAAAAAGAAAATTCTCTTTATCACGATCATACAAAATAAATAGCAACCAACTCAAATTGTTTGTTTAGTTTTGAATATTAAAATTCTAATTTGAGTGACTGTAGCTCTTAAACAGTTGGATTCAGCAGAAAATAAATTCATTTATTTATTGTTTTTTGGTTTTATGTCCAACTGTTTTGCATAATTACTACTAATGCAGCCAGTGAGAAGGATGATAGATGAAGATGAATTATGAAAAAAATCCCAGACCTGACCAGGAATCAAACCCATGACCCCAGGGTAGAAGCCAGTTGTGCTGACCACTGAATAAATAAATACAACAGAATAGAAGTACGTTTAAATATGTCTTGTATCAGAAACCACCATAAAAATGTCCTACTCCCTTTTGGAGTCTACTGGATGTAGACAGTACCTCATTACAGGGGTGCTCTAATAGAATTATATTGTAAATTAAATATTTTACTCAAATGACAAGCACAAAGGACTTTTAAGCATAAATGAGCGGATATTACGTAGTTTCATAAACAACACACCCAGAAAATTATTTTTAAATGCAGTTAAGAAAAAAATTTGTTTTTTATTTCAGAACGCAGCCATCTTCAACAGCATGTCAAGCGATGAAAGACAAACGATGCTGCTGGACTAGAGGTAAAGTAATTGGTGGTTCATCAGTACTGAACACAATGCTTTACGTCAGGGGTAACAAAAGAGACTATGACCATTGGGCGTACCTTGGAAATGACGGCTGGTCATACGATGAAATTTTACCTTACTTTAAAAAATCTGAAGACCAAAGAAATCCATACCTCGCCAAAAATACAAAATATCATTCGACTGGTGGATATTTAACAGTCCAAGATGCACCATGGAATTCACCATTAGGTAATATCACAGTTTAAGAAGTTGTCTGATTATACTTAATAAGTTAAAAAATTATATTAAAATAGAACTATAAAATATTTCAGTGTTTAACAAAGTGCAGTGTCTCTATTTAGATAATATTAATATACGGAATATTTCATCCATCATAGCAAAAATGATATAAAGTTTTAAATTTTTACCAAACATTTTTATAACTTTTCACCCCAGGGAATAATAAATATCCTTAATTATGAAAGAATATTTTTTTCAGGAACATGTACATGTCAGCTAAAGATTGACCAATAAATGGCAATACTGCTTTTCGTACCCATGGGACAAAATTCTAATAACCCCTTAAAGTTTCATAATGATATGTCCACTGGTTTTTGATAAAATGTTTCAACATAAAAAAATATAATTTACAGAAAATTCACTAATCCAAGAGAATTGCTATTCACTTATACGTTTGTAAACAATATACTGTACATAACCAAACAGAATCTAACAATAATGTTAAACCCAATGTTACTACAGTATTTAACACAAAATGTTCCTTAAAGAAAATATACCAAATAAATAACTTCTTACAATTTTGTGTTAATTTCAATTTTGTTCGGTGACGATATATAAGAATTTTTTTTAAAAAACTATGTACATTAGAACAATAAAACTTATTAATAAATTTAAAGAGTAAATTCTGTAGGATATCCTATTGTAAAAATATTTACTTTTAACTGACCTGTTGCACCTGTTATAACACTTGTTTTTTACAATTGTTTATGTAATCCTACTTTCTACTGACATTTTTGGTAGATCCACCATCAGCAGAGTACACAAAATTAAAACTAAACTTTTTTAAAAATTTATTAAAATTTACTGAAGAAGTTGTATCTTCAGTTATTTGTAAAATTCTTTAGACAAAAGTTTTATATTTTAGTTTTGTACTAAGAATTTTATACAAATGGCTGATGCCCAAAACGGGCAGGTGGAGTATTATTTTAATTGCACTCTACGTGTTTCGTCCAGGGCTAAAAAAATAATTCTGTTTCTTATCACATAGTCAGCCACTTATATGACTGAACTATTTAAGAACAGAAGAGGTAGAGGTGTAAAAGACACTAGTCAGTGTTAGATAACAGAGGAGTTATCTCCTCTGAGAGTAATGAATTTCACTATGCAGCCAGACCCTGTGGTGAATGAAGTGAAGTTGTCATTTGCAGGGTGGAAAGTGAGTGCTTTTCGGAGGGCCTGGCATGCTGATAAGCATACTCTTTCAACTCAGTGAGGAAGGCAATGGTAAACCACCTCACTCCTCGTTTTTACTTAGTAAAACCTCCAGAGGTTCAAACCAGCGTTTCGGCTGTTGACCTAAACAAACAACAACAAATGGCTGAAGATACAACATCTTCAGTAAATTTTAATAGATTTTTAAAAAAGTTTCAAATTTGTGTACTCTAATGATAGTGGATCCACCGAAACATGTCAGTAGAAAGTATGATTGTACATAAAAAAAGTTAAAAAAACAAGTGATAAAACAGCTGGAACAGGTCAGTGATAAATTAAATATTTTTACAATAGGATTGAATATAGGCTGAAGTATTCAATATAAAGATTTATTTATAAATTTCGCAGAATAATTTTGTGTTATAAATTAAAAATATATAAAAATTATGAAATCAATCTCCATGGTACTTAACTAGAGTACTAATTACTGCAGTATAGTAGGTAAGCTAACTCACATTTTGAGATTAGTTGAACATTCTTCTTTAAAAACTTTAATGAATTCGTTGTAGTTGAATTTATTGCGTACACTGGAGTAAAGTTCATCGCGTACTTTAAAGCACTGTAGTAGTGTATTCTAGTTTTGTACTTATGTTTGTTGTGTCTATAAATAGGAAACAGTGTTACATGTACGGAATTCATGAAGGAAATAATTCCTGTAAAACAGGATACCTAATGATATTCTTTGAAGGTATTAAGATCTCTAGAATATAATACAGATGGCACAGGTAAAATTCTAAATCATATAAACTAGTCCCTGCAGGATTTTTTCATTTTAAAGTTTGTCAACATGCGAGGTGTGGCTATTAAATAACGAGACTGACATAAAACATTTATTTTAATTTTATACATAATCACTTATTGTCACCTTCAATAACACTCCTTCTCTATCCCTACAACGAATGGGAACTACTACTCCATGCGAATTTTCCATTGTTGGAAACAATGCTGGAAGTCATCTTCTGTCAGCTCCTTCAGGACACTTGCTGCTTTCTCTTTTACAGCTTCCACAGACTCAAATCTTGTCCCTTTTAATGCAGATTTCACTTTAGGGAACAGGTAGAAGTCACATGGTGCAAGTTCTGGTGAATAAGGTGGATGTTCTAACACTGAGATGCTGTACTTGGCTAGGAACCTCTTGACAGATAAGGCAGAATGAGCTGGCACATTGTCTTGGAGGAGAACCCATGATTTGCCCTTCCACATTTCGAGGCGTTTTTTCCTTACTCTTTGACGTAGTTTAGAAAGTACCTCAAGGTAGAAATATTGATTAATTGTTTGACCTTCAGGAACCCAGTGAAGGTACACAATCCCATGGATATAAAAAAAAACAATCATCATTGCTTTAAATTTTGACTTGCTCATTCAAGCTATTTGGCTCTTGGTGAAGTTCGGCTCTTCCAGTGCATGGATTGGTACTTCATTTCCGGATCATAGTAAAAAACCACGTTTAATCACATGTTATTATCATTTCCAAAAAATTTGGGTCATTTTCAATCGCATACAAAATGTCAGTACAAACATTTTTGAGCGGCACGTGTCTTGAAGAAGCTGACAGAAGATGACTTCCAGCACTGTTTCAGACAATGGAAAATTTGCATGGAGCATTGTAGGGATAGAGACCATGGGTATAATCAAAGCATACTGAAACAACCAATTTATTTCTTCACTGTCTGTTATTGTTTAGGTTATCAGCCAAATGGCTGACTTGAACGTTTAGAGGCTTTACTAAGTAAAACGAGGAGCAAGGTGGTTTACATTTGCCTTCCTCACTGAGTGGAAAAATATGCTTATCAGCATACCTGGCCCTCTTTCCGCTCTGCAAATAACACCTTCACTTTAGTGTTACTGTATAATGAGGTTTAGGGTTCGACTGTATAATGAAATTCATTACTCTCACAGGAGATGACTCGTAGACTAGTATATTTTACACATCTCCCTCTTCTGTTCTTAAATGATTCAGTCATATAATTGGCTGACTGTGTGTTAAGAAACACAACTATTTTTTGTAGCCCTGGAATTAGCAGATTGAGTGCAGATAATTTAACAGTCCACCTGCCTGTTATAGGCAAATCTTCATTGTCATCACTGCAATAAATCACTAGAGGATATCATTAAAAACATTTTTTATCATGTACCTTTTGTCAGTTCCAGGACTTTTAATCTGTTTTATTTCATATAGTGAACACAGTGCAATACAGCAATACTTTCTTAATACGGACATTATCCTTTTTCAATAAATTTAATCTGAAACTTGTACCTTTTTTTATATTTATAACAATATTCTCATCAAAATGCTATCAGGCGCTCACCAAGCAATAAATGTCATTAATTCACAGAGCAAACTTACATATTTTTTCTTTCTTTTCTTCTACTGTTTCTTTTCCCTGTTCCTTTTCCTTAATTTTTGAGTGATTATTTTTTAGGTGGTAGTGATGGAATACAGAAAGGTACATAATACAATTTTTTCATTGTCTAAGTAATATTGGCTATGATAATGGAGTAAGTTTGCCCATGATGGGTAGGTGGAGGGTTAAATTAATTGCACTCGATCGAGGGTACTTTTCGAAGGGCCTAGCATGCTGATAAGCATACTCTTTCAACTCAGTGAGAAGGCAATAGTAAACCACCTCACTCTTCATTTTTACTTAGTAAAACCTCTAGATGTTAAAATCACCCTTTCAGCTGTTGACTTAAACAATAACAAAGGAGAAGGTGTAACTTTATACACAATCAACAGTACTAGAAATTTAAATATGTAGTGAGAAATTTCAACAGATTTACTACAACCACTTTTTCCCCAAATTGACCGCTGTGGATTAACTTAATTTTTCATGCCGTTTCTTAATCCTTTGGCAGTAAGTGATCATTCTTTCAGAGTGTGCTTTCTTTCTTTATACACTCCATTGTATGCTAGAGTTTTTAGATAAGTTTTTTATCTGAAATTCCATTATTCCTGTTATTCACAATTATACTTCTAAATTTATCTCTCTCGTCAGTTTCTCCGGCAAGTCTCTCTGTATGTTTTTCAACCTCATAGTTGTAGTATGGTTCATTGCCAAAATCTTGAATGAACACTTACCTTCTGCAAGAAGAGAGGTTCATGTTGTGCCACCGCATATATCAGGTTTGCTTGTCAGAACTGAATATAAAGCTTTCAACTATGAAAGATTTGTCATAAGAGGACCATAAATCTTGTGTCCATTATTCCTCCATCTTTATTTATAGTAATTATATTATTCTAAGAAAAATTATTTCTTCTGTTTTAGTATGATTAGTTAATTTACACTTAACTTTTTCAAAATATTAAAACAAATCTCCTTCAGACAGAATCAACAGAATTGTATCTGATGAGTAAATTATCTTGAGATACATCAAACTTATTGGGGGTTTAGATTTGTACTAGTACATTGGTGTAGTAGCTTTATCATGAAAATTTTATATGGTGAGAGTTGAACATAAATAGTAATAATAAAAATGATGAAAATTAATTTCTTTTCACTTACATATTGGTCAAACAACAAAAAGAAAAGATGTTAAAATTTGGGAAGCAAATGTCAGTGATAGACAAAGGCTGAATGGATTGACCTGCTTTGTCAAATAAATGAAGGTGCAAGTTTAGTTATATAGATGGCACAGAAAGCTCTATATTTACAGTTGAATGAAATACTAGTGGATTAAGTAGCTGTTCATTGTTTAATTTTATGTTTTGTAGTAGATAAAGGGGTCACATCATTTAACACCTTCTTCCACCCAAAATACATTAAAATCTTGTAAACATTATCTTTTTAGAATAATTAACATATTTACTTTTATTAGTAACACATGTTATAAAGTATTTTTCTAAAAACCTCTTATAAATATAAAAACTTTGTCTTGTAACAGTGAAATACTATTGATTCTTTCTTAGAGGATAGAGTGAACAATACACAAATTGTTACTGCATGAAGGTGTTGTATACTTAAGAAAGTTTATAAGAAAATTGACTGAAAAGTAAAATTTAAAAAATCTGTTTATCGTATAATATAAACTTTTATGAACAGGTAAATACATACGAGTCAAAATGAAAAATATCACACAATTCATGAAACGTGGTGAATCTCAGAACTTTGATCACATTTTTTGTAAACAATATTTTTGTTACAAAGCACCTTTATCCACTAAGTTCTTCATATGTTTCACTGTAGTAATAATAACTAATATGCCTATATAATAATGTTGCAAAACATGGAATAATAATAATAATAATAATAATATAATTGTTTAACAAGAAATTTAGATATTACTATTGAAGCAATAACAATCTTTTTAATATTTACAGGTGTTGCATTCCTACAAGCTGGAGAAGAGATGGGATATCCAATAATTGACGTTAATGGTGAAAACCAGACAGGATTTGCATTCTATCAGTACACTATGCGAAGAGGGTTTCGATGCAGTGCAGCAAAAGCCTTCCTACGTCCAATACGATTACGGAAAAACTTACACGTGTCGCTCTTATCACACGTTACAAAAATATTGATAGATCCATCGTCAAAAAGAGCATATGGTGTTGAATTCATTAAGAATGGGGTGAAAAGGCAAGTTTTAGCGAAAAGAGAAGTCATATTATCAGCTGGAGCAATTGGATCACCTCAAATGTTAATGATCTCTGGTAAGAATACATTCAGTTATCCTTCATTCCTTTTGTTTCCATTAATCAAATGACATGTTCATGATTCAATATCATAATGCCACTCAATTCGACTGACTGATTATAAAGAAAACAATCCATAAGCATACATCATTCACCTACATTCAACAATGGTATTTGTTATCTTTTGCCAAAATAATTTGTATGCCCTAATTCCTTCCTCATTATAATTTTCTTTTCATAGTTTAAGGAAACTAGAAACATCAACAAAGATTTGACATCTCTGAAAGCTCTTTTAAAGCCCTAATTCTCAGAATGCTTTTCTTCCTTCTATGCTATTATTTTTCCCTTTGTTCCACTACTGCTCCTTGTTTGTGCTATTAAATTCCATAATATCTAACCCACAGTCTGAATGGTTTAATCTGTATTTACTTTCTCTAATATCAACAAGACAGAGTTAGCGCCATGTCTGCTGAAATCCTTGTTGTGCTGTGCTCTTGTCGTAAAAAATATATTTTTTTAAGATTAAAGATGAAGAATATTAAGAAACCTACAAGTTTTATTTTAAGTGTTTCTTTTTTCTACAACGCTTAGTTTAGTATCAATAAAAAATTTTCTGTATTTTTCTCATCAAAAATAAGTAAAAAAAATGGTTTTTTTAAAGATTGCGTAGCATTCTACAGCAAATGTGTTAATCAAAGTTATAGGAAATAAAAAAAATCTAAAACTTTTATTTCAAGAACTTTTTTCTTCAGAGCAGAGTTTAGCGTCAAGTGATTTCATATTTTAAAGTTCCAGAGAAGTTGATTTTCATTTTGTGTCATTCACTCAAGATTAAAATTAGGTTATGTTTTTCATTTTACATTGGAAAGAGGAAGTCGTATGAGTGTTTCACAACAGATTGTTTATTTTATTCTCATTTTTTTTTAACATTAATCTCTACTCATGAAGTCTCTTAAAGAACAATATATAGCACCACAAATAAAAGTACATAAATAAATAAAATTTTATTGTAAAATAAAATATAACACATTATAATATTGTAACATTTAATCCTGATTCTTTTGGTATCATAGACTACTTATTTAGACTAAATTGATTAAAAAATGCTATTACAAATATAAAGCTTTAAAGTCACGAGAAGAACTTGACTTACCATACTCTGCATCTTTTATAAACTAAAACTGACTGAATGAAATGTTTGGTTTTTTATGAAAAGCAAACATCCAAAAAGAAATCTAGAACAGTAAATAAATAATCGAGAAAAATTTATAATTTGGAAGAATAAAAAGACTAAAAAATTCACACCAATAAAAGTCATTAATAGCCTGATGATACACTATAACTCTATCTTTTAACAATACCAGCCAGGTATCGAAACACCTTTATTTCATATAATAACCAATTTCATTCCTTAACTATTATTAATTTTTCGTCAAAAAAGTTGTACTACAGCACCAGTAAACAAAAAGAGGACTGACCAAGCATTTTGCTAAGAGAGGTCAATAAAAACTGTTTGAAAAGCTTTACCAGGACAATCAAATATATTACTAATTAAAATTATAACAAACTGTTAGAATTACTTTATGAAATGTTTACTTTCACAAGTCATCTTAACTATTTCTTACAGATTAATTAACAATTTTTTTTAATAATAAAGAAATGAAAGAATTTTTAAAGAACTAACTGCATAAACAAATAGACAACTCAAAAAATTCACCAATAAACCTATAAAATAAAAAGTATACAGAAGATGCAAAGAACTAATTAAAATTTTATAACTGTGGTAGGCCATTAATGTTTAGAAAAATACACAAAATGTATGTAAACTTTTTAAATGATGTATATATTATTTCAGATATGCTTTTTATGAACTTTGAAAGATTTTTAGTCAGTTCTGAATTTTTCAAAACATTGATTCATAGTTTCTATTTTTGATAAAATTATCTACAAGGGCCATTTTTTCAACCTCTGATAGGCAATAAATAAAAACAAGTGAATATAGAAAAAATGTTTTATTACTAAAAGTTATGTACATTTATGGCTATTTTTCAAAATAATCACCTTGACAATGAAGGCATTTGTTGTACCTGTAGACAAGCTATGAATTTAAATGAGTCGTGGGGTTCATGCACCCAGAGAACCACAATGAATTCAGCTATTTATAATGAAACTTCACGAAGTTTGTGGAGAGCCATCCAAAATAAAAGATAAGGCACGCTGACTTAAGACGGGAGCTCACTTGATTGCTAGTGTAAGGAATTCGGTTGGAGAGGATTGTTTCTACGATTCCCCTCCTCCTATAACCTAGTAGTAGTAATAATACCATTAGTACGCGCTGTTCTAAAAATATTAGTCACAAACCATTTCGAATAACTACTGTAGTGCCAAAATATTTTATTAGATTTTAAACAAATAACATTCTAAAATAATTTATTAATGTACTAAAAGTTGATTATAATACCCTAATAAAGTAAAAAATTTATCAGTTTTTAATATTTTACTACTGAGTGTTATATTTTATATTAGTTTGTTTATAAATTGGCTGCGTATAACAAAATTAGATTACATACATTAACTAGATTAATAACTTTATGAGCTGCAAGCGTAATTAACACCACTACAGTGAATGGTCTCACAGTAACAACTGACAAATATGAATAGTAAATATTTTCAGAATGTACAGTACACACGTTGCCATGTGAATTTATAGTAACCGTTGCTATGAAAACATCACGTCTCACTGTTGCCAGTCCCCCCTGCCCATAATCCCGCACTAGCAAACATCTCAGCTCCCAACTATACTGGAATTGTCGTGATCCATGACAACACCTGATCTCACAGTGCTGGTGCAATCCAACGACTTCTAAGAAATTTCAATGGGACATTTTTGATCACCTGCTATACAGTCCTCACCTAGCACTAAGTGACTTCCATCATATCCCTGAAATGAAGAAGTGATTAGGAGGGCAGCTAAACCAATGAGGACTTTCACGAGAACGTCAAGATTCATTTAAATTCATTGGTAGCAACATTTTATGAAGAGGGTTTTGGAAAGCTTGTCCACAGGTACGACAAATACATCCATTGGCAAGAAGATAATATCAAAAGTTGCCATAAGCGTACATAACTAACTATTAGTAATAAAACATTTTTTCTACATTCACTTGTCTTTTATTTACGGTCAATTAGAGGTTGAAAAAAAAACAGTCATATTTAATATTTATTGCATTATAACAGAAATCATATGTGTAAATTACTTTTTATTTATTTATTTCCAAGAGTCACCGTTAAAAAATACTTATGGAATTAAACTTGATTTTAAAAATAAAATTAAAAGTAACGAATAGAAAAACCTGGCGGCCTTTTGATCATCTCACAGACTGAGTATAATATCATCTGATATACTCAGTATAATGGATGTATAAACATAGTTTAATTACTTGTAATGAAATATATCTATGTAGATACATAAATCTACACTTAATAGATACTTATGGGTAAAACAATTGAACCTATTCAGAGCGAAAGATTAGAAATTCCTTTCATTAAATAATGTCTAAACATTCAATACCTACCGCATACCTTATAATAAGTTTCCATAGAAGACTAAAGCAGATTAAACTGTTACAATCACCTACAGTTGTTACAACGTCCTTACAAATATATCAAACGATTTAATTTAAATTACATCGAATAAATAAATATAATACATTATGAAATATCACAATGAGTAAAAATTATGAAATAATCTGAACATGAAATTTTACAATGTAACAATTTAGTATTTATTAAGCGTATGCTATTAAGAATAACCCCTTTCTTCTTTTGATATAAACATAACAGCACTTTATAATAGTCATTTAAATAGAATACATAATAGGTGTACATGTCTGCAATTGAACTCAACATATATGCTATGAATATAAAATGTATGTACATAATTTAACACCGAAGTATTTCATTGATTCTCTCTTTCTCTATAGATAAAAAAATAATTATGTTTGACAGTACTTCTGACACATGATAATCTATTTCCTTAATTTTATCTTTTCATACCAAATATATAAATTATATCACAATCAGTTACAGACCCCCCATAAATAAATAATTAGGTAAACATTATTGTCAAGTAAAATAATGTAATTATATTTTAAGACATGTCAAAAAAAAATATAATAAGAAATTGGAAGGTTATGCTACTGCACAGAACCCATATATTTTGATGAAAATGTTTGTGTTGAGTAACTAACTTAAGTTCTAAGGTTCAACTTCGTATGATATTTCATTCTTGAGATATTGTGTTCATACACATTCGCTTTCCTCTCCGTCTTTCTCCCTCACTCTCTCCTCTGTATATCCTACCCACACAAACAAACAAATACACTTCCCCTTCCTCCCTCTCTCACACACGCAAACACATTCACTCACTCACTCAAGTGAATGAGCCATTCACACATACACACGTGCGTGCACGCACACACATCTATCAGTAAAGATATATTTTTTGGGTTCTGGGGCCCTGAAAACGTGTGTTTTCGATGAAAACATAATTTCGAAATATCAACTTTTGTTTGTTTTTTTGGTTTAAAGTTCGAATGTTTTGCAATTACTGCTAATGCAGACAGTGAAGGATGAAATGATTTTTTTTTTGTAACTTATGAAAATATGTCTGATATAACAAAGGAAGAGGTTAGGGATGCAATTCGAAGGATGAAGGTAGGAAAAGCAGCAGGAATAGATGAAATACATGCTGAATACCTGAAGAAAGGAGGTGAATGCATAGTGAATAGCCTAACAAAATTATTGCAGGAAGTCTGGAAACAGGAAAAGATTCCAGAAGAATGGGAACAAAATATCATTATCCCACTGTATAAAAAAGGTAACTCAACTGATTGTGAAAACTATCGCGCAGTGTGTTTGTCATCGGTTGTACTGAAAATTTATACCCGAATTCTAGAGAAAAGACTTCGTGCGGTGGTGGAGGACCAGTTTGAGGAGGAACAATGTGCCTTCAGACCAGGCAGACAAACTCAAGACCATATTTTCTCGCTGAGATCAATCTGTTCGAAGTCTATAGAAAAGGGAAAACGGGTTTATCTGGCATTCTTGGACCTCAAAGCAGCTTTCGATACGGTCCCAAAATGTGTTGTATGGGAGACGCTGGTTGCCAAAAACGTATCACCAAAATTACAGCGAGCAATAAAAAGTGTTTTTAATAATGTGACTGCAGTGATCAGAACGTGTGGAAGGATTTCAAGACCGTTACAAATGGAAAAAGGAATTAAGCAGGGAGATAGTTTGAGTCCACTACTTTTTGTGATGATAATGGACGAAATTAATAAAATCTGCAAAAGAAGAACTGACAGAATGATGGTGGGATGTTGGAACTTGAGGCCCATATTTGCTCAAGCTTTGTTATTTGCAGATGACATAGTTCTTATTGCTGACTCTGAAAGAAAGCTTCAAACTGCAGTAATTGAATGGAATGAGGAGATTAAAAGGAAAGGCATGACACTGAATATCAATAAGAGTAAAGTGATGGTGGTTAATTTCTTGGAAGGTGAAAGAATTAGGATAGATGTGGAAGGACAGGTAATGGAACAGGTGAGGTCATATGAGTATCTGGGTACAGTAGTAAGTGACGATGGGAAAATAGATGATGAACTAAGAAATAGAATCTCTAAAGCTAGTCGGGCCTTCTATGCAACCAGAAATTGTATTTTTGGAAAAAAAGAAGTGGGTGCCACAGTAAAAAACAAGGTCTATAAAAGTATTATTGAACCAATAGTCCTGTATGGTGCAGAAAGCTGGCCCTTGAAGCAACAACAAATGAGCAGAATCAGGGCAGTTGCAATGAAGTGCCATAGAAGGACAGCTGGGAAGACATTGAGAGATAGAGTAAGAAGTGAAAGAATCAGGGAGGAAATAGGAATGAAGGATGTGAAGGAAGTAATAGATAGAAAACAATTGGGATGGTGGGGTCACATACAAAGAATGGATGACGAAAGGAAAGCCAAGCAGTATGCAAACGTAGTCGTTGGCGGGAGTAGGAAAAGAGGACGTCCACGATACTCATATGATGAGCACATACGAAGACTGGGAGAGGAAAGAGGCATGGCCCTAGGGCAAATGAGACGATTGGCGGCGGATAGAGTACAATGGAGGAAGTTGTCCGAGACTACCCCGACGCTGTAAGGCACATGGGGAGAGAGAAAGAAGAAGAAGATGAAAATATGCCATGCCTGAATGGGATTCGAATCCAAGACCGCATGTTGAGAGGCGAGCACGTTACCAAATACACTAAGAAAAATTAACACGAAAACAATACTTTCCTTCCATACTTATTCTTATAGATCAAAAGAAATTAAGAAAGGGTTTTCTAAACATTCTGTAGTCACACCTTATGCAATTCTGAATGGCGCTTAGATTTTATTGAAGGTCTTTTGTGTTTGTAATCTGAAAGACAACATGGTATACATGATGCTAAAGACATACTGATTTCAAATTTACTGTAACTAGTTATTTGAACTACTAATTTTAGTAGTTGTAATAGACAGTATGGCTTAGAAGTTAATGCCAGCAAAACAAAAGTTATGGTACTCAGCAAAGAAATAGTTGATGGGGTGCACCTTACTATTGATGGGAAAGTGATGGAACAAGTACAATAAGTACCAACATACATATATCTTGGCACAGTGTTGAATGAATAATGGGGCCATTCTCAGAAAATAAAAGCCAGAATTGAAAAATTAAGGACAGTGTTCAGGTAAATGTCCAAGCTATTCAAAATGCATAATTTGAATTTGAAAATCAGACTCCTCCAATGCTACAGAGTGGAATTTTGAACCTTAACAAAAGCAAAAACGAAAAGACTGGAAGTGTTCGAGTTATGGACTTACAGAACAATTTTAAAATATAAAAGAGATTAATAGAAGATTCTTAAAATATTGTGAATGGAAAAAATATCAAACATCAGTGTACTTCAAACACTTGGTGAAGAACGGGAAATAACATGCACAGTAAAAAGAAGAAAATTAGAATATCTAGGACACATCATTAGAAATTATAATAAGTACAAGTTACTGAAATGCATTTTGCAAGGAAAAAAAAATTTAGTCTCTATGTTTATTAACATACTAAATTTAATTGACTGACTTAGTCCTTTTTAGTCTTGTAACTGTCACACTAATGCCCAAAAATTGAACACTTCTGCCTTTTTTAACTGCATAATTAAATCACTAGTGAATTAAAGTGGATATCCTGTTGTGGGCATACAATTGAGTGATTTTAGTCTAAACACTGTAATCACTCCAACACCTTATTTATGTTATTATTTATTTATTTAACACCTTATTTCAGAACCGTTGGATGGAATTTAGACTGTTAGCTTTGGTGCAGCCATAGATCTATAAATCATACGTCTATACTGGTTTTAGCACTTCATTAAGAATCAATTTTTTGAAGATTCACAGTTCAGAGATCTGAATGAGCAGCCAATACATCTATCTATACATTATAAGTATTACTTCCTCTTTCTTCTTTACATGTTCCTTCCACCTCAGTTTTGCATCTGGATTATTCTAAGATAGAATGCTATGTAGATAAAAGGTACTATATACGTATAGGTACGTTTCCAAGGACAATTATGAGAATGTGACTACTTCTTTATTGGTGAAATTGATACCCACCAACTTCTTTTCAATAACGCTTATATCTCCCACTTCTTGGGGAACAAACTGAATGCAGTGGCGGCTTGCTGTATTTAATTGGTAGATTCCTCCACCAAAATTTCTAGAGATAGGCTGGGTCATCAACAAACATACCAATAATTGCTTCTTCACTTACTGGTACACTAAAAGTGACATGCAATATGTAAAAATAACTAAATACATTTTTGTAGATCACTTTTTTTCAATGACTTTGATACTGATGTTCAAACATGTTAAAGAATAAGATGATAAAGAATTATTTTGTTTGTACAATTTCAGGTGTTGGACCAGAGGATCATTTGAAAGAATTGAACATTCCTGTGATGTACGATTCACAGGGTGTAGGGAAGAACTTAATGGATCACATAGCAGTGGGCGGAATTGTGTTCCTCATTGATTTTCCAGTCAGTTTAGTCATGAATCGTGTAGTGAATCTAAATTCAGCTCTTCGATATGCTGTAAACGGTGATGGACCTTTAACATCAAGTGTTGGACTAGAAACGGTGGCTTTCATTACAACAAAATACGGAAACATATCCGACGATTGGCCCGACATGGAATTCATGTTGACATCAACCAGTACAAATTCAGACGGTGGGACTGCAGCTGCACATGCTCATGGAATCACAAACGACTTTTACGAGGACTATTTGGGTGAAATAAATAATAAAGATGTATTTGGTGTATTTCCCATGATTCTTCGCCCAAAAAGCAGAGGGATGATAAGATTGCGCAGTAATGATGCTTTGCAGCATCCTCTTCTATATCACAATTACTTGACCCACCCGGATGATGTAAGAGTATTACGAGAAGGGGTCAAAGCCAGTTTAGCTATAGGTGAAACTGTTGCCATGAAACGTTTCGGTGCAAGATTTCATAGGAAACCGATTCCCGGTTGTAAACATTTACCTCTATTCACTGACGAATACTGGGAGTGTTTTATAAGGCAATATACGATGACCATCTATCACATGTCAGGCACTTGCAAAATGGGCCCAAACACAGATAGAATGGCAGTGGTTGATCCAGAACTGAGAGTTTATGGAATACAGGGATTGAGAGTTATTGATGCTTCCATTATGCCACAAATAACTAGCGGTAATATAAATGCACCAGTAATCATGATAGCAGAAAAAGGAGCTGACATGATTAAAAGTTACTGGTCCGGACGCGAAAGAAAGAAGAAATCTGCAAGTAAAGAAAGATGACTGTATGTGCCTATGTGACAAATAAGTTAATGAACATTTTTCTATAATAAAATCAAAATAACATGAACTAATTATTTAAAAAAGGATAAACTTGAATTCAAAGTCAATATATTTTATTTTAAAAACAATAAAACTGATGTAATGTGTGTATATAGTGTGAACATACACGCGTGTACATACATTTGTATGAGTGTGTGTCTGTGTTTTTTATAATTCTAGTTTGTAAAAAGATGAGACTAATACGTCTGATAGCGTTACTATAATGTAATAATTATTGTAATATTAAATAAATATTTTTATGTAAATTGTAAATATGTTCAATGCATCTATGTGTCTACAACAGTGATTACAGCTCGTTACAAGTTCCCTTTTAAGTTATAATATAGTTCACTTCATCCATTAGTTTCCCATTCGTTATTAGATGAAATCACAGTGATTATATAGTATCAAGGAGGTTAAAACAACTATAACCTCATTTACCTGAAATTTTAGTAAATCAGAAACAAATTTTTAAAAAAATATTTGTTTTTAAGTGGTTGATGGTGGATCCACATAATGGATAATCTCTCAAAAATAATTCATTCCTTATAAAATGACTTAGATCACGACTTTTGACCTAAATGCTAAAAAATATTCACAACATAATTACAACTCAGTATCACAGAAAAACACATGGCTGAGTAGTTTGAACAGAGAACAAATGTGACTTTAATATTTTTATGTTGGTGTGATGAGAAATGACTTTCTTATAATGATGGCATACACACCTTGGTATGTCGGTGTGCATGTTTCTGGAACTTCACAACCAAAACATGTTCCTCCTTTCACTGTAACAGAGCTCAAGATCAAATTAGTTTTCTGTTCACAATTTTCAGCTATGTATTTTTTTGTTTACGCATGTTCGTGAATATTTTTCAGCATTAATTAAAGTATTTTGTGATTCCAATCGCAGATTATATATTATTCAGTAATTAGTTAGTGAAGCTGACCTAAAAATTTCAGCCTGTGCAGTATTTAATTGTAACAACTATTATCAAAAACAGACACGCAGAGATGGGAGAATGATGTGTGACATGAGAGACAGTTGCACATCGGACCAAATTGTTTATGTACAGGGGTTTATAAACCCCTGTTCACTACAAGTAACTGTGAAATGTTCGGTACATTTAATTAATGTTAACTGGCAATTCAAAGAAGTGTCAGTATTTACAGTTAAAAAACAAACATAATGTAAGAAAAAATAGGGAAGTGGATGTCTTTACAAAATAATATTCTAGAATATACACAAACTGTGAAGTTTCTAGAAGTGTCACTAGATAGAACTTTATTTAGGAAATTTTGTACCAATCAAATCTGTCTGTTAGTAAAATATCATCTGGAGTATTTACCTTAAAAAAATTACTTCATTAATGATAAAAAAATTGCTAATAAAAGCTTATTATGGTTTAATTCTACCTCGTAACCAGTATGCCATATTAGTTTGGGGTAATTATCACAGAAAAATTTTTACTTTTGTCTCACTAAAGTACATTTATTTGCGGCTCTTTGGTGTGCACTACGGATTTTTTCCCTCATTTCGTTTTTCTCAAGAGAGCTTCACAAAAAAACTGCAAATGTTAAAAACTATTTTTTTTATTTAACTCCTTGTATTTGGACTTTTGAGCATCTTTATAAAAACAAAATTTTAAATAATACAGACTTGTAATTAATCAAACTATAAAGAACAGAGTCAACTTCCTCTTAAAATTTAACACTATAAATTAAATAAAAACCAAAATTAAGTATTAAATAAATTAAAGTAGTGAATGAATAATAAAACAAATGATTTTGTAGTACCATTGAAAAGGAAAACATGTAAAACTTCATGAACATAAAAATGATGAACATATTCATCTCGCATCTACTTCGCATCATTCACGCACATGGATGGATATAATACTCCAACCACTAGAAAGTAATAGGTATACACACACACACGCCAATAGATCTGCTCTTTACTTTAGTATATGATTAGTGTTGTTTAGGTCATTAGCCAAAAGGCTGGTTTGAACCTAGAGGCTAAGTAAAATGAGTATTGAGGTGGTTTACCATGCCATCCTCGCTAATGGAAAAATATGCTTATCAACATGTCAGGTCCTCTATAAAGTATCTACTTTCCACTCTGCAAATGACACCTTCACTTCATTCACTACAGGGTCTAGCTGTTTAATGAAATTGATTAATCTCAGAGAATATACCTCTGACTCTACTATTTTTCAAAGTTGATTAGCTCTGAAAGTATTCATTGCCCCCGACCCACTTCATAGCTAACCAATGACTTGCCAGCAACGTTGCAAATACTTGCTCTCATAGATCTGTTATATATTTCATCAGCCATTTTTTTGGTCTTCCAATAACAATATAACCTACGAACATACAACCAGCTGATTATTTATAAAGTACTGCATGTTAACACGCTCTATAATCAATGTGTTCAGTACGAGATGCAAGACACGAGTGAACTATTGTGGCTCTTATAGCCATGCACGCATAATGTTTATTAGGCTGATACCATTCGTACAATCTAACAATATTGGCAAAACGTTCTGATTGGTCTGAACACGTGGAACAGTAGCGCTCATCAACGATGTAAAACATTACAGTGTCTTTTACACCTCTAACTCTTCTATTCTTACATGCTTCAATCATATAATTGGCTGACCATGTGATAAGAAATCGAACTATATTGTTTAGCTCTGGAACTAGCAGATTGAGTGCAAATAATTTAACACTCAACTTGCCTGTATATAGGTAAAATAGTAGCTTATCAAGTTATAATTCTGTCTCATCTATTTTAGCAGTGGGAATCAGGGGAAGCAGGGGAAGCAGGAATCAGGGGAAGTAGTAGATAAAAAATTAATGAACATAATCAATACAAATATTCCAAGTTAATTTAAATAATATTATTACCAAAAACCCTTCATTGTAATATAACACATTTATTTATGTATGCTTCTGAAGTTAAATTGACACCCATATTGTTTAACGAAAGTTTACATGGTACAGGCTTAACTAAGAGAAGAACATTGGATGGAAGTACGTCACAGATAAAGCTCAATGAATTCAATAATTCAGTTACACCAGCTCGAAGAGATCTGCATACAATTTTGAGACAGAGGGATATTCTACCTAAAATTACCAACTATGTGAAACTTCATTTCACATACCCTACTGTGCTGAGTGTAATATTGTATGCGTTTAGCCATGTTGGAAAGGTTATTTTTTGAAAAATTTATGAATGTCTCTTTTTGTTTTTTCTTCTCTAAATCTTTAAAAATGTCAGGCTGTAAATTTTAACCAAACAAAATTTTGGGAAATTCACAAGATATTCAGTTTAGTACTTACAATATCAACCGTATAGTTGTGCCATATGATAAATGTGATTGGTTAGCACCGAATTAAATGATATGTTTTCTTTTCTTGGAACTGTGTATTGTTAGGAAAGGACGGAAACACTAGAATTTCAGTTTAACAGGTAAAGATCGTTCTTTAGCTTAATGAATTCTTTAACCACAGCACACAACTGTATCTTAGTCTAGGATAACTCTACCCCAGGTAATATGGAAATATATTACATGTATTGGGAGAGCAAACCACCTCAGGAGTTTCAATTGCTCACAATTACTTCACTGCATTTTTCAGGTGATAATGTATGTTAAGTAAAATACCTTTACACAGAATCTAATTGTCCATAAAATGAAAAATAGAATGCTTACTAGGTTGCTAATCACAACACAAAATCATCTGAACAAATATCAACTTATGCATGTAGAAAATGCATTGATCTTTAAAAGTTTGCGCTAATCTGCATTTGTTTCAAAAATAAAAAATAACTTGATCAATAAGACACTTTACTGTGTACAGGAATTCCTTTTTAAGTATTTTTTGTTTTAAAAATAAATAGCTATGTGAATAATGAAGTAAACTGAGTACTACAGGGTAAGTATTATAATACAACATTCTTATTGAAGCAAATACAAAAGAGGAAATCTGTATATATTATAAGTAGAAAAGTCCACATTGACTGACTCACTCACTCACACATCACTTAGATTCAAATACCATTCAGGTTTGGCATATTTTTATACGTTACAAAAATCATTTCATCCTTCACCATCTGCATTAGCAGTAATTGCATAACAGTTGGACGTTAAACAAAAAAAAAATCACACATCACTACTTCTCCTACTTATACAATAGCTAGAAAGCTAAAATTTGGAAGGAATATTCCCTTTAGAATAAATAGAAAAGTTAAACATATACGGTTTTGACATTCCACCGTTATGGGGTTGAAAGGGTGTTCAACCCTTAAACCGATATTTTCCATTTACTAAGTTTCGGACAAGCTAGATGGTTGAAACTCAGTGGACATGTTACTTATAGTTCAACTACACAAATTACTCTTTAACTATTTTCAAAATGTACCTCTAAGGGGATGAGAATGGTGTTCAACCCTTAAACCAATATTTATAGTTTATTAAGTTCTGGGCAAGATAGATAGCTGAAACTCGGTGGAGGTGTCCAAATATGTATATATAACATTCTCCAAATCAAAAAATTTTGTTTCTGATTCATTTATAATCCTAATTTAAAAATTATTAAAAAGAAACAAAATGATGTCCTGAATGAAGCGGCGGTGGGCAGCTAGAATGTTATAAACTGGTAAGTAATAGTGTTAACTCTGTGTACAGATATGGTACAATGATACTTTAACAGCTGCTGTGTTAGTAAGTAAGTATATCTATATAGTATCTAAGTATGTAAGTACACATATTTAGCATCAATAAGTGTCAAGTGTACACTGTTCTTACAGACAAACCAGCAAAAACACTGGACACTTCAAGAAGTATCAGCAATGAAGATGATACTGTCTGCCGTTTTTACTCTGTTAGCAGGAGATATTGTTGTAATTTCTTCATGTTCCATCAATAGTTGAGGTGGATTTCATAACAAATTATCAATTCCATAACTTTCAGCCTCACTGCTGACTTTTCATGAAGAATTTTATGTTTCTATTTGATCTACGAGGCATGTCCAGAAAACAAATGCCGTTTCATTCTAACACTGCCAAAGCGCAACTCTTGGCACTCCATGCCATGCACTCTACTTTACCTAGTTCATTAGCTTCATGTTGATGCCAATACAGTTGATTAGTCTTGTTTTCTATGTACTGTGGTCGTTTTCAATGTTTAAAACAATCGATGAACCCACCGACTGCGAGAATCATTCTGTTTTCTGGTTTTTTTATGCAAGGAATGTTAAGATAGCCAAAATTCATTGACAGATTACAGAAATTTATGGTGGAAGTGCAATGAGTGATGAAATGTTGCAAAAGTGGGTTACAGAATTCAGTGAAGGACGGACAGATGTCCACGGTGAACCACAAAGTGGGTGGCCTTCTGTTGTCAATGAGGACTTGGTCAGGAGACTGAATGAGGAAATTAAAGAGAACAGACCATTCACAATGAAAATGCTATCAGATGAATTTACACAAGTTTTGAGAACTATTTTGCATGAGATTGTAGCCAACTGCTTGGGTTATAACAGGCTGTGTTCCCACTGGTTTCCAAAAATGCTCACAGATGAGCATAAAACAAAGTAACTTGACAGTGCACTGACATTTCTTACCCGATACATTTGACTACCACAGTCCTTGATCCTGCACGGTCTGACTACTAATTGTTCCTGCACATGAAATCCAACCTTGGTAGTGAGCGCTTTGAATGTGATGACAACCCAAAAAACGCCTTAAAGTTATGGCTGTCTTCACTGGCAGAATGTTACTTTATAAAAAGGTTTAGATAAGCTGTTTACCCGCTTCAACAAGCGCCTTAACAAAGGTGGAAACTACGCAGAAAAGTAGTTTAAGGTAAGATTTTTTTATGTAAATAAAAATTTTCTTGAAAAAATTATTATTTATTATTATTATTAATTGGAGTCCTGATCGATTCACAAAGCACTCAAACATAGACGAGGAGACCGACAAAGATTACTGATAAATTTTTATGCACAGCAAATATTTTAAATCATCCAGTGCAATACACCCAGTTATAGAAAGACAAGTTAAAATCTTACCAAATTAATTTAAAGAGCGTTCATTATCTAAATTCAAAAACCAACTCAAAAAATTTCTCTTAGACAAACAGCGAAATGTATTGTACACAAACAGTGATTTCTTAAGTAACAGTCCAAAAAAAAACCATTTTAATTATTAATTTTTGCTTCTTTGTGCATTTTTGTGTAAATTATATCATAAAAGACTTTAAATTACAGTCATACCGGTTTTTAGCTTTATATTGTTCTGTTGCTATAGTATTTTATAAAACTATCCTCTTAAAAATTAATGTAATCTCAAAATCATGTTAAAATCTGTATTACAACAACAAAAAAACAGCCTTTAAATACATTTAAATTTTTTATTATTATGAATAGCATTAATTTAAAGTACACTATATACAAAAGTATATTTAACTCAACTTCTAAATTTATGCAGGAGGTGGGAAACCCAATTATAGTTTCCCATATCCTAGGATAGGTCATTCTAGTACCTCCTTCAAACACGAGGTCTCCAAGAATCAAAATATCAAATCAGGAGCTCACAGATTTAAAGGTATAATAGTTTCCTACGTGTACTGTCTAACGATGCTAAAATTTAATTCAACTTTAAACTTTTTAAAGTTCAGTATACTTTTATAATTTTTGGGGCGCAAATTGTAAAGTTTGGGGTCCAGACAGACAACAAATAATAAAAAATTCTTTAATACACAGCTCTTTATTGTCATTATTGTAGCTCTGTGCTTGAGAATCAAATGTTTGTTCCTTGTACTATTTTTGGGTTCATTTCAGAAATTTTTCAGCGCTTTCATTTGCCTGTATAATTAGTTCGAGGGCATAAAGTTGATGAATGTCTATTACTTGAAAATCCTTGAACAACACATATTCTTGTGTGTTGTTCAAGAATTTTCTCATGATACTCAGAAGGATAGAGCAGGTAGTTTTTATTAACTGCTCATAAAATGAGTCTTTGCACTTTCTTCTGAGAGCCAAATAAGATTGGAAAGTACCACTCCAGCTCAGTATTCTGTATTTACTGATTGGACTATGGAAAATAAATAGTACAGTTCTTAACATTCTTTGATCAAATACTGAACTTCATAAAACATATTTATCAGTTTTCTAATTCTTCGGCAATGTCCTAGTGGTATTACAAGAATTAGAATATTAGAATGATTCAGTCATAATATATCAGGCTTGTATTTATGTAAACGTCTCACTTACAAGGTCTCATATTACTGTTACCCTAATTCTTAATGAGGTACAACTCGAAAATTCTTGGTTATTTCTGATAGTATGTTCAGAAATGAAATTGAATTTGAGGGTCTACCAACACCTTTGGGAGTGCACACTGCTTTTATCCCATCACTTATCACCTAATAAACATTTTTGGAGCCAACGCTAATTTTAAATTTTTTTTTAACGTCCGACTGTTCTGCAATTACTGCTAATGCAGACGGTAAGGATGAAATGATTTTTATAATGTATGAAAATATGCTGTGCCTGAATGGGACTTTTAGTGGGACTAATTTTAAGATTTGAACATATTCTACTAGATACATTAATAGTGAATACACCTTGTTTTCCTGAAAGAAAAAGAGTTTCAATCAATACTAGCAAAAGTATTAATACTAATTGGAATCAATATGTTTTCGCAGATTGTCAATAAGGTTCAGATTTCGAGTTGCATCCTCTACATCATGGTCCTGGATAGATAGACCAAACTCACAACTGAACTAAAAAGGAGAGATCTACAGCTTACAGCCGTATCAGTAAATTAAATACCATACGCGTAGTCTTAAAATTACATGGAGCAATCATTCCCATCTTTGTTACTTTAGAGCAGTGATTCTCAACCTTTTTCGCTCCGCGACCCCCAAATAGTAAAAATAAATAAAATTAATATTTTGCGTCCCCCCCCTGATAATAATAGTAAGCCTTACTATTAATAATTGAATTTTGTTTTAGAAACAACTGTATATGTAATAATAAGATTGTTGTTGTTGTTGTTTTGGTCATCAGCCGAAAGGTTTACTTGAACCTCTGGAGACTTTATAAAATAAAACGAGGAGTGTGGTGGTTTACCAACGACTTTCTCACTGAGTGGAAAAGTATACTTATCTGCATGTCAAGCCCTCTAAAAAGCATCTACTTTCCACCCTGCAAATGACACCTTCACTTCATTCACCACAGGGTCTGGATTATAATGAAATTTATTACTCTCAGAGGAGATAATTCAAATTAGTGTCTTTTACACCTCTACCTCTCTGTTCTTAAATGCTTCATTCATATAATTGGCTGACCAATACTATAATTGGCTGATAAGAAACAGAATTATTTTTTTGTAGCCCTGGAACTAGAAGATCACATGCAAATAATTTAACACTTCACCTGCCTTAATCAGATCTAAAAAGTTAGTTCGTTTTTGAAGAATAAATATTGCTATTTTTAATTTAGGCTACCGAACCTAGTTTAGACAATTGATTACTCAATTCAAGGGCTTCCATGAACAACAAAAGCAATTACGGAATGAACGGACTAAAGGAGAAAAGTGTGATATAAACGAATGCTGAGAGTGTGGGATGCAAAAAGAGCTTCCAAAAATTTTTTAAGTTACTTCACGTGATCTAAAATGGCCCAAAACGAGGAAAACTTGATAAACCTGCGTCTCAATTAATAAACAGTCGGTGAACTAAATGAGGTTATATCGTTTACAATACTACAAAACAAAGTGTAACAATCACATTAACTCTCATGAAAGAAAAAAACAATAAAAATTATAAAGAAACCGGAAAAGGAAGTGGAAAAGAAACGATTAAAAGAAGAGAAGTGGCTATTACGGCACTAAATGTCAAGTGCGTACGTGTGAAAAAACACGCATACACGCACCTTTCATGCCAATCGATACAAACTACAAATAAAAATTCTTTCAAGAAAGTTTACACACAAACAATCAAACATCACACGTTGTATTAGGCAATAACTAAAACAGAGACAAGCTATTGTTGTAATGCATTTCTTTTGTTTAAAAGTGTACTCATACATTTTTACTTTCTCATGACTCCAGATTCCACACTAAGCGATCAAGAACTCAATTTTATGATTTCAATTTTTAACCCCTACATACAGTTGGAAGACGTCCCGTTTTACGCGAAATGCAATCTGTCCCGGCGCTAAGAAAATCTCCTTCGGGACTCCCAAATGTTTGTGCAGATTGTCGTTGATTTAATTTCTCATCCGAACTACAGTCCAACATCGATTATTCGGGGCTCTGTTAACCGGTATTCTGATTAACCGGGGTCATGATCATCCGGGATCGTGATAATGGGAACACCTGCATTGGCGCCGAAACAAAAGTAACTTTGCGGTCGCGACAGGGAAAATATCTTTTGTCTTTTGATGTAACATAACTGTAGGCGTAGCCACAACTCTTGTATACCTGATTTTCTTAAAGGGTCATTATGTTTGTATGTATAATCTATAATGGAAAAATCCATAATATGGTGCAATCAGTTACTGAATTTATTGGGATTTTCCACGGTCTTACAAAGATTGCGGGATTTACGTGTTGTAAAAAAATTACCGGCATTATTTCCCTTCCTTTATTTTGCATTCAAAAAACAATGAATCTGCCCGGAGACCAGTCTAATCTCAAGTTAGTCTTCAGTGTTAATAATTTCGTCCTAAGGAAAACATCTTTCGTTTGCCCTTTCAGTCGAATTTTTATTTCACATACGCATTGGAATTCGTTAAGAAAACTGGTGTTTAACGGAAACGGATTTGTTTATCTACGAAGATAAAATCCACGTCATCGAAATTTCCAAAAAAGGATCAAATGTAAAAAATACTGCCCTCCAGTACGGTATTGGAGAGAAAACTGTTAATAAATTTAAAAAAAAAGCTGTCTAAGATAGGAGTTGATCTCTGGGACGAAACGGTTTTTTAATTCACTTTCACATAGCATCTTTTTGAGTCCACCAATGCACCTATATATATATATGGGCATTCATAGGTACAAATGTACTATGTAATACTGTACTTTGTATTTGGATTAACCGGGATTTCGATTCTCCAGGGTGGGATAATCGAGGTTGGACTGTAGTTATTACATTATTTTTAATGAATTGAAATTAAATGAACGAAACAGTGATACTCTAAAAATAGCTAAGGGAATAGATTGTTCACTGTGTATTTTAAGAAGTGCTGTGGACTAAAAGTACTTTATATCCGCCAAATATTTGCGAAAGAAGCTCTTATTTATTCTTTTAAAAGAAAATAAATCATTTTACAATACGAACCCACCATTATACTAAGAAGAACAACAATCTCTTACTTTAACATAAGGCCTCAAAAACGTTACAACAAAGGCATTTCTGCTACTTAGCACTCAAGCTCCTCGATCTCCTCCCCTTCCAATTTAAAAATATACCGGGCATCATAAAATATAAAAAAATAGTAACTACGTAGCTAATGGAAGTAGGGAGGCAAGCTGTAGAAAAATGGTTAAAAATTGAAAAAATTGTTACACTAAAAAAATTAACAAAAATATGGTTACACTAGGGATCGAAAAATTCAGGGAGTCCGAAGTTACCGGGTGTCAAATCGGGCAGAGCCCTCGGTTCAAACCAAAGTAATTATTTACAATGTTAATTTCATTTGGTTGTCTACAGTGAGCACTGCATCGTGTCTGTGTACTCCTGCACTTGAGGTTTCGCGGTTTATCTTGTATAGAACAAGTACGTTTTCAGGAAATCGAATTTAAAGCGAACGTGCTAATAGCTTCTCACGAGTAACTTACAAAAATTCTACGGCTGACTCTGTTGTAAATAATTGTTTGAGCTCGTCTTCCGGTCCGATGATTAGTTTTTCTAATTGGAAATAATTTTTTTTGTTTGCATATTTTTATAGTAGTTTAATTAATATTTAAGTAAGTAACTAATAGTTTTAATAACTAATGCACTAATTCATTACCGTAGTATAAAAAATAACGACAGAACCACTAAATTGAACTACCCTTAAATACGGGACCATAGTTGTTGGGTAGATTAATTTTCCCCACCAAAAGTTAATAAATAGTTTTAGATTTTAAAGTTATATTTCAGAAAATTAACAATGTTTTGTAATGATTTTTGGAACGTATTTGGAGTTTTGTTTGTCACCACAAACATATTACGTTAATGAAGAGTCGGTGAAGCGAAACGCGTTGGATTATGCTAGTAAATTAACACATCAAATTGACGATTACAATGAACTTAATGAGTAAACTAGTAAACAATGATATAGGCTGATTGTGCAGTTTTATATTTGGCATACGCTTCTCTTAAAACTTCCGGCAAAAATACAACACGGCTGCTGTTCTGGTCGATTTAAAAAAAATTGAAGGAAGTAACGGCTGGGTGGTTCTCCTAACCCATCCACCACATTACTACACACACTAACACTATCGTGTGTTCATTATAGTACTATTACAAACGACCAACATTATAACACATACTATGACTATCTTCGTTATCAAATGAAAAATCTGGTGGGAAACACTCACAGAACTTTCTCTTGCCAATGAAAATAATTAACAATAAAACCTAACATTAGTAATAAAACATTAGAAATAAACAAAAAAAGTTAACCTCAAAAAACATAACCTTATTTTAATCATGAGTGAAGGACGCAAACTGAAAATCAATCTCAAAATTGAGATTGATTGACTATGGCTTAAAAATACGGAAAATCACTCTTTCACGTTAAACTAGGCTCTGTAGAGAAAAATGCTCAAAATAAACGTTGTAGGTCTGTTAATGTACTATTTAATTATATACACTTTTGTCGTAAAATGCATACTAAGGCGAAATTTTAAAAAAAATTGATTTTTTTACATATTTTTGTAAAAAAAACATTAAGTCGCTAATTTTCGCTAAACTAAGCGTTATACAAAAACGTGTTTGAAATAAAAGTTAAAGGACTTTAAATTCTCTGCAACTTTTATTATACATTTTTCCGCTAAAATGAATATAAAGACGCAATCTTAAAAAAAAAAATTACGAGAAAACAACCTCCCCAAGAATTTCAGCAGACATGGCACCCCTACCCTATCTTGTAAACCATAAAAAAATTGTAGTAAATGAGGCGATTTTTAAAAAAATCGGAGGAGCCGTTTTTGAGAAAATCGCAAAAAAGTGAAAACGCAAAAAAGTGAAAAATGACTACTACTTCCGGTTGACCGATTTTGATGAAAATGTTCGTGTCGGGTCCGGTAGTAGAACCTAACTTAAGTTTCAAGTTTAAAATTCGTACTATGTTCCGTTCTTGAGATATTTTGTTCACATACACACGCACGCACACAGCCCAATCGCTGCACTAAAAACATGTTTTTTTGGGTTCAGGGAGTCTGAAAACTCAATTTCGAAAAATCGACATGTAAACAATACTTTCTTTCCTATATATTCATATAGGCAAAAGAAAGTAAAAATTACCGTTTCGATTCCCTGTCAGTTCTGCCATGTTTTCACTTTTCATTTTCATCTATCACCCTTCTTATCGTCTGCATTAGCAGTAATTACAATACAGTCGGACGTAAAACAAAAAAAAAAACATTTAAAACACCAAAGAACATAATACTTTTTGGCTGTTTTAGATGTTGACAATATTACAGTTAGAAGACAGTCAACGATCATTAAGGTACTTCATGTTTTTATAGCTATCAGCTTTAGTTAACCGAGTAGCACGCGCGACGTTGATGGCCGGTTATAGTGTAAATCTGAATAATGATACTGACATTGTTATATGGCAGAAAAAGAAGCACTTTTTATTTCAATCGCTTCGCACGCATTACCGATTTTCCAGATATATGATGTTAACAAAATCAATTCGTAATTATTGGTGATGTATATAACGACTGTACAAACATTACTTCAATATACACAAAGTTCCAGGTTTATATTTTGTCACCATTTTGTTCTTACTAATTTTGACTTTTTTTTAGTTACAGCAGGCACCCGCTACAACGTACTTTCGATATAACGGACTAAAGTGTTGACTATGTTTGGCAACGATATACAGGGTGATTCATGAAGTTCTCCCCCCACTTCTACAGCACATTGGACTAGTAAAAATAATGAAAAAATGTTATATAAACATAGGTCCGAAAACGCTTCGTTAGCGAGTTACAGCTAGCGAAAGATTTCGCCTGAATTCCTGGGCAAAGAGTAAAATAAAGCCATACTGAACTTTTGGAAAGGTTAATTAAGTAAGAAATGTCGTGGATTCTTATGTAATTTTACCTGATAAAGCTAATAAAATAGGTTTCAGAACTGTACCTGTAGTAGTTTTTGAGGGATTCACGGTTAAATGCAAAAAATTGGGGCACGAAAATTGGGGTTTTTTTAAGTTTCATGTACAATAACTTTGTTAAATTGGTAATAAATACATAAAATCAACAAACATTAATTGTAGAGAATTTAATTCTGAGAAAATTGATATAATCAAAGTCTAAAATAAAACAGAAATAAGTATCAAAAAATCGATTTTATTCAGTATAATACATTACTATCTGTAAAGAAATACCGTACGGTATTTAGTTAAAATAAAACAAAAACAAAATGTTTGTTCCTTAATGATGAGATAAATTGAGAAAACAAGATGAACTGTTAAATAAATTTGTTTGTAAATAAAAATATCATGTTTTATTACGTTGTATTTTTTTTTTAAATAAAAATTTACATTAAATGTTCGAAAATAAATGAAGCAAACATTTTCCAATTATTGTTTACTAATAATCGAAATGCAGTTTTTTGTTTTATTAATTTCTAAGTTGGTAACGCACGAATAACAGCTGATCAACAATGGTATTCTGTACTGTTACGTTAGAACTGTGTATTAGTGGTGTTTTGCAAGCTACAGCAGGAGATCGGGTTCTGTGAATCGTGTTATTAAATGCAATTTTTTTGTGAGTTATAATTCGATTGTGTTCAGCGAAAAAATGCCTTACTTATTTACATCAGAGGAATACGCTGATATGGTTTTTATTTTGGGTTACTGTAATGGTAATGCTAGAGCTGCTGTAGTAGAATATGAACTACGTTACCCTAATAGGAGGATTCCAGATACCAAAACAATTTCAGGAATTTTTCGTACTCTTCGGGAAACAGGATCACTACCAAGTACTAGAACCAATTATGAACGAGCTGTCCAACTTGATGATGATATTGTTATTAATGCTGTTCATCGCAGTCCAGGTGTAAGTACACGACGTATTTCTAGGCGGATAGGAGTTTCGCAGTCAACGGTGTGGAGGTCACTAAATCGAAACAAATTTTATCCGTTTCATAAACAAAAGGTTCAACATCTACAGCCAGGGGATGGTCCGCTTCGCTTGGAGTTTTGCAACTTTTTGAATATTAATAATCAACTCTACAAGCGTATTTTGTTTACGGATGAGGCACAATTCACTCGGGATGGTGTCAATAACTTGCACAATGAACACTCATGGGCAGAAGAAAATCCACATGAGGTAGTGGAACAGAACTTTCAACACCGATTTAGCGTCAATGTCTGGTGTGGCCTTTTGCACAATCGGCTGATTGGACCTTTCATATTACCTGGACGCCTAAATGCTGAGTTGTATTTGCATTTCCTTCAAGAAGAGTTGCCGCAGCTGTTAGAGAATGTTCCTTTACGTCTCAGACAAAATTTGTACTTCCAGCATGACGGAGCACCTCCCCACTTTTCACGTGCCGTTTCTGCTTATTTAAATCATCAATTTTCTGGACACTATATTGGTCGTGGAGGGCCTCACCCTTGGCCACCAAGATCCCCAGATCTATCTCCATTGGATTATTGCATCTGGGGATGGATGAAAGACATTGTATACAAGACAAAAGTGAATTCTCGTGATGAATTAATTGCCCGTATTATGGATTCGGCTGTGCAGATACAGGGAAGCCCTGAAAAATTAAGAAACGCAACAAAAGCAATACACAAACGTGCTGCAAAATGTATTGATAATGATGGCCTCATTTTCGAACATCTATTATAAAAAGGTGCGTACGGTTGGCCCAACCTGATTAATTTTGCTTAAAACTAGTAATGTATTATACTGAATAAAATCGATTTTTTGATACTTATTTCTGTTTTATTTTAGACTTTGATTATATCAATTTTCTCAGAATTAAATTCTCTACAATTAATGTTTGTTGATTTTATGTATTTATTACCAATTTAACAAAGTTATTGTACATGAAACTTAAAAAAACCCCAATTTTCGTGCCCCAATTTTTTGCATTTAACCGTGAATCCCTCAAAAACTACTACAGGTACAGTTCTGAAACCTATTTTATTAGCTTTATCAGGTAAAATTACATAAGAATCCACGACATTTCTTACTTAATTAACCTTTCCAAAAGTTCAGTATGGCTTTATTTTACTCTTTGCCCAGGAATTCAGGCGAAATCTTTCGCTAGCTGTAACTCGCTAACGAAGCGTTTTCGGACCTATGTTTATATAACATTTTTTCATTATTTTTACTAGTACAATGTGCTGTAGAAGTGGGGGGAGAACTTCATGAATCACCCTGTATACTAGTGGTAGCTCTAAACACTAAGCTGTCATGTCGATAAAAATCTGGTGTTAAACACTCACACAACTTTGCCAATGCAAATAATGACCTATATAACTTAATATTAGTAATAAAACATTACAAATAAACAAAAAACTAACCTCAAAAAACATAAACTTATTTTAATCATGAGTGAAAAACGCAAAATGAAAATCGACCTCAGTTTGGCTTCAAAATAAGGAAAATCTCTTTTTCACGCTAAACTAGACTCTGTAGAGAAAAAAGCTTTTATTAAAAGTTGTAGATCTTTTAATTTCCTATAAATTTAGTTATATACACTATTGTCATAAAATGCATACTAAGGCCGAAATCTTAAAAAAATAAATTTTTCACACGTTTTCGTGAGAAAAAAACAGAAAATCGCTAATTACCGCTAAAATAAGCGTTATACAAAAAAATGTTTGAAATAAAAGTTGTAGGATTTTAAATTCTCTACATTTTTATTATATAAATTTTTGCGCTAAAATGCATATTAAAGCCATAATCTTAAAAAAAAAACAATTTTTTACGTGAAAAAAGCCTCACCAAGAATTTCAACAATATGATGCCTACCCTATCTTGTAGAGCATAAAAAATTTAGTAAACCAGGCGATTTTTAAAAAAATCGTATGACCAGTTTTTGAGAAAATCGCAAAAAATACACGAATAAACTACTACTTCCGGTCGACCGATTTTGATGAAAATGTTCGTGTTGGATCCTCTAGTAGTACCTAACTTAAGTTTCAAGTTCGTACGATGTTCCGTACTTGAGATATTCTGTTCACACACACACGCACGCACGCACACACAGACTAATCGCTAAAAACATGATTGTTGGGTTCAGGGGGTCTGTAAACGTGTAGATCCGGTGAAAATTCGATTTTGAAAAATCGACATGAAAACAATACTTTCCTTCCTATATATTCATTTAGGCAAGAGAAAGTAAAAATATGGTATTCATGTGTCCACCAAAAATACAATTCACAGTTTTACTAAATTTGGTCCAATCCGCCCAACAACTTCACTCACCTAACTTGTAAATAAGGTAAATTAATTCCGTAAGGTTTTTGGTAGGGACAAAATCACCAAAAAAATGATGTACGAGGAAGATGATGATAGCGATCCAGGGTTTAAAATTTTGAATGATGATAAAATAATTGAAGAAGTTCTGAAGAGTAAATAATTGAAGAGTGATTGTGAAGATGATGTAGTAAACGATGAGGAAGATATAAAAAAACTTAGTCTTTCTAATGTCCGTGACGTTGATATGGTAATTTCATAATCAATTTATCAGAAGATCAAGATGTGCAGGCCAAATTACAAAAATTTTAGACAGTTAAAAGAAATGATTATGTATTAAGAAACAAAACCAGTCAAGTAAGTAATTATAAATACATAATCTTTTTTTCCCCGGTTCCATCAACGCTACATCAACAGACTATACTCGTATTTTATCATGTTTTACAAAATGGACTTACGTTTCGTAATATTTTCATTTATGTAAGTACTACATACAGCTTTGATACATACATTAGAAGACATAACAGTGGAATATTGTACTCGTAATTCGATATAACGGACTTTAATACAAACACCGGCATCCTCCAAATAATCCGTTATAGGGGGCACCTACTGTATTTTATTATCAACAAAGTGTTGTGGTATTTTATCAGCAAGCAATCATAATCAATAATATCACATACAAAAAATATAATCACATACAAAAAATTCTGGTGTAAAACACCAGAACTTTCTCTTACTAATGCAAATAATGAACTATATAACCTAATATTAGTAATAAAACATTAGAAATAAACAAAAAATTAACCTCAAAAAACATAACCTTATTTTAATCATGAGTAAAAGACGTAAAATGAAAATCAACCTCAGTTTGGCTTTAAAATACGAAAAATCACTCTTTCACGCTAAACTAGGCTTTTTAGAGAAAAATACTCTAAATAAAAGATGTAGCTCTTTTAATTTTCTATAAATTTGATTATATACACTTTTGTCGTAAAATGCATACTAAAGCTGAAATCTTGAAAAAAAATTTACAGATTTTCATGAAAAAAAACAAAATCACTAATTACCGCTAAACCCAGCGCTATACAAAAATATATTTGAAATTAAAGTTGTAGGATTCTAAATTCTCCACAGCTTTTAATAGAAACATTTTGCGCCAAAATGCATATTAAAGCCGCAATCTTAAAAAAACTATTTTTTTCTACGAGAGAACAGCCTCCCCAAGAATTTCAGAAGACATGGCGCCTACCCTATCTTATAGAGCATAAAAAATTAGTATGTGAGGCGATTTTTAAAAAATCGAAGGAACCGTTTTTGGAAAATCGCAAAAAAGTGGAAAATAATACGAATAAACTACTACTTCCGGTTGACCGATTTTGATGAAAATGTTCGTTTCGGGTCCGGTAGTGGTATCTAATTTAAGTTTCAAGTTTCAACACACGCGCACACACACACACACACAGACCCAAATGTTTTTTGGGTTCAGGAGTCTGAAAACGTGTAGATCCGGTGAAAACTCGATTTCGAAAAATCGTCATGAAAACAATACTTTCCTTCCTACATATTCATATACGCAAGAGAAAGTAAAAATGACCGGTCGGCACACCGAAAATTCTATTTTCTTTATTCTCGATGTGTGTACGTTGCAACTGTTCAATTCAGAACAATAATCAACCCCATGACCCAATGAGCTCATCTCATCTCATTAAGCTCTCACATCATCCTCATGATGTGTATGACGTGTAAATGAGGTGTCATCTTGTACAGACCAAAGCCGAGCATTCCAGAGATTTTATAGTTAATTGAACCCCAACCATTAAAATATACCGGTAACCACTGTCTAGTATTTTAATCCGTATAAAAGTACACCAGCCCAGCTACGTACAACTAGGTACAGCTAAGTAAAGCTAGGCTAACTAGCTGACTAGGCTAGGCAGCTAAGCTGGGCCAGCTAGATTGTCGTTACCTTTATCAGGAACCTTTATCTCTGAAAATTAGCTCTTAACCAGCTGGCTTGCGCTGACGACTTTACCTCTAGACCAATCCAGTGGGTCACTATCATTCAAGTCACCAAAAACGCAAAAATAATTAAAAAGGAAAAGAAGAACACGTACAAAAATATCACAATCGGATGTAAGAATTACGCCTGAGTTGGGACAGTACGATTAGCTCTTAGAATATAAGAGTATGAAATTATGGAAATGCAGTCGATTGATTAAATTTCTGTTGATGTGTCACGTGAGTTATGGGAACGTGAAAACATGCGACTCGTTCACAATGAATAACGCAGCAGGTAATAAAACTATAAACGGCTATTGAATACGATTACGCAACGAATAAATATCCCACGAACACACTAAACCACCAGCAAACTTCCACCAACTATCACGGCAATGTCTTCGACCACTTTCTTACTTACCATACGACAACAAAAGAAACGAAGACAGACAGTCAGAGAAAATACAGAAATAACTCAACAACGCACACATATACCGTTTACGTGACAAGACATAAATCTAATCACTACTGCATTGAGTCCATACGAAATTATAATTCTGTAGAGGTAGTAATGCGTTTGAAATTAAAAAAAAAATATTGGGGTTCGTACAGTCTGCCAACCGCCGCACCACTTTTAAGTTCAAATGCTGTAGTGCCTAATATTGATTGATTTCTTTACACTTTTATTAATTCGTGATATCCTCCTTTAAGAAAATCCTTTAATTGTAAAGTGACCAGATATTTTCCGCCTAAAATTCAAATTTTTAAATTTAATCAATACATACAGTAAGTACAATACAATTTAGTAAGCTCGTTTACTAATTTCCACATAGATTTAGTCTGTTGTTTAGGTCATCAGCCAAAAGGCTGGTATGAACCTGTCGAGGTTTTAGTAAGTAAAATGAGGAGTGAGGTGGTTTACCATGCCTTCCTCACTGAATGAAAAAGTACGCTTATCAGCATGCCGGGCCTTCTGAAAAGCGCATATTTTCCACTCTGCAAATGACACCTTCACTTCATTCACCACAGGGTCTGGCTGTATAATGAAATTCATTACTTTCAGAGGAGATACCTCTGATTAGTGTCTTTTACGCCTCTACCTCTTCTGTTCTCAAATGATTCAGTCATTTAATTGGCAGACCATGTGATAAGAAACATAACTATTTATTTAATCCCTGCAACGAACAGATTTAGTCTATACGAGGAAATGAATTTAAAATTTATTTATATTAGGATCGACTATACCCGAATTAAGAATTATTGAATTACATAATTTATTTTGAAACTTAAATTTAAATACTTTTAAAAAAGTACATTATGTAAAAAATATATTTACAAAATTATCAAAAATTTTGATTTATTCAAATAATAATTGCTACAAAATTATGATTAATATTCTTATTATGTTAAAGAAAATTCAAACTTTTATTCCTATATTTTACACAAACTTATGTTAAATTCGTTAAAAAACCATTTTATACAGAGCGATTTGGAAATTTGGAAGCAAAGGATCAAAAGGATCTAAGGTGAGTCAGAGTCAAAAAACAAATTTAAAAAATTCTACAGTATTTGTGATGCAAATAATTCAGAAAAATTGTGCTCGAAATTCATCAATTCCCCTTTTTTATGTGTGGACAAAAATTTATCTCAATTTGTACCCTCATCCGTTTAGAAAATAGAATACTTCACTCCATTTCTGATTTCGACTATCTCATTCCAAATAGAGGACTACAACCACAGTACCTCTAGAAGACTGCATGATAAAGGAATACAATAAATTATTCCTTTAATACGAAACATCTATACAGGCCCTCATCCGCTGAAAAAACATCGTAACCTGCCATACACTGCTACGTTTAACATGCCCACCCAACCCCGCTTCGAATAACAGCTCCACCCATCCCTAAAGCTAAAACCCATCAAAAACAAAAAACCACTATTCTAAATTAATATACACATGCAAATTGAGCAAAAGAACTGCCAACAACACAAACCAAAAACCAAAGGCCACATACAATCAATAAACAATGCAATCAATAAACAAAAGGCCGCAATAAACACACACACACTCGTTCCTGTATAATTCCATGAAGAACCCCGCCCCGTCTTTTTTTTCAACAAGCGATCAGGTAGTAATTGTCACGGTATCGCTTTCAAAATTTACTTCTAAACAGTTTCAGGTATTTATCCGTTTATAGGAACTTCAAATTTGGGATGTCTTTGTACAGAAAAAAAACATCTTTATTAATTTTTTAATCTTTTTACTTTCTCTTGCCTATATGAATATATAGGAAGGAAAGTATTGTTTTCATGTCGATTTTTCGAAATCGAGTTTTCACCGGATCTATACGTTTTCAGACCCCCTGAACCCAAAAAACATGTTTTTAGCGATTGGTCTGTGTGTGTGTGTGTGTGTGTGCGTGCGTGCGTGTGTGTGTGTGCGCGCGCGTGTGCGTGTGTGCGTTCGTGTGTGTGTGTGTTGTGTGTGTGTGTGTGTGAACAGAATATCTCAAGAACGGAACATCGTACGAACTTGAAACTTAAAACTTAAGTTACATATCACTACCGGACCCGACACGAACATTTTCATCAAAATCGGTCAACCGGAAGTAGTAGTTTATTCGTGTAATTTTTAACTTTTATGCAATTTTCTCAAAAACTGGTCCTACGATTTTTTTTAAAGTAGCCTCATTAACTTAATTTTTTATGCTCTACAAGATAGGGTAGGCACCATGTTTGCTGAAATTCTCGGTAAGGCTGTTGTTACGTAAAAACATTTTCTTTCTAAGATTGCGGCTTTAATATGCATTTTAGCGCAAAATGTTATATAATAAAAGTTGTAGAGAATGTAAAATTCTACAACTTTTATTTCAAACATTTTTTTGTATAACGCTTAGTTTAGCGGTAATTAGCGATTTTATGTTTTTTTTCTCACGAAAACGTGAGAAAAATCGATTTTTTTAACATTTCGGTCTTAGTATGCATTTTACGACAAAAGTGCATATAATTAAATTTATAGAAAATTAAAAGATCTACAACTTTTGTTTAGAGCATTTTTCTCTACAGAGCCTAGTTTAGCGTGAAAGCGTGATTTTCCGTATTTTTAAGCCAAACTGAGTTCGATTGTCATTTTGCGTCATTCACTCATGATTAAAATAAGGTTATGTTTTTGAGGTTAGTTTTTGTTTATTTCTAATATTTTATTAATAATGTTAGGTTTATTGTTAATTATTTGCATTGGCACGAGAAATTTGTGTGAGTGTTTCACACCAGATTTTTTTTTTTTTTTTTGTTTAACGTCCGACTGTATTGCAATTACTGCAAATGCAGACGGCGAGAGGGGTGATAGATGAAAATGAGTGATGAAAAAATGAATGATGAAAAAAACAATGAAAGTAAGAAATATATTTCAACATTAAATAACCAGTATTAGATTAAAATATCGTAGGGGACCGTCCAATTACTTGATCTCAGGAAAAACATACTAATATAAACATTAAACAAAATCTTTGTAAAATTCCAAGTGGAATTAATTAAAAATTAATTTGTATATTTACATTAAATAATTCAACTTTCGTATACGATTACATTGTGCATTATATACGATGTTAAAAGCGGGACACTTTCTGAAAAAATCTGGTGTGAAACACTCACACAACTTTCTCTTGCCAATGTAAATAATTAACAATAAACCTAACATTATTAATAAAACATTAGAAATAAACAAAAAAACTAACCTCACAAAACATTAGTGAAATACACAAAATTAAAATCGACCTCGACCGCCTCCGTAGCGTAGTCGTTAGCGTGTTGGCCTGCCACGCGGAGGTCCCGGATTCGATTCCCGGCCAGGGTCTAGAAATTTTCACGTGTCAAATCCCACAGTTAATGTTTCATAACCCACCGTAGTCGCTAATAACCAAGCAGTTGATGCGACTTTAAATAAAATAAATTAAAAAAAAAAATCGACCTCAGTTTGGCTTAAAAATACGGAAAATCACTCTTTCACGCTAAACTAGGCTCTGTAGTGAAAAATGCTTTAAATAAAAGTTGTAGATTTTTTTATTTGCTATCAAATTTATTATATACACTTTTGTCGTAAAATGCATCTAAGGCCGAAATCTAAAAAAAATAGATTTTTCACACGTTTTCGTGAGAAAAAAACAGAAAATTGCTAATTACCGCTAAACTAAGCGTTATACAAAAAAATGTTTGAAATAAAAGTTGTAGAATTTTACATTCTCTACAACTTTTATTATATAACATTTTGCGCTAAAATGCATATTAAAGCCGCAATCTTAAAAAGAAAATGTTTTTACGTAACAACAGCCTTACCGAGAATTTCAGCAAACATGGTGCCTACCCTATCTTGTAGAGCAAAAAAAATTAAGTTAATGAGGCGATTTTAAAAAAAATCGTAGGACCAGTTTTTGAGAAAATTGCATAAAAGTTAAAAATTACACGAATAAACTACTACTTCCGGTTGACCGATTTTGATGAAAATGTTCGTGTCGGGTCCGGTAGTGGTATGTACCTTAAGTTTCAAGTTTCAAGTTTGTACGATGTTCCGTTCTTGAGATATTTTGTATACACACACACACACACATACACACACACACAGACAAATCGCTAAAAATATGTTTTTTGGGTTCAGGGGGTCTGAAAACGTGTAGATCCGGTGAAAACTCGATTTCGAAAAATTGACATGAAAACAATACTTTCCTTCCTATATATGCATATAGGCAAGAGAAAGTAAAAAGAGGAATTTGGGGATATCATGATTGCAAACGCACGCTGACTAAAAAGAAAATGTTTCTCCTGCCCAATATGAAAATACAGGGAAGGTAACTATTGTTTTCACGTCAATTTTTTGAAATCGAGTTTATATTGGAAATTCACATTTTCGTGCCCCCTGAATCCAAAAACATGGTTTTAGCGATTGATCTGGGTGTGTATCTGAAAAAAATATCTCAAGAACAGAGAATTGTACAAAGTTGAAATTTGGAAATTAGTAAGTTAGGTACCACCAACAGACCCAACACGTCTTGCATCAAAATCACATTTACATCAAAATCGGTCCACCAAAAATAGTAGTTTATTCGTGCGAATTTTCACTTTTTTGTTATTTTCTCAAAAAACGGCTCCTAAAATTTTCTAAAAATTTACTACATTTTTTGTGCTGTACTAATGTCCGCGTCAAAAGTAATAGGAACCCGAGTTTGAAGCTCAATTGTTAAAAAACTACTGCATCAATTTTAACGGACTATATGTCAAATTAATGCCTGTTTAATTCTGCGTTTAACGGTTATTAGATAGGGTAAGCGGGATCTCTCCTAAAATCCTTGGATGAATTGTACTCTTGTGGTAAAAAATTGTTTTTTAAGATTGCGGCATTAATATATGAATTTTAGGGCAAAAAACTACAATTAAAGTCGTAGGAAATTAAAAAATCTGGTGTGAAACACTCACACAACTTTCTCTTGCCAATATAAATAATTAACAATAAACCTAATATTAGTAATAAAACATTAGACATAAACAAAAAAACTAACCTTAATAAACATAACCTAATTTTAATCATGAGTGAAAGACGCAAAATGAAAATCAACCTCAGTTTGGCTTCAAAATACAGAAAATCACTCTTTCTAGCTAAACAGGCTCTGTAGAGAAAAATGTTTTAAATAAAAGTTGCAGATCTTTTAATTTTCTATAAATTTGATTATATACACTTTTATTATAAAATGCATTCTAAGGCCGAAATCTTAAAAAAATAGATTTTTCTCACGTTTTCGTGAGAAAAAAACAGAAAATTGCTAATTACTGCTAAACTAAGCGTTATACCAAAAAATGTTTGAAATAAAAGTTGTAGGTTTTTAAATTCTCTACAACTTTTATTATATAATTTTTTTCGCTAAATTGCATATTAAAGCCGTAATCTTAAAAAAACTTTGTTTTTACGTGAAAACAGCCTCACCCAGAATTTCAGAAAACATGGCGCCTACCCTATCTTGTAGAGAATAAAAAATTGAGTAAATGAGGCGATTTTAAAAAAAATCGTAGGACCAGTTTTTGAGAAAATCGCAAAAAAGTGAAAAATTACACGAATAAACTACTACTTCCGGTTGACCGATTTTGATGAAAATGTTCGTGTCGGGTCCGGTAGTGGTATGTAACTTAAGTTTCAAGTTTCAAGTTCGTACGATGTTTCGTTCTTGAGATATTCTGTTCACACACACACACACACACACACACGCACACACACACACACACACACACACACACACACAGACCAATCGCTAAAAACATGTTTTTTGGGTTCAGGGGGTCTGAAAACGTATAGATCCGGTGAAAACTCGATTTCGAAAAATCGACATGAAAACAATACTTTCCTTCCTATATATTATATTCATATAGGCAAGAGAAAGTAAAAATACGTAAAATTTTAATTTCAAAAATTTTCTTCTACAATGCTAGTTAAGCGTCAATTAGTGATTTTCTGTATTTTGCTCGTTAAAAAAATAGGATTCTTAAACATTGCAGCCTTAGTATGTATTTTACAACAAAGGTGTGTATAATAAAGTTATAAGAAATTAAAAAGTCAACAACTTTTATTTCAAGAATTGTTTTCTACTGAGGCAAGTTTATCATCAATTAGCGTGATTATTGTCACTCATTCATGATTAAAACAAAATTGTTTGTCAATTTACATTGTTTATTCGTGATTAACCATAGCTTACATTTTTCATTAATAACATTAGCAAGAGAAAGTCGTGTGAATGTTTTAAACAAGATTTTTATTTATTTATTTATTTGCACTCCGCATACATTTACAATTAATATACAGGCTTACATTGATATACTTATAGATTGATTTATAACGTTATATTTTATTATCCTGAACACTATCATTATCTATTTAGCATATAATCACTTGTGGTTAACACCAGCAAAGTATTACTTGACCGCTGGTGTAATTTACAAATCTATAAAATTATTAGTGATATACCTTATAGTTTACAAATAAGTTTATTTAATTTTACAGTAGTATGTAATTTTACAGCAGTATATAATTTGCCCGTAACAGGCAGAGGGATTGTTAAATTATTTTCACTCGATCTGCTAGTTCCAGAGCTAAAAAACATTATGTTTCTTATCACATGGTCAGCCAATTATAATATTACAGAAGCATTTAAGAACAGAAGAGGTAGAGGTGTAAAAGACACTAATCAAAGTTATCTTCTGTGAGAGTAATGAAGATTATACAGCCAGAGTCTGTGGTGAATGAAGTGAAGATGTCATTGGCAGGGTGAAAAGTAGATGCTTTTCAGGGGGCCCGGCATGCTGATAAGCGTACTTTTCCATTCAGTGAGAAAGGCAATGGTAAAAAAACCTCACTCCTCGTTTTACTTAGTAAAACCTCTACAGGTTCAAACCAGTCTTTCGGCTGATGATCTAAACAACAAATGTAGTTTATATTTTTTATTATTTACATTGGCAATATAAAGTCGTTTAAGTGTTTCATACCAGATTTTAACCAAATATTGGGGTTATGTCAAAGTTTCAAACCAATATTTGTTGAAGTTTAAAATTTTGGTTCGTGTAAAATTATTTTCCTCAGACATGCCCCGGTATCTCAGAAACCGTTGGATTTTTTCAGCTGAAATTCTGGAAGCATATATTTACTTCCATTTTAAATTACAACACTAAGATAATGGTAAACCACTACACTCCTTATTTTACTTAAGCAAAACCTCTAGAGGTTCAAACTAGCCTTTTGGCTGAGGATCTAAACAACAGTGTTATAGTTTCAGAAGAAGTTTCAAACATGATTATCGCAGCGAATAAAAGTACGAATAATATAATATACACAACGACTTTTTACTTTCTCTTGCCTATATGAATATATAGGAAGGAAAGTATTGTTTTCATGTCGATTTTTCGAAATCGAGTTTTCACCGGATCTATACGTTTTCAGACCCCCTGAACCCAAAAAACATGTTTATAGCGATTGGTCTGTGTGCGTGTGTGTGTGTGTATGTCTGTCTGTGTGTGTGTGTGTGCGCGCGCGCGCGCGCGTATGTTTGTGTGTGTGCGTGCGTGCGTGTGTGTGTGTGAACAGAATATCTCAAGAACGGAACAACGTACGAACTTGTAACTTGAAACTTAAGTTACATACCACTACCGGACCCGACACGAACATTTTTATGAAAATCGGTCAACCGGAAGTAGTAGTTTATTCGTGTAATTTTTCACTTTTTTGCGATTTTCTCAAAAACTGGTCCTACGATTTTTTTAAAAATCGCCTCATTTACTCAATTTTTTATTCTCTACAAGATAGGGTAGGCGTCATGTTTGCTGAAATTCTTAATGAGGCTATTTTCACGTAAAAACATAGTTTTTTTAAGATTACGGCTTTAATATGCAATTTAGCGCAAAGATTTACATAATAAAAGTTGTAGAGAATTTAAAATTCCACAACTTTAATTTTAAACATTTTTTTGTATAACGCTTAGTTTAGCAGTAATTAGCGATTTTCTGATTTTTTCTCATGAAAACGTGTGAAAAATCGATTTTTTTAAGATTTCGGCCTTAGAATGCATTTTACGACAAAAGTGTATATAATAAATTTGATAGCAAATAAAAAAATCTACAACTTTTATTTAAAGCATTTTTCACTACAGAGCCTAGTTTAGCGTGAAAGAGTGATTTTCCGTATTTTTAAGCCAAACCGAGTTCGATTTTCATTTTGCGTCATTCACTCATGATTAAAATAAGGTTATGTTTTTGAGGTTAGTTTTTTGTTTATTTCTAATGTTTTATTACTAATGTTAGGTTTATTGTTAATTATTTGCACTGGCAAGAGAAAGTTTGTGAGTGTTTCACACCAGATTTTTCATTAAGTCTTTCATGAACATTAGAAACGGAGCGGGCCACAGCAGAGATTTATATGGAATTTAAGAATATTATGTTTCGAATATAATCATTAAGCGTGAGAACAGGTTCTAAGGTTAAAAACGCCACGGTTAACGCGGTTTACTTGAAGTAGAAGAAACGTAGTTGCGTCACCGTCATGTGAGAGGGTGCGAGGTGGAAGACGATTAAAATGGAAACGCGAACGCAAACGGCCAAAGGAATGGAATAAGGAAGGAAGTAGCGATAAAGGTGAAAGTGAATATAGTAAGCTACAAACCGGTCTGTTGTCCCCCAGTCGGCTTTGTCTGGAATCAGTTCTCATCGTAATCCATTCCCAGTCGGCAGTCGGTCCTTGTATTCGTTCTCGATCCGTAAACAACCCGTCGCTAGGGCGCTTCAGCCTCTGTTTCATTGCACCGAGTTCGTGGATACGAGACATGCGATTGCTTTAAAGCAGATGAACGCTTCATAAGCGTCCATCTCCACCTGGCTCTTTTCAATCGGAACCAATTGAGATGGGATGGATCTCTAGCTGTTATTATTGTCCAGGTAACAATAATTAAAGCGAAGTAATAATAATTATTATTTATTTCCACATACAGTACCTCAAACTTAAGTATCCATTACATTTAAGAAAATCAAATTTTTAACTTTTTTTGTAGTAGTTTTTTGTTTCGATCTTCATTCAATCAATTTTATTACCCATTTAATTAAAATATTCAAATTTTATTTGAATTTATTATAAGATTTTTAGTACCTAATAAAAGTAAAACTATTCATTCCTCTCATATTATAAATACATATTCTTATTTTCTTTTAATTTTTATTGTAATTACTATAATTATTATAATAGATATTTGTGTTAAAGTAATTGTATTTATTATTTTTATATTCATTGCTTTTCAAAACTTTTAAACTTAATTGATGTGCCCTTTGATCGGTGTACTAGTATTTTTATAATAGCTAAATCTATTTATGTAATATTTTTACTTTCTCTTGCCCCATATGAATAGATAGGGAAGGAAAGTATTGTTTTTATTTCGATTTTTTGAAACGGGTATTCACCGCAAATAAGCGTTTACAAGCCCACTGAACCCAAAAAACATGTTTTTAGCGACAGGTCTGTGTAATTGCGTGTATGTGAACAAAATAGCGTACGAATACCTTGAAACTTAAGTTAGGTACCACTAGGGGACCCGACACAAATATTTTCATCAAAATCGGTCAACCAAAAGTAGTAGTTTATTCGTACGATTTTTTTAAAAACGGCTTCTACAATTTTTTTTAAATCGCCGTATTTACTATACGTTTTATTTTCTACAGGATAGGATAAGTCTGCTGAAAATATTAGGGGCTGTGCTCTCGTGGTAAAAAATTGTTTTTTAAGTTGTAGCAAATTAAAAGACCTACAACTTTTGTTTTAAGTATCTATTTACAAAGCTTATTTTAGCACCAATTAGTAATTTTCTGTACTTTCCTCATTAAAATCGGTGAAAAATGGGGTTTTTATTAAGATTGCGACTTAAGTATATAGTAGGTCTACATTTCACGATAAAAGTGTATAAGTTACAATTAAATAATTATAAAAAATAAAAAAAAAAATAAAAAACCTACAACTTTCATTATAAGCATTTTTTTCTACAGAGTTTAGTTTAGCGTCAATTAGTGATTTTCCATATTTTTAAGTTCTGCAGAGGTTGATTTTCGTTTTGCGTCATTCACTCAAAATTAAAATTAGTTTATGTTTTTATTTTACATTGTTTACTTATGATTAAACATATGTTATACGTATTATTATTTACATTGGCAAAAAGAAGTCGTGCGAGTGTTTCACACCAACTTTTTTTATTTACTCCTATGCGCAGTCATAACTCTTTTTGAAGAAGAGTTCTTGCGAAAAAGAATATTTAGTTACAAAATACAGTACGACTTGTAGCTTAACTTGTATAAAATTTAAGTTTACAGTACATTAACTGAATAAGAGAAATACAGTTTACCTCTTTACAATTAATCCAAATTAAATTAAATATTTTCCTAACTAATAATGTTCTAATTCATTATCATTAAATATAATGATGCACTTGCATGATGGAATTAGGAACACTCGAATCAACCCTTTCAGAGTGCATCGTTATTTTACCCCAAAAATTAAATTAAAACTGTATTTTTACTTTCTCTTGCCTATATGAATATATAGGAAGTAAAGTATTGTTTTCATGTCGATTTTTCGAAATCGAGTTTTCACCGGATCTATACGTTTTCAGACCCCCTGAACCCAAAAAACATGTTTTTAGCGATTGGTCTGTGTGTGTGTCTGTGTGTGAACAGAATATCTCAAGAACGGAACATCGTACGAACTTGAAACTTGAAACTTAAGTTACATACCACTACCGGACGCGACACGAACATTTTCATCAAAATCGGTCAACCGGAAGTAGTAGTTTATTCGTGTAATTTTTCACTTTTTGCGATTTTCTCAAAAACTGGTCCTACGATTTTTTTAAAAATCGCCTCATTTACTTAATTTTTTATTCTCTACAAGATAGGGTAGGCGTCATGTTTGCTGAAATTCTTAATGAGGCTATTTTCACGTAAAAACATAGTTTTTTTAAGATTACGGCTTTAATATGCAATTTAGCGCAAAGATTTACATAATAAAAGTTGTAGAGAATTTAAAATTCTACAACTTTAATTTCAAACATTTTTTTGTATAATGCTTAGTTTAGCAGTAATTAGCAATTTTCTGATTTTTTCTCATGAAAACGTGTGAAAAATCGATTTTTTTAAGATTTCGGCCTTAGAATACATTTTACGACAAAAGTGTATATAATTAAATTTATAGAAAATTAAAAGATCTACAACTTTTGTTTAGAGCATTTTTCTCTACAGAGCCTAGTTTAGCGTGAAAGCGTGATTTTCCGTATTTTTAAGCCAAACTGAGTTCGATTGTCATTTTGCGTCATTCACTCATGATTAAAATAAGGTTATGTTTTTGAGGTTAGTTTTTGTTCATTTCTAATGTTTTAATACTAATGTTAGGTTTATTGTTAATTATTTGCATTGGCAAGAGAAAGTTGTGTGAGTGTTTCACACCAGATTTTTAATTATAATTTGTTTTAAAAATTTAATTTTCAAAAATCTTCACTTATTAAGATTAAAAAATTGATTCCTGGCCAGTTATAGAACTTTTTTTACCATTCACTCTCATTTTTCGCTCCTAACTGCATTAGTATTAATGTGTGAAACAGCCGAACGTTAAACCTTGAAGAGATAAGTAAGAATCTTGAAGTCTTGAATGTCAAGGATACTTTAGTTGGGATTTGTTTATATACCATTAAGTAGGCACATTACATGTACCTACTTAATGGGTACCATATCATATACTAATAGCCAACTATTTCTAGACTTCATTATGCCCTTAACCGTAAATCTCACACAAGTCAAAATTATTATCACAAAAAATAAATAACACCGTCGATTTTCGGTCACTAAAAGACAGAAAGTGGTAAGCTTTTTCGTGCGAATTTTCATTTTTGCGATTTTCTCAAAAACGAATCCCACAATTTTTTTCAACATCGCCTCATTTATTATATTTTTATGCTCTACAAGATAGGGCATGTCTGAAATTGGTTGGGTGGCTGTGCTCTCGTGATAATTTCTTTTAAGATTGCAGCCTTAACTAATTGCTCTTCCTCTTGTGTCAGCTAAAAGTTTTTTGTTAAAATTGTCATCGAAAGTCTGCTTCATCCTTTGCCATTACATGACATTTTATTTTTATTTTTTTTAATTTATTTTATATACTATTATCTTATTTTTGTATATTTACGTTAGGAAATTTTTTTGTATGTTTTTTTTTGTAAATTTTTGTTTCTTTTCTTTTATATAAATTTAGTGTAGATATAAAAAGCTATTATTATAATAGAATAAATAAAATTAACCAACTCATACCCGCGCACAGGCTAGACCTATGCGGGTATTAGGAAATAAGATAGGATAAGATTCATTGTTCTTGTTTTTAGCAATAATAAATAAAATAATAAATAAATAATGTGCATTTTATGGAAAAAGTGTACAGTATAATCAAAGTTGTACAAAATTTAAAAATCTTGTAACTTTTATTTCAAACAGTTTCTATAAAAAATAAATTAGCGTCAATTAGTGATTTTTGGTATTTTGCTTATCAAAATCGGTAAAAAAATAATTTTTTAATATTTCGGCTTTAGTATGCACATATTAGTATGCACATTTTACGACAAAAAAATTTAATAATAAAAATTATAGAAAATTAAAAACCTATAACTTTTATTTCCAGCACTTTTTCTTCAGAGCTTAGTATAGCGTCAACTAGTGATCTTCCGTATTCTAAAATCCTACAGAGGTTGATTTTCATTTAGCGTCATTCACTCATGATTAAAATTAGGTTATGTTTTTAATTTTACATTGTTTACTCGTGATTAAAAATAGATTAAATTTTCATTAATTACATTGGCAAGAAAAAGTCGTGTGAGTGTTTCACATCATATAGGCCTATTTAATATTACAAAAACAATATGGCAATCCTAAAGTAAATTATTCCTAGATTATATCCCACTGGGCAGTTATCGTCTTATTTGTATTTTGAATAAGCCTAATTTTTATGTCCATTTGAAATTATTTTTGTCCTTTAATAGCCAAACTAACTGAAAATTGGATTTTTATTTTTACATAGTTGTTATTGTCAAATTAAAGATATTGGACTTAACATTCGAATTGCTAACAAGCGCCTTTTAAAACTATCTTAAGTAATTTAAAGACAATTTGGTTTACTATTGCCACAATTAGGTCTATTATTACCTAATTTATAACATTTACTTGATATTTTCAACCCTAATGTTTGTGCGCCCCTCTGATGCTAGTAATTACGCCTGTATCTACACACAGCGGCCTGAAACAATAAGTCAGTCTCAGCATCATCAATTTTACATCGTTCGTTTCAAATTTAAGGTTTATCTACTTAATATTAATACTATTTACACTACAGCAGAAACAAGAGTTGTGGATCATATTTAGCGAATTGCCCTAAACAGGCAGGTTGAGCGTTAAATCACTTACACTCGATCCGCTAGTTCCAAGGCTACAAAAAATAGTTCTATTTCTTATCACATGGTCAGCCAATTATATGACTGAGACATTTAAGAACAGAAGAGGTAGAGTTGTAAAAGACACTACTATCGGTTTCATAATCATAGACACCCGAATTTGAACCCTTGCATCTCCGAAACTATGAGTCGGATTTTAACATATTTTACATCGAAATTTAGCTAATTTTATTCTCATTGACTCATAATAACCCTATATTTTTAATGTTGTTTAAAAATTGCCGTATTGAGGTTTGAAGACAAAAAGACCCAGTTTTTTGCTAACGCAACAAATTTCATGCGTTTAGAGGCGTGTAATTCGATAATTATTCAACCGAAAAAAATGAAATTTTAACACAACATAGACAATTATATTTTTACACCGTGTACGAAATTTAACATTTGTACGTTATTTAAATTTTTATTTATTGACAATATTCTGGACCTTTGCTATCTCGGTAACCGCTCGATCGTTCGATACGGGCAAACTATCGTTTTATTCAGCGTAAAAAACTTAGTACTGATATGTTAATAACATGAAATATTGATTGACCAATGTTGAGGTAGAATTTTTTAAATTTTGAAAAATAGACTCGGTAATGCGGGGGTGGGCGCTACTATCCATGTTGCCAGGTTGTGTACGCGACATCCTGTTGACAGACTGCATTGTCAATTCATGAAGACAGTCAGATTCAGGCAATTTTTATCGATATGTCAATTTTTAAACAACATTAAAAATATAGGGCTATTATAGGTCAACACAGAATAAAATGAGCTAAATCTTCTTCTTCTTTCTCTCTCCCCATGTGCCTTACAGCGTCGGGGTAGTCTCGGACAACTTCCTCCATTGTACTCTATCCGCCGCCAATCGTCTCATTTGCCTTAGGGCCATGCCTCTTTCCTCTCCCAATCTTCGTATGTGCTCATCATATGAGTATCGTGGACGTCCTCTTTTCCTACTCCCGCCAACGATCACGTTAGCATACTGCTTGGCTTTCCTTTCGTCATCCATTCTTTGTATGTGACCCCACCATCCCAATTGTTTTCTATCTATTACTTCCTTCACATCCTTCATTCCTATTTCCTCCCTGATTCTTTCACTTCTCACTCTATCTCTCAATGTCTTCCCAGCTGTCCTTCTATGGCACTTCATTGCAACTGCCCTGATTCTGCTCATTTGTTGTTGCTTCAAGGGAAATGAGCTAAAGTTTGATGTAAAATATGTTAAAATCCGACTCATAGTTTTGGAGATACAAGGGTTCAAACTCGGGTGTCTATTATTGTGAAACCAATAGTAGTCAGAGTTATCTCCTCTGAGAGTAATGAATTCCATCACTATATAGCCAGATCTTGAGATAAATAAAGTCAAGGTGTCATTTATAGTGTGGAAAGTGGATGATTTTCAGAAAGTCTAGCATGCTGATAAGTATACGTTTCCACTCAGTGAGGAAGGCATAGTAAACAACCTCACTCCTCGTTTTACTTAGTAAAACCTCTAGAGGTTCAAACCAGCCTTTTAACTGATGACCTGAACAACAATATCTAGTGAATAATTGCAAGGTGGAATATGAGGCTGCAACTACGCTGTGGCTCCGCCGAGCTTCAGTTGACTTCTTGTCAATCTTGTACGGACATCTTTAAGATGTAAATGTAAAATCTATATAACTTTCTTGTCCAAAATAACTGTATTTTTACTTTCTCTTGCCTATATGAATATATAGAAAGGAAAGTATTGTTTTCATGTCGATTTTTCGAAATCAAGTTTTCACCGGATCTACACGATTTTAGACCTCCTGAACCCAAAAAACATATTTCTAGCGATTGGTCTGTGTGTGTGTGTGTGTGTGTGTGTGTGTATGTGTGTGTGTGTGTGTGTGTGTGTGTGTGTACAGAATATCTCAAGAACGGAACAACGTACGAACTTGAAACTTGAAACTTAAGTTACATACCACTACCGGACGCGACACGAACATTTTCATCAAAATCGGTCAACCGGAAGTAGTAGTTTATTCGTATAATTTTTCAGTTTTTTGCGATTTTCTCAAAAACTGGTCCTACGATTTTTTTTAAAATCGCCTATTTTACTCAATTTTTTATTCTCTACAAGATAGGGTAGGCGCCATGTTTGCAGAAATTCTCGGTGAGGCTGTTTTCACGTAAAAACGTTGTTTTTTAAAGATTACGGCTTTAATATAAATTTCAGCGCAAAAACTTATATAATAAAAGTTGTAGATAATTTATAAACCTACAACTTCTGTTTCAAACATTTTTTTGTATAACGCTTAGTTTAGCGGTAATTTGCGATTTTCTGTTTTTTTTTCTCACGAAAACGTGAGAAAAATCGATTTTTTTAACATTTCGGTCTTAGTATGCATTTTACGACAAAAGTGTATATAATAAAAGTTATAGAAAATTAAAAGATCTACAACTTTTGTTTAGAGCATTTTTCTCTACAGAGCCTAGTTTAGCGTGAAAGTGTGATTTTCCGTTTTTTTTTAAGCCAAATTGAGTTCGATTTTCATTTTGCGTCATTCACTCATGATTAAAATAAGGTTATGTTTTTGAAGTTAGTTTTTGTTTATTTCTAATATTTTATTAATAATGTTAGGTTTATTATTAATTATTTGCATTGGCAAGAGAAAGTTATGTGAGTGTTTTACACCAGATTTTTTACTCATGTTGTACGAATCTTTTAGCGATCAAACGAACTCTTTTATGGTTTTGTATTTTAGACTCTAAAAATCACAGAAGAAATTTTTGGACTTTAAAAGCCTGTTACTACTCTACATCGATATTTATTAATTATGCGTTGTTTAATTCTTTAACTAATGACTTAATAAATTTCTAATATTTTATGCGACCGTTCCAAAACAAAATTTAATTCAAAGCTTCTGTTAACGCTGAAGGTGAAGAGTCCAGTATCAAAATCAGCCACATCCATTTCATAAAAATTTTCAGGTAAACAAAAAAACTGTTGAAATTTAAACTACAGTATCTAGCATCTTGGTTAATAGTTCAAGTTATAAGTATTAAATCCGACATTAATGTGTATAAATATAATAAAAATCTGGTGTGAAACACTCACACAACTTTCTCTTGCCAATGCAAATAATTTACAATATAATTTAACATTAGTAATAAAATATTAGAAATAAACAAAAAACTAACCTCAATAAACATAACCTTATTTTAATCATGAGTGAAACACTCAAAATGAAAATCAACCTGTCTGGCTTAAAAATACGGAAAATCACTCTTTCACGCTAAACTAGGCTCTAGAGAAAAATACGTTAAATAAAAGTTGTAGATCTTTAAATTTCCTATAAATTTGGTTATATACACTTTTGTCGTAAAATGCATACTAAGGCCGAAATCTTAAAAAAATCGATTTTTCACACGTTTTCGTGAGAAAAAATCAGAAAATTGCTAATTACTGCTAAACTAAGCGTCATACAAAAAAATGTTTGAAACAGAAGTTGTAGGTTTTTAAATTCTCTACAACTTTTATTATATAAGTTTTTGCGCTAAAATTTATATTAAAGCCGTAATCTTAAAAAAACAACGTTTTTACGTGAAAACAGCCTCACCGAGAATTTCAGCAAACATGGCGCCTACCCTATCTTGTAGAGAATAAAAAATTGAGTAAAATAGGCGATTTTTAAAAAAATCGTAGGACCAGTTTTTGAGAAAATCGCAAAAAAGTGAAAAATTATACGAATAAACTACTACTTCCGGTTGACCGATTTTGATGAAAATGTTCGTGTCGCGTCCGGTAGTGGTATTTAACTTAAGTTTCAAGTTTCAAGTTCGTACGATGTTCCGTTCTTGAGATATTCTGTTCACACACACACACACACACACACGCACGCACGCACGCACGCGTGCGCACGCACGCACACACACACGCACACACACAGACCGATCGCTAAAAACATGTTTTTTGGGTTCAGGGGGTCTGAAAACGTATAGATCCGGTGAAAACTCGATTTCGAAAAATCGACATGAAAACAATAACTTCCCTTCCTATATATTCATATAGGCAAGAGAAAGTAAAAATATGTCTTTCAAAATTTTGGAAAACTAATTTTTCTTTTGAATGTGTTTGGTTTTGAAACAAAAGTTCACGATTTTTTTAGTGAAAAATCATGGGTTTGTTTATTAAGCTGAAGAATGAATTTGATAATTTCAATTAATTTAATAAAGTAACTACTCCTAACTACAAATTATACAAAAAATACATTTTTCATTGAGTACTGTGTCGTGCTAAAACTAAACTGTTCAAAATCGATATTTTCAAGCAATTAAAAATAATCACTTGAATAGTACTCTTTGTCATAATAACAAAATTAATCAATGTTGTAATAAAATTGTCTTAACATAACTGCATTAACTACAAAACTACATTTTTTTGACAGAATATAACTTAATTCCCCACAGAAGTGCACTAGCGCGCACACTGGCTATTTCTGTAAGTATGGATATGGCTTGTTTTGAGAATAACTTCAGAATTTCTTTGAGCATTTTCATTGGATATGGATCGTTTTGATGCAGATTCTCCTATTTACTATGTTCATAACATTGAAAACTTGTAAAAAAGAACAGAAACAAACAAAAAATTTGGATGTGGCTGGTTTTGATATTAGATCCCTCATGTACTATAGAAACACTCAAGACCCGGTTGACAAACGTCAAAATGGCTCTGTGCTATGCTCTGGACCAGTAAGCTGAGTCTTCCTTCAAAAATCTCTAGTGACTTCCATTGTAATAAGTCTAGTTAATTTATTTACCACACAATTCATATATTCATAAAATTAATAGATAAATGTCAGAATATATTAAAATAAATAATACATTGTACTTGCACGTTTGTTAATTGATCAATGACAGAAACACTACAAGCCAATCAACAAGAGAATGTGTGCATGCTATTTATTTTCTTTTAATAACTTTGTGGGTGTTTGCACATAAATAGTGAATGTAAATTTATGTTAATACAAATAGCGTAAAACAAAACACTCTTTAATTTTATGTGTGTTTTTGTGTTCAGTCCTTTAGGTAGTAACTACCAAATATGAATTTTATTAGCAGGTGTGTTTGAATGACCCTTTTATTTATTTTACCGTCACATGCAGTACAAAAGTAAACGAATAAAATTAGGTTCTTGTCAAACCAACATTTCAATGCATTAAAATATCAAAATACTTTTAAGATATTGAAATTATAATACCATGAATGCGGATCTGAAATTAATAAATTTTGATGATTTAATCGATTTTAATTTGTTTTAACAAATAATTTTTTTAACGAAAAAATAATGCTGCTGCTTTGTACAAAAGAAATTATTGGTACTAAAGTCGCAGTGTTTTCATAATATTTTGTTTTTCATTAAATATATTTTTGCTCTAAATTTCAAATTCTATTTTTCTTTTTAATCCCTATATCTGTTGATATCTGTTTAATTTAAGAACAATACGAAACCTCAAGACCCAATGAGATGAGTCTCATAAATGAGATGTCGTCTTGTACAGACTAAGGACGATTGTTCTTGAGAGTATGGTTAATTTAACACCAAACATTAAAGTACACCGGTAACCACAATCTAGAATTCAAAATCGTATAAAAGTAACTACTTATACTAGGATTTAAACCAAGATCCTTCGTATTCGAAAATCAGCAATTCAACAGGAGATTCGTGGCGACGACTTTACCACTAGACTAATCCAGTGGTTAGATTTCAAATTAAATCAGAAATTATGGCAAAATTTGACCCACATCCTTTTGGAGGTACATGTCTATTTTTTTAAAAACCTCTTAAAGGTTTGACAAGAAATCCTTGAATTTTAATAACTGAAAATTAAGGGTTTTCTTATATTATTTAAATAAATAAATTTTTAAATTATTAAATCAATTAACCCTTTGTGAAAGGAATTAGTTTTATGTTACAGACGCATTTAATTATTGTATGGGGTTAAAATATATATAAATTTGTTTTAGAAAAATGTGTTTTTCTTGATAGAAAACTGTTTTTAAAGGCTCAGAATCAACGCAAATTTCATCAAAATTATTAAATAATTATTAAGATAGGCTCTAGCCTATCAAACTTAAAACTGTTTTAAGACCCTCACAGGACCAAAAAACGCGAAGGCCAATTTAAATTTGGCTACAGATTTCTTTGCAATCACTCTGTTGATCTTAAGCGTAACAATCTAATTAATTTTCATTTCGTTCTTTTCCATCATGTACTATTAGATCATGCAGTAGAGAAACTCGTTGGCACAGATCAAGTATTTCCGCATACAAAAGTACGCTATAAAAATACGATATATTATTCAAAATTACAAACGTTTAAAAATCTCTTCACATAATTCAACATTATTCCGCAGTCATCATCGTATATTTCTGAGGTTTAATAATTTTCAAAAAGAAACCAAGAATTGTTTATTAAGAACAAATTCCTATAATAATTACTACGTGAGAAGCCGAAGTACATTTCTAGTCGATAAACAAAAAACGTTTAAATTCTCACTAAAAAACAAATTTAATTTTTGCCAAAAAACATTTCTTAGGGAAGTTAAAAATCTTTTAATGAAATGCGACGCTAAATAGTTTCAGATTACCTTTGTGAATAATTTTTTTTTTATATTATTTTGTCGGTACCTTAATATTACGAATCTATTATTTATGTTTTACTACAATTAAGTTAAAACAATTAACCCTTCGTAGACGGAATTAGTTTTATGTCACAGACGCATTTAATTATTAGATGGGATAAAAATATATATTCATTTTTTTTAGAAAAATGTGTTTTCCTTGATAGAAAACTGTTTTAAAGGCTCAGAATTAACGCAAATTTCAACAAATATTCTTTCTTGTCACGTTTACTCAATAATAATGGATGCAGATAAATCCTTAAACTTGACTACCACTCATCTATTTTAAACATTATATTTATTTCTACATAATGTTGCTACAATAATTGTCGAGTTTCCGAGTTTCTACTGTAATTCAATTATGTGTTAATTTTATATGTACAGTAGACGGTCGAAAATCCGAACCAACTGGGACCGTAGGTAGTTTGGATTACCAATTTATTCAGATTTTCGAACAAAAGCTAGAAATGCCACTTAGGCCCATAGTTAAGGATTTTAAAAAGGTTGAAATGAATAAAAACAAACAATCCTCTGCACTTACGTATATTTAGTTCTTTTTAATGAACAAATAACTTATGTAGGCATAGTGAGTAGTAAAGGAGAGATAAAGTAGTACAGTACTTTACTTTCACCAAAAAATTACGAATTTAAATAATAAAACTACAACATGTACTTTACGGTATATGCAGTAGTAGCAGTATGTTTTATTGTTTAGGTCATCAGCCAAAAGGCTAGTGAGGTGGAAAAAGGAGTGAGGTGGTTTACCATTGCCTCCCTCATTGAGTGGAAAAGTACGCTAATCAGCATGCCGGGACCTCTAAAAAGCACATATTTTCCACTCTGCAAATGACACTTTCACTTCATTCACCACAGGGTCTGGCTGTATAATGAAATTCATTACTTTCAGAGGAGACAACTCTGGTTAGTGTCTTTTGCACCTCTACTTCTTCTGTTATTAAATGATTCAGTCATTTAATTGGCTGACCATGTGATAAGAAACAGAACTATTTATTTTAGCCCTGCAACGAACAGATTAAGTGTAAACAATTTGACACTCTACCTGTCTGTTATAAGCAGTAGCAGTATGTACTATTTTATATTAAATTGAAAGCAAACAAAACACTATGTATGCTACAGTTTAAAAAAATCACTATAAACCTTACAAAATTACTGAAATCTTACTTAAGAAACTTGTCAATTTTTGGTTGCGTGAGCTTTGACACTCGTTTTCTGCCGGATAAGTCCTTCATTCCCTTAAGTAGCAAGACTTGAACTTGATTACATTCTGGCTGTTTCGTTCCAAGACATCACAATCTTTAAAGCAGAAAACGCTTATAAATTATGTTACACAGTGTAAACCGTGCTTTAATTTTGCCGTTCTCGCGTAAATTAAAGTATAGAAAAAATCCTCGGATAGCGTTCGGATTATCGACGCTCTACTGTATACTAAAAGCAACAATGAAAAATACATAGTTAATAAAAATATACAATAATAATAAAACAGTAGTATAAAAGAACAATAATAATAACAATGGTGTTGGTGATGATGAAGAAGCTGATTATAATGATTCTAATAACGTTTAAATTCATAACAATAGAAAATGGATAGCCTATTTAATAACAATATAAAAACAATTAAATTAATAATAATGCATTCAATATACTTATAATAAAGTGAGCCAATAAAACCGAGTATAAACTTAACACGTTAAAGAAACGACCAATTCCAAATGAGGTTTCAGCTCTGGATGATGTAAATTTTTTCAAATTTGTTTAAAATCATTATTTTTAATTTTCTCTCCAACGTTCCCTGAAAATACGTTGTAAAATTTATGGGCAAGCAATTAAAAATGTTTTTGCCCTAGTCTAAAATCTTCCCACGATTTTAAATATATAATGATAGTTCTGAATTTATTTATCATACAATGGTTACCACGAAAGAAAAATTCAAAAATTTGATCACCGATATTTAGTGTCTCAAATGTTCAATGTGGACACCCCCTTTTGATTATTGTTATTAAGTAGGCCACGTAACTGATAGCTCCTTAGTTATTTTGTGATGTCTGATCTGGAAACCCCTGAGTAGATATGAATTATTAAGGACCGAAATTATGGTACACATTGTGAACTAGGAGAAATACACAGAATATGAGTTATCTGTGTGTTTTTTCTCGTATAGGGCCAATTTAAGACCACGCGAGGTGACTTAAGACGTTTGTGGAAGTTCGTTTTGCAGCCGACATAATAGCATTATAATGCTTTTCACGGTTGATGAGCTCTGTTGTTGGAAGCGTTTAGACTAATCAGAACGTTTACCAGCGTTGTCCTATTGTACAAATAGTTTTAATTATTTTTGAAAGACCGAAAAAAAAGGCTGACGAAATATATAACAGAGCTACGAGAGCAAGTATTGTCAAGTCACTGGCTAGCTATGAAGTGGGTAGGAAGCAATGCGTCCGTTCAGAGCTCATCAGCCCTGAAAAATAGTATAGTTCACTCTATGCTTTTTCTCTCTCATCTGTCCATCCGGTGTTCTGTATTTGCTCTTCATGAAAGCCCTAAAAGTCTGTAATTAGTTGTCTGAATTTGGTTCAGTTCATTCAGTTTCCTTAATTTTCATTCCGGTTTAGTGTCTTAAAAATTTGTTTAGTAAACCGTTTGTCATTAATTTTATGCAGGTGTCCGTAATTAGTCTTCTTTTTCTAATCGTTTCTAGTAATTTTTAATTTTTCTTGTACAGTTCTTTCCCAATATCTTAACCTATATTGTCCATCTACTTATCTTTGAACTCATAATCTTCCTGAGGAACTTATTCTCAAATTTCTCTGCTTCTCTTAGATCAGCCTTCCCGGTCATTCTAAGGCACTAACTTGCGTACAGACACACAGGTTTTATCACAGTATTATAATGTCTAATCTTAGCTTGTCTTGAGAGTGCTTCCTTCATATACAAGTGGTAAGTTCCTCAGAGTGCACTGGTCATCTTCAACTGTTGTTGTTCGCTTCCTTTTCGCTGGTTTTCTTCCGGGTATTATCTTCCCGAGGTACTTGAAGCTAGAGGTCTTCTGCGTGTTTATTGAAAGCTAATTTTTAGTAAGCCATTACTTAAAAATTTTAAGCCCAACTCTTCTCTTTTCTTAACTGAATTCTAGTCTGGTCCAGCGAATAGAAGTACAACGTTGTCTGGAAAATTTACCAAAATTTCAATTTTGGGTAGTTTTAATAAAGGATTGCCATGATGCTAGCACACCTTCGTAATGGAGATGCTACATGAAGAAGAAGAATGAAGGGTTCACATCCAAAAGAAAAAGAAACGACCCTAATACTGTTCCTTGAAGTACACTGAATTCTACGTTAATATTGTCAATTAAATGTTCATTAACTCTCACCATTTGAACTCAATTAAGAAATCTCGACAATTTCTATGAAATGCAATTAAGATTATACCAAGAGTAGCCTACGGAGAGACATGCTGATTTAGTTGTGCGGGTTAAAAGCGATCACGATCGTAAATTATATGCACGCGTTTAACCGTGAAATGAATTACATTCTCTCTCGATCCAATAATCCTTCATCTTCTTAATGAAAACGTAATCTGTTTTCACTTTCATTACGGATCAATTTTTACATTGTGGTTTCAACCACCTTTTCTTGTCCCAATCTGTACGTCTATGTACCGCTTTGCCTTACGTAAGCCTGTTTAGTGACCTTCAAGGTCAATTGTAACAAATAAATGTTTGAACAATGCTACATATTATTATCTTTTGGAAAGAATATGAGATCGATGGATTGGAATTTAAAAACTAAAGTCTTTGCAACCAACCCCCGATTTAATTTTGAATTAACTACGGAGACTCAAAATAACTAGTATCTTATTTAGATACAAAAATTATATTTATTAAAACTGGTTTTAACCATTTTTTATTAAACAAGCCTTATTTACAACATTTTCTAGGGTCATAAGACGGTATATGTGGTATCCCTGAAAAAAATTAAGAGAGAAAAAAATTGAAATGCCTCGTTCGAAAAATAAAGTTTCTTCAAAATTACTACTTAATAGTACATTCTAGAGCAAAAATTCACATAAAAACCATTGAAAATAATCAAAAATGCTACATTCTTTATTATAAGATTTCCGATGCTTAGTTTAGCCGCTATTTGCAATTCTGCATAAAAAAATCACATTAAAATCTTTCTAATCTGAAATCACAGGCTGAAAATTTTAAAATCTACGCATTATTTTATGTAGCCTACAATAAAAACAGATCTGATTATCACGTCAACAGTGCCAATAGGTTTATGGAATACCAATTACCCACACTCCACGACTTCAATTCTTAACCTGCCAGTTTTGATTTCAGAGGGATTTCCCAAGATTCTTCCGCAAAGTCTTTCTGTTATATTTCTTTCAAATTTTTGCCCCCAAACCTCTTGCACCCTTGGACATTTAACCAGTGTGCTCGTACATATAATCGCCCCCTGGTATAAATAAAGAAATAAAAGTTAAACAATTCAAATTTTGACAACTTTTGAACATGATTTTTGTATTATAATTTTAGCTCAATTTCATTATTTATTTCGCAAAAAATACTAATATCACACTAATGTATATATCAGTTAGAACTGACACGTGAAAAATATAAATATAATTTCTTATTTTCTGAAATCATTATGTTAATGCTTTGTTACGAATGTATAGGCCTACATTTATAATGAACCAAGAGCAAAAGTAAGACGTGTGGACTAATGACAACAGTGTACGAGTATTTATATCGTATGCTGTGTCTTCTCATTAACAGTATTTATACAATAACATCTTAAAAACCATTAATAATAATTAAAAAATGAGAATTTATTTAACGTAAATTAAAAAATAAATATCTTTAAAATTACATTCGTTAAAATAACCACTAAAAATTAAGTAAAATTAAAAAATTAAAGTAAATTCACACAAATAGCAATCACGATTACGTATACCATAAATTCCGGAACTATATAAATTAATAGGACACTAAAGTCATTTACAAACGTGAAAAAGCACTAAACTTTTAATATATAAATAAATAATTTTATTGTCACGTAAAATAAGTATACCTACATTATACTTTATGACAAGTCAACAATTTTGGGTAAAACAATGGAAAGGTTATACTACTGCACAGAACGCAAAAATAGAGAATAACCAGGCATTCTTTAAAAGTGGCTAAGAAAAAATATGCAAAAACCTTGACCAGGACACCCAAACATTGTCCATTAGTTAACTACTAATAACCCAAACATTATCAAAAAAGTAGTTCAACTACTAATTTCCCAAACATTATAAAAAAATTAGTTAACTACTAATTACCCAAACATTATCAAAAAATTAGTAAACTAATAGGACAACAAAACATTATCCAAAAATAATTTCTCAATATTTTAAAGTAGTCTATTCATCTTCACAAGTCAACTTATGACCATTAAGCAGTTTTTCACTTTCATTAGAAAAATAATACAACACAATAATACTAAGTATTTATAATACTATTTTTTTTAAATTGGCTGTTTATTTATATTAAGCAAACCAATTACCCATACATAAACAACTTATTAAAAAAATGAACATAATTTGATAGCATACACATTTTTGAAAATAAATTGACAGATTTTTCAACCAAACCAAGAAATACTAATAAAAAAATATTATTGATAATAGGGAACAGATAAGCGAAAAATTGGGATTTTCTCCCAAAAAGGCATTCATTGGAATCCGGTTTTTAATTTCATGGACCAATTCATATTCATTCCATGATAAGTAGTTCCACATGGCAGATCACGTAAACCTTTAATTATTATGAATCCAGGGTCAAAGTAGGACATAAATTAAGTAAGAAATCTTGTAGGATAGAAGATCCGCAAGACAGTTAGAGCAGTTTGCCGTCCTTTTCTTTATGCACATAACGTAGAAAAGGAGAAAGACCAGACATTCTTTAAAAGTAGTCAAGGAAAACTATCCGAAAACCTTGATCAAGACCCCCAAAAATTAGTTAACTACCAGGATACCCACACATTATCCAAAAATTAAGGAGTATCTCAATAAAAATATAGAAGAAAAAAGGACTTTTTTGGTTTTACGTCCAACTGTTTTATAAAAAAAAGTTAACAGTGGAATACAGAAATAATAGATTAAATTTATATAATTTTTACAGAATAACTGAATTATAACTGAAACAAGTTCAGATAAAACTTATAGGTACAAGAGTTGTTCGGTGGACGCGACAAAAATGTTGACGGAATAGGAAGGAGGCGAGGATAACAAGAACCATGTGCATTAGTTAATGTAACTTACGTAATCAATGCTGGGTTAACACAAATACATCGGGGAAGACCTGTTGCTTCTGCTGCCGCAACCACCGCCGTAAGATTTAAACGAGCAATGCTTTCTCTTTTATAATAGTGTTTTGCTTTCAGCTCACTTTTCTACTACTTTAAAGTTTTTAAGTTTCACTTTAGAATACGGCAGCGTATTGAAAGCGCGTGCATTTGCACGTTCAAATGATTATTTCTTTTGTATTTTATTGCTGCAAGCACGGGTTGGTTTGAATATAAAAGCGGTATTATCATGTCGGAAGCCCTACGGATCTTCTATTAAAATTGCAGTCGGCCACATACGCAATGTTGATGCATAGAAAAATAAATAATAATAAATAAATGGTTGCCAAACCGCACTGTCTGTCCAACCTTAATAAAGTTACAATTTAATATAGGTACTTATTAAGGATATGACCCATCGGGTTGGTCTAGAGGTAAAGTCGTCGCCGTGAGTCAGCTGTTTAACAGCTGATTTTTAGAGACGAAGGTTCCTGGTTTAAATTTTAGTAAAGGTAGTTACTTTTGAATACTAGAAAATGGTTACTGGCGTACTTTTATGGTTGGTGTTAAATTAACCATACTCTCTTAAGAATAATCACCATGAGTCTGTACAAGACTACACCTCAATTGCACGTCATACACATCATCATCATCTCATTGGGCCAAGGGGTTGCTTATTGTTCTGAATTGAACATATTGCAACGTACACATATTAGAGATTAAAAAAATAAGGATGTATACCTTATAGTATACCTTCATCTTTACATATAAATCCGGTAATTTGTTTTAATCGAAAATTTGAATAGGGGTTGAACATCAAAAATCAAAGTAGAGTCTCGATTATCCGACACAAACGGAACCGGAAGATGGTCGAATAATCCGGCACCACAAGATAATTTAAATAAATAGTTCACTTCTTGGATTTTAAAAATACATAATGAAACAAAATAATATAAGTTTTGCAAAAATTACGATAAATAATTTTAAGTCGTAAATACTGTAGTAGGTGAAAATAACAAGTTAAAGAAGGTACCTAAAAAATACTATCAACAATTTTTAAAAAATAGGGCCTAATATGTAAAAAAAAGAATATTTAAACATTTATCATAATTGCATACATAAAATGTTCAGTAAGAGGGAATACTTGCGAAAAGATTTACTACTTTTGGAAAAAACTCAATTATAGACGATTGCTTAAGTGACGTTTACATTAAAGACATGTGCCTTTTCCTTGGCGGCAATATCAACCCAGTGCCGCATGACCAGTAAGTCAGATGGGATTGGTTCTTTTTGTTTTTCAATGTAGCTTAATTATTATTCCATCGCTTATCAATTCACATTCGTCACAGTCAGCCACATCGGATAATCTGAATGTCGGATGAGCGAAGGTTGGAAAACCTGGATCTTACTGTATTTGCATTTTGATCACTTGAATAAAAAGAGAGGGTGACAACTCTAGTACGATACTTGTATCAGGTATAAAATACCAGTTTCCTACGCCGCGTCCCATGTCAAACACAAATTAAATAATTTTATCTTGAACTGAAATAAGTTTGAAGTTGGAAAAACTTTGTCACAGGTGACTGTAGAAGCGATTGGTCTATTCAAACATTCGCTATAGATACGTAAATACGCGTCGTTGATAGAATACCTGCAGCTGGATGCGCTGCAATAATACACCATTAGGCTCAGTGAACATTAAAAACCACAGAAAGATACTTCCTTATAAAGAATTAACAATAGTATAAAGGTAATTATTAGAAGCCTAATAACGCGTACAATAACACTGGAATAAGCAGTGACCATCGACTGTGACAGCACTCGGAAGTATATCCTACCGGCCGGACTAATTAACACAGTACATGCCCCACCACGCCACATCCACACACTATTAAGACAATAACACCGAGTGAGGGAATCACTGTAATCATTATTCAGAGAAACAGAAACTGTGACGTAATCATGTAACAATTAGTAGGCCTACCCGATAAAAATAAATGCGCCGGAATTCATTCTCGGGAATCATCAGGCAGAACATGTTACAATATCTGCATTTTAAAACCGTAATCATTAACAGCTATAAAGTTTACATGTTAAAAATAAATAAATAAATAGATGTTTGATATTCGGAGACCATTTTCGGGGATAGACTTCATAAAAATGTAATATTACCGTCAAATGGGGTGACTTTGTGACAGCAGGGGTTAGATTGTAGAAAAAATATAATATTGTTGTTTAGGTCATCAGTCGAATTTTTTTTGGTTTAACGTCCGACTGTTCTGCAATTACTGCTAATGCAGACGGTGAAGGATGAAATGATTTTTTGTAACGTATGAAAATATGCCGTGCCTGAATAGGATTCGAACCCAAGACCGCACGATGAGAGGCGAGCACGTTACCAACTACGCATCAGTCGTAACTCTGACTAGTGTCTTTTACACCTCAACCTCTTCTGTTCTTCAATCCTTCAGTCATATAATTGGCTGATCATGTGATAAGAAACAAAACTATTTTTTGTAGCCCTGGAACTAACAGATCGAGTTCAAATAATTTAACACTCCGCCTGCCTGTTATGGGCATATTCACATCCTATTACAGAACAAACGCCTCTCCATTCGGAGATTTTTTTTATAACACTACAATACTAGAAGTAGGTACCTATTGCTTCAGCAACTGGCAAAGTCGCTGGCAAAATCAGCGTTATCACGGTTATTTGGAACACAATTTTTTTAATTTTCTTCTTTTACACAAAAAAACTAAACGATAGGGTTTTCAAAAATAGTGTTCATGAATGGCTACTTAATGTAGGAAAAGTCAATAAAGAAATGTTTCTTACATAATACAGTTTCTGGCTCACTTTTTTCTAGTTTATTAGATTATATTGTTCACTTCTTTAGATTTATTACACTGTTAAATTGTATTTTATTTAATATTTTAGAAACTGTGTGTTGTTTAGGTCATCAGCCGAAAGGCTGGTTTGAACCTCTAAAGGCTTCACTGAGTAAAACGAGGAATGAGGTTTTACCATTGAGGAATTACAATTACCTTCCTCACTGTATGGAAAAGTATGTTTATCAGAATGCTAGGCCCTCCGAGAAACATCTTCTTTCACCCTACAAATGACACATTCACTTCATTCACAACAGTTTTGCGATACGTATATCAATACTGTGAAAAATATTATTGTTCAGATATTTCTACGGTAGTAAGGGGTAACTGGGGAGCTATCAATAAATTTCAGTACCTATTATCCTGATTGCCTCAGCCCAGACCTACCGGGAATCGAACCCGCGACCTTTTTTTTATACCTAGAACAACTGACGACTAAACGTCGCTAACCGTTCCGCCGTGGAGGTGGTGTAAAGATTTTTATTCATGATTTTTTACTTAAATTAAGACGTATTTAGACTAACATTCATTATTCCGGTAATTGGCTGGGCACGTAAGATAAAAGATTACTACATAAATATTGCGGCGTATAGGCTCATTCAGATATAATGGACATCCGGAAACAAGGAAAATACAATGCCGGCCCCTTGAATTTCGTTATATCCGAATTTTACTGTATTTCATTAATTACACATTAAAATTCTTACTTTCTTACTTATTACAATAACTATGTAACCTTCAAATATTTACCCAAAAGTACACTGTTTTTTTCAACATTCTTTTGAATATTTTTAATGTTAATTAATTTTGACCGTTTGTACATTTTTTTATACTGACATCAGCTCCAAAAGCATGAATACTTCCTCCAATAAATTATCAATTCTTATTAAAACTTAATGACCCTATTTGTTATAGTCAACAAAAAACTGCAATAACTTAACTTTAGTCTCCTTATCTCCGTATTATATTTTTTGAATATTTAAACGCGTAACTTTTACAACATTAGCTGCAGTGAATTTACTTTTCAAAGTATCAAGTAATCAGACATAGCTTTTCGACTAGATTTCATTACAAAAAATTGTTAGTAAATTTCTTTATTTCTGATATCATTATATCATAAAATTATGTATATTTATATCATTGGTGTAGTTGGTAACGCGCTCCCCTGTCATCATGCGGTCTTGGGTTCGAGTTCCATTCAGGCACGGCATATTTTCATACGTAACAAAAAATCATTTCATCCTTCACCATCTGCATTAGCAGTAATTTCAGAACAGTCTGACGTTAAACCAAAAAAAAAAAAAAACATATTGGTAATATATTTAACCATGCTTACGTGGTCAGAATTTTTTTTTGTTCATTTCGCATCAACTGCTTGGTTATTAGCGACTACGTTGAATTTTGTAACTTGAACAGTGGGTTTTGACTTATGAAAATTTCCAGACCCTATCTGGGATCACCGCGTTGTAGGCTAGCGCGCTAACTTCTACGCCTTGGAGACGGCCACTGTATATTGGTTTCCACATTTATACAAAAATACATAAACTACAAATGAATACACTTTAATCTATCTAATTGCTACGTACATTGTTTTAAAATTTTTGTCCTTTTTAGATTCAACGATAGAATTTTTTTATACATAATTATACTACATACAGTTACGCCTATTTTTAATTAATAATAACTTAGTGTAAGGGAACCCGTAACCGGTAACTAGACACATGTTAAACTGGAACCTAGTTATGACCTGTTTTCTCAAGAACTATTGCAGAAGCCAACTGAAACTTTGCTGGCCTAACAATACATAGATTATATTGTAATAATGGTACTAAAATTACTCATTTTAGTTACGTAATATTTGCGGTACAAAAAATTGAAAAATTTGCTAAAGTATCTTAACTTTAACAATACTATGTTATAATCAAGTTAATCTGTAATATTTTAAATTAATTTATCATAGTGTAGTAATTTAAAATGGGAGCAAAAATCCTTATATATGCTTCCAGAATTTCAGCTGAAAAATTTTAACGGTTGCTGAGATAACGGGTCATTACCGTGGAAAAACTATTTTGCACAAATCTTGCATCTAAGTTTAAAATTCTACAAAAACCGCTTTGAAACTTTAAGATAACCTCAATATTTGGTTATAAAGAAAAACAGACAATGTTGAAAAACATAAGACAAAAAGTCCCTTCAAAATAAATAAAAAAATTACTGTAAAAATGGAATGTTTTCTAAACATAGACACTTTATGTAATTATGCACATTAATCTTAAAAATCCACAATACAATTATGAAAAGTGCATGCCTTTTGCAGAAGGAGTAGAATATTTTAGGTTAAATTTTTATTTTTTATTTCCGGTTGTGTAAATAAATTTTATAATTCAAAATATAATAATCTACACAATAAATTAATAATTGGGAATCGAAAAATTTAAAACACTTTTTAAACCTAGTTGACAAGATAATCCAAAAATTCCTGTTCAAAGTAGAAGAAATGTTTTATTAAAATATTTTTAACTTGCCAATTAAAATTTGACGTAAAACTTTAAGATTTATTGGTAATTTGTCACAAAACCGAATGGAATTTTAATGAATTGGTTGTGAGAGCTTATAAGTTCAGTGTTTCTAGATTGTGAATTCATTGCAGTTTTCAGTTTCATAATTAAGGTTAAAGTAATTGTTTTTCATAAAGCCTTTACAAACAAATTAGCTACCTGTCTTGGTTTCAACCGGGTATAATTTTGGATAATGTCAATAGTTTTTAAATTAGGGTTATAAATAAATAAAAAAAAGTTTCTCGAATATGGAAAATTTAATGTAATATATTTAGACACCTACACCGAGTTTTAGCAATCTACCTCGTCCGGAACTTAATAAACAAAAAAATATTGATTTAAGGATTGAACACTGTTTTCAACCCCTAACAGGTATATTTTTGTAATCATTAACAGGACAATTGTAGATGCACTGAAGGTAACATCTCCAATGAGATTCAGACATTTAACTCGTCTGGAACTTAGTAAACTAAAAAATTTGGTTTAAGAGTTTGGACACCCTTTTCATCCTTTTAGGGGTAAATTTTAGAAATTATTAAGAGGTAATATTTTTAGTTACACTTTAAATAACATCATCGAAATTCAGCCATCTAACTCGTATGGAACTTAGTAAGCAATACAAATATTGGTTTAAGAGCTGAACACCATTTTCATCCCACTAGGATTACATTTTGAAAATGTTTTACGAGTGTTTTTTTTATTTTTTCAGTTGAACTATAAGTAACATCTGAACCAAGTTTCAGCCATTCAGCTTTTTCAGAACATAAGTAAAAGAAAAATAAATGGAAAATATTGTTTTAAGGGTTGAGCACCCTTTTCAGCCTCCTACCAGTGGAATGTAGAAATCATTTGTTTAACTTTTCTGTTTATCCTAAAAGAAATATTCCCTCCAAATTTCAGCTTTCTAATTATTGTGCAAGTAGAATAAATAGTAACGAGTGATTCAGTCAGTTAGTCAGTGAGGGATTTCCCATTTATTCAGATAAATACACAATGTAATACAGGCCTAAATAAATATAATAAACCTTTCTGCAAATTTTAAAACCTCAAAAATATACAATGATTAGAGGGAAGAATGTTGAATTCTGTGAAAAATTATTTAATGTTAGTGATTTTTGAATATTTGCCGTATTCTTACAGCATAGCCACCTATGCTAACCACTGGAACACAAAGGCTGCTGCATCAAATGTTATTTTAGTAATTTTCATACAAATTAAATATTCGTTATTAATCTGTTTTCATTCACTGTATGTCTAGACATAATATCCATGAACTTTTAATATCTTTTGCATATTATATTTTCAATTTTTTCACAATTTTTATAAATATTGTGTAATATTCCTAATTTATACTTCGATCCATGAAATTTTCTTAAAATTATATTTTTTTTACATTTTTCCTTTCTATGAAAATGTTCGTAAACTTTCTTCTCCATATAGGGCTTCTGAAAGAACTGAAGTTTCATAATGTCCTAATTTTTGAATTTTTACATATTGATTAGCTATTATAAAGATTATTACACTTTCCATTTTGTGTACTATGTTTTTGTGCTGAATTATTTTAGTAGTTAATTCTCCTAAATATTTGAATTTTAATACTCCGTGCTATACATAACAATTTTATTTAAAAAAATTAGTTAAGTAGATTTTAAACAAAATCGTAGTAGTCAATTTTAAGAAAAAAACAAATGAAAAATAATTTTTCATAAAGCAATTATTGTTCAAATAAACTACTAATTCCGGTTGACTGATGATGATGAAGATGATATCCAGTCCCCTCAAGTACATAACTTAAGTTTCAGGTTTCAACTGCATACGACTTTCTGGTTTTAAGAATAATAAAAAATTCCAAACCTGTAATTTATTTCTGTGCTGATAATTGAATTGTCCAAGGAATTTATTTAAAAATTTCTTCAGAAGATATAGAATTTATCTCTCAAGGCTAGAAGGGTAATCAAAAAGATGATTGTTTGGTTCTCTTAATTGTATTGAAAATTACTGATAAGATGGATATAAAATCACAGATTTTATAAAGTGTTCCAAAGAGAATAAAGAATACTGAAAGGAAAACTAATTACTGACATAAAATACTGTGAAGAAGATTTAAAATATTGTGAAATCAGTAAAAGCAATGACAGTTTAAGATTTATGGCCTTCCAGCACTGTTATAACAATGGGAATGTCATCATAAGTGAGTAGTGTCCCTTTAAAGAAGGTAAAATTGTATAGCACTTAGTAAGTAGATAAATAATTATAAATGACTGAATTGATTAAATTTCACATAAACATAGTAAAAACAACAAAAGCATACCTACAAACCACAATAATTTACTTGGATATAAACCAGTTAAACGTGATGAAACAGAAGATGAATTTATTTTGCAACAGCAGCCAATCTTTTAAAGCTGATCTTTGTCTAATAATAAAAATAAGTGAATACAAAGTACAAGATAATTATGAAATAATAAAAGTAAGAGGTAAGATAGAGAATGGGAGATTATGTTAAAGGAGGAGAATGGTGACCATAATTTCCACAGGTGATTTCATTAAACTTTCTCCGCAATTGTTGACCGAATTCAAATTTTATAATTTATAAGGTGAAGAGTACTTCACCTGACATCAATCATTCGTCTTGTTATTAAATAACCTTCCACTGATACAACTATATAACAAATGGTCACCAAATTACACTTTCTCATAAATCTTCTACCAGTTAATTATTACATACCACTTGGTTTTCACTGATACTCTACAAAACTGTACCCTACAAAAATTAAATCCAAATTTGTTGTTGTTAGATCACGTAACTTGACAAAATTTACTTTAAAATTTATTTCATTTAACCTTCAATCATTTCATTACTCAAATATTATCTTGTTTATTTTATTTATGTTATATAACATATGAAAATTGCCCATAACAGACAGGTGGAGTGTCAAATTATTTACACTCAATCTGTTAGTTGCAGGGCTAAAATAAATAGTTCTGTTTCTTATCACATGGTCAGCCAATTAAATGACTGAATCATTTAAGAACAGAAGAGGGTGTAAAAGACACTAATCAGAGTTATCTCATCTGAAAGTAATGGATTTCATTATACAGCCAGACCCTGTGGTGAATGAAGTGAAAGTGTCATTTGCAGAGTGGAAAATATATGCTTTTCAGAGGGCCTGGCATGCTGATAAGTGTACTTTTCCACTCAGTGAGGAAGACAATGGTAAACCACCTCACTCCTCGTTTTACTTAGTAAAACCTCTACAGGTTCAAACCAGCCTTTTGGCTGATGACCTAGACAACACAAACATATGAAAAGCTTGAATAAAATTTTGAGATGTTACCACAGAAACAAAAGACTTTATTACAATTTAATCTAACTTTGTTTTGAAAATGTGTTAAAAATAATTAAGTATATTTTTAATACACGAAACAATTTACATTTTAAACATGAAAGTCTACGATGTTTAAATCTTATGGCATTCATAATTTGATAATTTTCTTTGAAAACGATTTACAATTGAAATCTATTGGGACATTTTAGAACAGTTTAAACAGGAATGTACAGATATAATTTTATGATATTTATTTTTCTAGATTTTATTTTTTTAAGTTAATCTATGAACTGTTTTAGTGTTTAATGTTTGAAGTTTATTGTTTTATTGATTTGAAGTGTTTTATGTTTAATTAAGCTGTCAGTAGATGTTATTATAAATGTTTATTCCTAGTTTATATTTTAAATAAACATTTTATATCCTATTGAACCATATTTCTTTTTTTTAAAAAAAAGAATAAAGCAATAAATAAAACAGAATCTACAAAATTGACAAAAGTAACAAATTTATTCATTTATTTCATTATAATTTACTTCAAATTTTTAAAATATTTGTTTTCGGGACACTCAACAGCCAAAAGCTGATGTAAACCTCTAGAGGTTTTACTTAGTAAAACGAGAAGTGAGGTGGTTTACAATTGCCTTCCTCACTGAATGGAAAAATATACTTATCAGCATGCCCGGTCCCTCTGAAAATTATCTACTTTTCACCCTGCAAATGACACCTTCACTTCATTCACCACAGGGTATGAGTGGATAATTAAATTCATTACTCTCAAAGGAGATAACTCTGACTAGTGTCTTTTACACCTCTACCTCTTCTGTTCTTAAATGCTTCACATAATTAAACCAATATTAAGTGCCTTATATTAACAAGTAGCTATTTTATTTCAATAGTTGTAATTATGTATGGTCAAGGGAGAGATACCACTTAATATTATTCAATACAGAGGGAGGGGATTCAAAATACAGTGACAAATAGGTATGATTATGTTTTCAATACAATCGTTTTTGTGTTATATGTCAGTAGTAGTTGAATAAAGATGGTTACCTGACACCTAAGGCTAGAGTTCAATAATAGGTGAGCTATTATTTTGCCGCTTTATTATCTATTTTTATTCATCGATTTGTATTCTTTCTATCTGGATTCATCTACTATGGCGTTACTTAAATTCTGTTTATTCTGGGTAATTCTAAGGTTGGTGGAAATTTTTAAAATTGTAGACCTTAATGCAACAATCAGTCATTTCCATTTTTCAGCATTTTTAGGTTATGGTGCATTCTTATAGGAAAAAAAATTGCTCTATCGTTTGGTGCAACAAACGGTCAAATCCAATCATATTTGTGTTTAGTTGGTATAAAGAGAAAGGAGTTGGCTGCGCATGTAAATGTGCATAGTTAGGATTTTTGGGCGAAGTTTTGTTGCACCAAGGTCTTCAACAGTTATATTCCATTTTCCTATGTCCATCCATCCATCACACCCAGATGTCAGAAACTGCAAGAAATAGCAACAAATTATTTTTGAATTCGTAATCTACACAAATAGTTAGTGGGGTTGGATTGGGTTTGAAATTCTAGTTTCGACTGGAAGTGGCCCAAAACCAGAAGTCAAGAAATCAAAGTCGGAATTCCGAAACAAAAACAGTGTCATTCGATTTCTCTTAAAGAGTAGATACAGAATCATTGTTTTTGAATTTACAGTTACGACAAGAAGTCAAGAAATCAAAGTTAGAATTTGAAAACAAACATAGTGATATTCGATTCCTCCTAAAGAGTAGATACAGAAATCAGTAACAGTTTTTGCCATAAGTCAAAGGTAAGTCTTTTAAAAAATCGCCACCGGCCATAAAATGCGTCAACTCATGAAAGGGATTTTTATTTATTTCTTTTCTCATTCTTGCTATAAACTCTAATAAATCTTATGGTTAATATATAAACTCCTTATCAGTGAGTTGCAGTCGTAACACGGAATGTGAATGCAGTAAGTGCTGTTATAAAGTGTTAGTTTTGTTAATCAGGTACAATAAAATACAATAAGTGATGACAATTGTTTTTACAGAATGGATCAAACATAATGCCACCTATGATACCTCTGATTGGAGCAGGGGCCGGAGGGATCTCAACGTCAGCATGGATGACAGTCTCTTTGGTCCCACTATTTTTTATGGCATTTACATTCCTGAGGTACACAAATGTCGATCCAGAATCAAGACCGATCAATGTCAGACAGGTAAATGAAAATCTTAATAATTTCTCAAACATCCATACCCTACAAAGTTGTTCATCTGAATACTTTAATATTATATTATTATTTACTGTTTTTTAATCAATTAATACCTAAATGATATGCCCATAACAGGCAGGTGGAGTGTTAAATTATTTGCACTCGATCTACTAGTTTCAGAGTTACAAAAGATAGTTCTGTTTCTTATCACATGGTCTTCCAATCATATGCCTGAAGCTTTAAAGAACAGAAAAGGTAGAGATGTAAGAGACACTAGTCAGAGTTATCTCCTTTGAAAGTATTGAATTTCACCTTTATAAAGCCAGACCCTGTGGCGAATGAAGTGAAGGTGTCATTTGTAAGGCAGAAAGTAGGTGCTTTTCAGAGGGCCTGGCTTGCTGATACGCATACTTTTCCACTCAGTGAGGAAGGCATGGTAAACCACCTCACTCCTCATTTTATTTAGTAAAGCCTCTAAAGGTTCAAACCAGTTTTTCAGCTGATGACCTAAACAACAACACCCTAATAATGTGTAAAAATCATTAAAAACTATGATTTCACTGTTTTGTCAGTTGCACACATTAAATAATAAAACACAATTAAACTTAAAGATCGCATCTAGTCCTATTGTCAGAAATGCAGAAGCTCATTTTTAAAGTACAAAACAAAAACAAACCACTCCCATTATACTCGCATCTTAATAGTAATAATACTGTAGTAACTAAAATAAACTTAAACTGGTGACAAATTTATGCATCCCTAAGGTATAGAAAACCAGATAAGGGTTTGTCATTATTAAGTTTAACAAACTCTGAATTTTTAAATTAGGCTACTAAAACAAAGCAAACAGTGAATAAGGCCAAACGTTAATAAAAAAACTTAAACAAAATTCATTATCGATAATACCAAAAGCAGATCTAATTAATTTCCTTTTTTTAGTTTGATTTAATTTAGGGGTAAGAGAAACCAATAAAATATTACTTTAAACAAATATTTCACATCTCAAATGTAAAACAACGAAGTCTTCAGTTCCTTCATAAGGGAAACTTTTTAATTTTCTGACACTTTGATGAAATAGCTTAGGAGGAAGGAATGTAAAAAAATTATTGTAGTATAAATTTATTTGTCCTAGGTGTAAAAACAATTAATTTGTTTTATCTTATTCTTTCTACTAAAAATCTTAGATTTTCCAACTTTTTTGCCCACCACCCACACAGAATCAAAAATTTTCTAGCGCCTGCAAAAATTTTCATTTCTTCCTTGATAATTAAATGACATTGCTTTATATATAATAAAAATTAATTTGTTTTGATGTATTTATTATGAGTAATCAGGAAAATAACACATTTGGTGACTGCTACACAGAACAAAGAAAGGTTCAAACTTGCATTAGTAAAGTGGCTGTATAAAAATAAATCAGCTTTATTTTTTTATTTATTTTGTACAACTACGACATTACTGCAGGTATTTAATTTTAGTTTAAAATACCAAGGAAATTAATTTTTAGCCATTATTTTAATCAGCCATCAACCTTTTTTTGTGGGCCTTCTACCTTCCTGTTGAAGGCCTCTAGCAACCACTTTAAGAAAAGGTTGTATTTAAATGTATAACAATTTTTAAGTTCTCAAAATTCATTAACTACTTTTACAAGAGCATAAAGATACAAATTTCTTTAAAATTAAGCCACCAATAGAGTAGACGACAGAAAAGTTTGATTGCCATAACAATACTGCACCGGAGATATTTTTGTTACTCATTCCCTAAACAATACAAGAGTATGAAACATCATACTGTTAAAAGCAGAATTAGAAAAATAATATTTTAGTTTCTGAAGAAATACCTAAAAATTTATGATACTAATAAATTAGTAAGCTAACTGGTCCTAAAAAACCCAATGTTCAACAAGACAATTAAGCTATCATAGGATGAATCATAGTAAAATTATTTATTTTTCCATTACTTTAGAAAAATTAATACAAAGCAAGGTTACTTTCTTTTATTACAACTTAACATACATTTACTTTTATTAATTTTATGGAGGGAAGATTAATCCACACAACTTAGGTTTCTCATGTTCAAGGATAGATCAATTTAATGCTTTTGTATTTATTTTCTTATACTAAAACTACTATTTTGCTGTAAAAGTAAGTTTGTAATTAAAACTATATGTTATTAATTTAAATTCGAACTAAACCGTTAGGAGAGCTATTGAAATATTAAACTACAATATTTAAAAACAAATAAAAATACAATATGCAATCCAAAACTAAAGAAATTATTCAAAAGTATATGACAAATCAGTGGCGTAGTGCTAATGGAGCAGTAGCTCGAGGGTGCAACTCTCCATGGGGCACATCCTTCTTGAGTAAAATTGAGGAAATTCAGACGTCTTGAAAAATTGTATTTTTAATGTATTTTAGATTGAAAATAACCTATTTCAAATATATCATACTGTACTCTATACATGCTGACGTATATGCATATATGGATGACACCATCACAGAGTTTGCAATAGCCAAGTCACGAATCAAGATGTTTTGAAGCATGCATTAAAAGTTCGAGAACATTTCCAGTAATTTCTATGTTTATATTTTATCTAGTTTTTATTTTTACATCTAGTTTATTTTTATTGATTGCCAGCTTCATTATCCAATTTTACAAACTATGTTGTCAAATAGTAATCCACTAAACTTATAAATAAAACAATTTAATATTTGCACTTCTGTGTTGGATTTGATCACAACATCTTTACATGTCAAGAGAAGTTTACTATTTACATCAAAGCAATTTACATGTTAAGAACGATCTAGTTTTATGACAACTGACAACCAAATAGAAACCTAATAAAATTAAAAATATTGTTGGATAAAAAAATAATATATAATGAATAATAACGATAAATCTACTTGTGTATTTTTAGTAACAAAAACCATGATTAATGTTTGTAAATACATTTAATTTGTCAATGTGAAGGTTGTCAACACTCCAGGGGCTGATAAACGATCACACTGGATTACTGGTCTAACCATAGTTTCTATCGTTTCGCTTCCATTAACTACATGGTTGTTACTTTATTAAACCTTATGATGTCCCCTATATTTTTAAGGTGTTAGGGGATTGTGCAGCTAGGGTTGCCAAGTAACAGAAATGTCTATGATATAACATTTTTAAGACCAAATATAAAAGTAAAATATTATTGTTCCTTGTATTATCAAGGTGGGTTCTTGTAGGAAAATTGTTTTTACTGTTATTAGTATAGATAATAGCTTCTCTCGTAAATATTTAGCAGACATCATATATACAAAAAATTCTTGAAAAAGTTGCTCAGATAAATATTTAGGATTGTTTTTTATTAATTATTTATAACATCAGCTTTTGAATTTTAAGTAAAGGGTTCAAATAAGAGAATTTAGTATAACTCCGACATAATTATAGACATGTTAATTTCATACCTCATCCATAAATTTTTAAATTAACGAGTAGTCTAGATATTAAAACTTTTGTAGAGACAAAATAAAGTCAAAAATTAAGAAAAATTGATGAATGGAAATTCAAAGTGTCTACAGGTATTTTTTGTGTCCACATACATTTAACTAAAATTATTTTTTTAATTGTACATTACGTGAGAGATAATTTGGAAAATTAAGAAATATTTGGACCAAATCTCAAACGTAAAAACCAGTATTTCAACACAGATTGTTGCCCAGTTTACTTTCACCTTTTACATCACTCACAACTTGGCTTATGTCTTAATATACACTGAACACTTATTATGGAACAAGTATACAAAATATTTCTAGCACCTGCTTACTAATGATTTAAAGCAGAATGCAGGTGGCATAACATGTTTTTCATCTACCTACACAAACAATACAGCATTTCTGACAATGCCAATCATGGGACATGGAGTAATGCAACAGTAAGGAATTTGTAACCAATAATTCTCTGCTTACACCACCACAAGGTACCTATAAAGGAATGCTTTAAATCTTCATGGGCGGAATTATTTTTACATCAGATATTTAATTATAGGTCAGGTAATAAAACATTTTTTAAACAAATATATTTTCCAGGATAGAAAACTATTTTGAAAGACTCAGAATCCACACGAACTTCATCAGATATTTTTCTCTTCACTTTTACTCAATAATAACGAATGAGGATATATCTGTCTTTAGTCCTGAGTGACGTGACTTATTTGGAACATCTGTAAATAGAACTGACTAAAAATAATTATTTGTATGTTGAATTGCAGAATAAAATGACAAAAACAAATCTACAAGTACAAAGATTGTTTAAAAAAGTATTATGATATAATGGACAAACATAACACATGTTAAGTATTAACAAATAGAGGCTGATACGGAACCACCGACCATGTGACAGGCAGTACTGTCAACACAGCTTCTGTAGGTGCAAATTTTCTGGAATATTTAGATATTTTGGCATAATTTTGATGACTATCAAAACAAATTTATTCATAATAACAGTTTAGAGCATGTAGAAACAGTGAAGTTCCTGGGCGTATCTCTAGATAGATCTTTGTCTTGGGACTTCTATACCAATCAAGTTTGTAGTAAAATATCATCTGGGGTATTTGCACTAAAACAAGTTGCCAGATTAAATGATAAAAAATTACTAATGGCAGCTTATCATGGCCTCATTCTGTCTCATATCCGTTATGGTATTTTAGTATGGGGTAATTCTAGCATGGGTAATATGAATAGGGTTTTTAAAATTCAAAAGAAAGCTATTAGGTGTATGGTGGGAGCTAACCAGCTAACCTCATGCAGGCCACTATTTAAGGAGCTTAAATTGCTTACAGTTCCCTGTCTCTACATTTTTGAGGTGATTATGTATGTTAGGCAAAATAATTTTATGCAGAATTTCAATGCTCACAATCATAACACGAGAAACAGGAATGATTATTATGTGGCTAATCACTCCACAAAATTGTTTGAACAAAAACCTACTTATGTAGGGAGAAAATTCTTAAATAAATTACCCCAATCTTTAAAGTGTTGTGAGGATTTGAATTCCTTTAAAAAAAAATTTAAAAAATTACTTGATCGGTGAAACTTTTTATAGCGTACAAGAATTTCTTTCTTGATAGTAGTGATACATAGTGTGTTTCTTATACGTATTTCAGGTGTTATATCTGACGACATGTCCTATACTCCTCCTGGAGTCTCCAGGGCGCAAAAAAAAAAAAAAAAATTCAATCAAATTTTTTAAAAATTTAATTTGTTAAGTAGCGGATGATATCTGCTAAACAGCTATAACATTTCAAAAACGTAAACGGATACATTCGCAAAATGACCTATGGGAAAGTTTTTTTTTTTTTGGTTTAACGTTCGACTGTTCTGCAATTACTGCTAATGCAGACGGTGAAGGATGAAATAATTTTTTGTAACTATGAAAATGTGCTGTGCCTGAATGGGATTCAAGACTGCATGATGAGAGGCAAGCACGTTACCAACTTAAGAAAGATTTTGGCGGATGTACCTGTCAATAGTACACGAAGGGTTAATACACTTCATCTCTTCTAAATATTACATTTTCAGTGTAGTATCACTTATAAGAGTGATATGGAGATGATAAATAGAGCTTTCTCAGTTTATTTGACAAAAAACTATGGGATCATATGAATCAAACAATCAATTTTGCATAAATTTTTACATTAATATTGCACATTTCTATTCCGCACAACAAAACACTTTTGACAGTTGTTGCGTTAAGTTGCTTTTTGGTATTTTTTTATAGATACAATATATGAAAAATTAGATATAAATTTTTACAGTTTCAATACACAAATATTACAGAAATAAAGTGATTGATTTAAATCACTCACATAGTTATTTCAACCTTAATAATATCAATTTCTCCTATTCGCCAATCTATAGGAATAAAAGCTAAAATCCAAACTGACTGAGTAACTAATTATCATGTCCCCTCAACTGCTAAATAAACTTTAAACCGAAGTCCTGCACTTCTTGAATATTAACATTTTGTAGAGATAAAAAGTACTATAAATAACCACTAGAAAGGAATGGACAAAATTCCCCTCATAAGAAAAAAAAACTTTGAAAAAAAAAACAGTTTCTTTTAATAGTAGACGAATATAACTGAGAACTCCATTTATTGATTTTTCAACCCACAGAAAAGATATTTTTGTATTGGTAACTCAATTTTGTAAACTTTGTCCATAACTTTTTTGAAAAATTTGATTTCTTTTCTATCATTCACTAATACACTGTATTGTTGACGACTGGCAGATTTTTATGTTAGTACGAGACCAGGCTTTACTGTTCATGGCTGCTGAATTTCTTGATGAGCTTTTCTCCTTCTGACTCTGATATTATTTTCAATTTAATCATACAAGGGAATATCAGAATAAAGAAACATTAAATGCACTGCAAAATCATATAACTTAAAAGATTTATTCCTTACCTACATGATTTCCTAGTAATCATCCAAACAAAGCGCGGATAAATACACTAATTTAAACATACACATACTATGAAAAAATTTACTTTAGAGAATTCTTCAGAATATTTGAACAGTTTCTCTTGAATCTAACACTATTTATTTTTAAATATACAATATTCTTAGACTTCTATTTATAATAAAATTACTCAATACCATAATATATTTTAAAAATCATAAACTCTAGCATTTTTTAAAAAACATTTCTTAAAGATTGAGTTGAAGTTATTCATAAATTATCCGTATGAGTAACCATGTTTTGTTTAAATAATATTAAAATGTTGTGATCAATAATGTAGTAACTACATTTTATATTTCTCATGTTATGAACATTTAAATTCTGTAAAAACTTATATTGCCAAACATAAATGAAATTTGCAGTGCAGGAACCAAAAGCTAATGAAACTCATTAAAAAATGGTTTGTATGAAGTAAAGTGTTTGTTACGATAATACACCTTAATTGTTTTCTTCAGAGTTTTTAAAACTCTCTTTATGTAATCCACTGATGAACTCTTCATCATGATCATTCTCTTTATCCATCTTCCAAGTTCTTTGGGTCACAGGTCAAACCCAACGATTTTTTTAGGCCTGACCCAACACAAGAAAGAGTTGTTCCTCTCCACCTCTCTCTATTGCTGAACCATCTCTCCTCCATTGCTCTCTTGACATTGCATCTTTTTCCTTATTCATCTTAAACTAAACGAATCCACTTTACTATTGGTCTACCCCGTGATCTTTTTCCCTCCATCTCCAAGTACAGCATCCTTTTAGGCAGTCTACTCTGCTCCATCCTACTGGCATGTTTGAACAATGTAGCTTTGTCTCTCCAACTTTTCTCATCAGGCTCTTCAATTTTCATCAGAATAGGTGGCCGAAAAAAACATTGTATGTTACATTTTACTAATTTTGAGTAAAACCACGAAAACTATTTTACATTATGTAGGCGATCATATCAGTACGTAATGTGACACACAACCGTTTTCCATTGGTTATTTATGATACATTAGGATGTAATAAAAGATTAATCCTGCTTCAATTTAATTTGTATTTAATACAGTTCGTTATCGACAATTAATTTTAAACATCTTTTTATAAAAATAAGTATTATTTACATATTTATTCAGATGGCAGCCCCATGTCACTTAAAGATATAATACAGAAAAATTGGAAAAGTTCGCATACCTTGAGGAGATAATACAACCAAAGGCCAGGGAGAAGAAAGCGAACAACAGCAGATGAGGCAAGAGTGCACTCTAAGGAACTCACCACTTGTATAAGAAGAAACCACTCTCAAGATAAGCGAAGATCAGTCATTATAATACTGTGATAAAACCTGTGTGTCTGAATGGAAGTGAGTCCCTTAGAATGACCAGGAAAGCTGGTCTAAGAGAGGCAAAGAAATTTGAGAAAAAGATCCTCCACTAAATAATGATTTTCAAGATAGTAGATGAACAATATAGGTTATGAGGTTGAGAAGAACTATACAACGAAAATTAACAATTAATGGAAACGATTAGAAAAAGAAGGCTTAAATTTTACAGTTACCTGAATAGAATGGATGAAGTTTGTTCACACTTTATGCTTAAATGGAAATTGAATTGATTTCAATAAGTAAATTGATTAAATTCAATAAGTACACCTTATGCATTTGTCTAAACTTCTTGTTTCACTCATAGAACTTATTTCTTTCTTCTTTCTTGAAAGTTCAAAATCTTGGTTGCTATCCTTTATGGTTTCATTTTCCTGATGTGTCCATAAAAACCCATTCTCTTTCCTTCATCATGCTTGAGGTTTCCTCTTATTCAATGATTTTATTTTTTAAATATGGGATGTTAACACAAGAGATATTTCTTGAGATATTTTATTTATTTTTAACTAATAACACCAATAATTGAATGGCTCAACAGAATAACGTTGCAAGTGAAAAAATTTACAAAAGTGAGGTTTCAGTGGAATGTGTTCTATAAATCCTCTATTTGATCATAATAGTGAATTCTAATGGGTAGAATTGTAATTAATATCTCCAAAATTCTTGAAACAAAATCGTCACACAGTGAAAAATTGTTATACAACTAAGAATCTGATGGTGTCTTTCACTTTCTGTAAAAATTTGTTTTTGTTACTTGCAACGTTTTTCCGTTGACCCATTCAATTATGTATTACTCACTACTCATGATAATCATTAATGATGTATTACAATTAATTTACAATTAACAATTTTTTCTGAATGAATGCAGGTGCTACCTCAATACGATTTCGTAGTAGTCGGAGGGGGTTCAGCAGGAGCTGTAGTTGCCAACCGACTATCAGAACAGAAAAATTGGACAGTTTTACTTTTGGAAGCTGGAGGTGATGAAACTGAGATATCTGATGTTCCTTCTCTTGCTGGGTAACTATTCTGTCCAATATTAAAAATATCACTAAAATCTATTTTGTAATGTCCAATCAATGAAGAAAGTTTATTAAATATTCATTTATCAGCAACAAATCCATCACATGACAATTCGCGATGAGGAATTAAGGGTAAAAGAGGTTGATAACAATGTAGAGTTCTTATCTACTGATTTCTATGTTTGGTTGCTTATTAGTCAAGCACAAACAATATCAAAGTGTGATGTCTCAGGTCATTCATTCATAAAATGAAGCAAATACAGTTTTCATATATTTTACATAAATTCACTGGTTCATATGATAATCCTAGTGTAAAAGCTAGTTTAGTGGACAAACTGATCAACAAACTGATCTTACAAAATATTCGCCGGGTGCAGTGATTTGACAACTCGTAGAAAACTTTTATCTTACTACCTGATACAAATGAAGAACCTTCAGTATCAGGTACAAGTTATTAATAACTTGAAAGTTCTTTACAAAAAAATAATTTCACAAAGAAATGAAAGACAAAGGTGAAATTTTGTGCAAGGGCCATTTTTATTTCAACCTCCAACAAGTCATAAATCAAAGACAAGTGAATGTGGAAAAAGTTTTTTATTACTAAAAGTTACATACACTTGTTGTTGTTTAGGTCATCAGCCGAAAGGCTGGTTTGAACCTGTAGAGGTTTTACTAAGTAAAATGAGGAGTGAGGTGGTTTACAATTGCCTTCCTCACTGAGTGGAAAAGTACACTTATCAGCATGCCGGGCCCTCTGAAAAGCACATATTTTCCGCTCTGTAAATGACACCTTCACTTCATTCACCACAGGGTCTGGCTGTATAATGAAATTCATTACTTTCAGAGGAGATAACTCTGATTAGTGTCTTTTACACCTCTACCTCTTCTGTTCTTAAATGATTCAGTCATTTAATTGGCTGAACATATGAAAAGAAACAGAACTATTTATTTTAGCCCTGCAACGAACAGATTGAGTGTAAATAATTTGACACTCCACCTGTCTGTTATGGGCAGTACATACACTTATGGCTACTATTTGAAATAATCACTATTACGGTGGAGGCATTTGTCCTACCAGTGGACAAGCCTTCCAATACCTTCTTCATAAAATCTTGCCGCCAATGAATTTGAATGAGTCTTGTAGTGCTTCATTAGTTTGGAAGCACTATCTTCCTAGACTTCTTCAGTTCAGATAAAAGATGGAAGTCACTTGGTGCTAGGTCAAGACTGTATGGCAGGTGATCATAAATGCCCCATTAAAAATACATTTTTTTAAATGTATTTAGATTCATTGGCAGCAAAATTTTATGAATAGGGTATTGGAACGCTTGTCCACAGGTACAACAAATGCCTCAATCGTCAAGGCGATCATGTCGAAAAGTAAACATAAGTGTATGTAACTTTTCGTAATACAACATTTTTTCTATATTCACTTGCTTTTATTTATGGCCTATCAGAGGTTGAAAAAAAACAGCCCTCCTACATAATTTTAATACAGAAATTCAGTAAATTGTAAACAAGAAAATCATGAATGACGTATTTAGTTGAAAACAGTGCAACAGAATAGGTGATTAATACCAGGTAGCCCATATGTAGGTTTCTCCATGAGATGGGACATTTCATTTTGATAAGTTGGTAGGCCTAATTGTGTAATGTTGGCAGCATCATGTACAACATTTATTAGTTAACTGTAACAGTGGCCACACGTGAGGTACGTCTCTATTTAGTTACTATTTTTTTTCCTTTGTAACGGTACATTTAAAATATTTACAACCGAACAACGTGCTTAAGTTCCAAAGTTGATGAATGGATTGGTCATCGTGGTGCAATCGAATGGCCTGCGCGCTCACCAGACAAAACGTCATGTGATTTTTCACTGTGGGACATTGTAAAGGAACTAGTGTATTCTTCCAAGCCAAAAAACCTGCACGAACTAAAAAGTTCAATTGAAACTGCATTTGACAATGTTAATGACAATAAAATGTTACTGTTGAAAATTTGTGAATAAGTTTTAAGTCGCTGTATAAACTGTATAGATAATCAAAGTGGACAATTTGAACACCTGCCATAACATTTTCAAGGTAATATATATGTACAGTTCATATAATAAATTTTTTTTTTGTCAATAGGTTTCTTATTCCATTAACCTTTCTTCTGATTTCCATAAAAATATTAGGGATGGACATATGGGCCACCCTGTATAATTATAGTGATTATCCTGTTAGTTTTTCACCCCTGTCTTTAATGTATGTCAAATAACAATCTTAATACTTTTTTCCAGTTTATAAATAAATAAAATTTTTAAACAAAAAACAAATTCATTTTTTGATGGTATATCAGAAAGGCTGAAATGTAGTTGGATATTATTCTAGACAATGATGTTAATAATAAGTTCACATCAACACATATGTTCACACAATTGAACTTATGTCAGTTCACACTTTATAGCGTGCTGAATTTAATTAATCGATTAAAAACACTGCAAAAGTTATTTAAAAATCAAATAGCCATCATCAGGAAGGAAGAATGTCCAATAATTGTCATCATTTTTAATATCTTGAATTTTATCAACTGATCAAATATTCAATCTGTGCAATGAATAATTGTAAATTGCCAGATACTCTTTTAAGTCTGCATACTGGACAACATGAAAGCAATTTTCAGCATTACTGAGGAACAGGGCATCTACATTCAGAGGAATTTCAGACAGTCAACTAGTAGTACCTTCCAAGGAACTGTATCTAATAAATATATGTGAAGTAGTTTCTCCAAAAGGTTTCTGAGGTCCTACATTTATCTTCTTCATGTCGAGTGAGTTACATGATGAAGAAATGCTGTATCTGTACCAATACAAAATATACCGGTGAAGAAGAAATTGCAGGAAGTATACTACTACAACCAAAAGAAACACTGACACAGGCTATTTATTACAGCCTAAGCACTGTAACAAATGTGCCACCAAATTTTTTACATTTTATAGAATGTTGAAAAAGTCATATACAGTACTAGCTGAAATTATTACCCATGGTTTTTATCATCACAGCATCAACATGAAGAAATGTGACAGTGTTGAAGAAAGAAAAAAAAATAGTGTTTTTCCTCAGCACCCACAAATTACACATTAAACAGCTTAATATCAGCAGAAGATATAAACAACATATTGCAGCGAATTGAGTGCACGTTGCTTGGGTTGCTCACATATTGAGTGAATTGCCAATAGTCTTTCATATTCTGCTATTGGTGGGTTCTCACTTCTATAACTGGGAAGTTACAGGAATGGGATATCATATTGCTGTTTAATTGGGTTTATGTTACCCTGCATGTGGACACCCTTATTGATTTTACAAACAAGAATCATTGAGCTCACTAACTTCTTCTTTTTTAGTAGTTTTAGTTTTTAGTATATAGATTACTAAAATAACAACAGTCACTTCCAGACTGTAATTGGGAATCAAATCTGGTACTTTCAGTTTGGTTGTCCTACTGGGTTGGCTACAGACTGAAGTCCTTTAAGGTTGAGGATTACAATTTAAATGATTTTCAAACACAGTCAATCATTAAACACTGCAATCATTAAACACTTACTACTTTGTTACTTCCTGTAGAGTTAAAAATTTTAATTTTGAATGGTGAACTTTTTTGCGTTTATTTGGAAAATAAAATTAGTCTACAGTGTTAAATGTTATAAGTGACAGGATGTACACCAGTTAAGTAGTAGCAGGTCAAAAATGGAACACAGCCTCTTGTCAATAGAACCTAAACAGATCTACAGTGATACAACCTCACTAATTCTATTTAGAGCCCAGAACTGCATTCTACTACAAAGAGCATATTTTCCCTGCAGGCTGAAAATTTATTCTTAAGGTTGTTTAGCCACCTGAACAAGCTTTCTCTTGTACAGCTTCTCAGCTTCTTAATTTAATAAGATTGAAGTAATATTGACCTCTACAACCAAAGTTCATTGGATACAACTGGAGAATTAATAAATGGCTAAGAAATACATTACATCTTTTGGGAGGTGTTAATTACCTCCCAGTAAAAATATTAATAAAAAATCATTTTAAAATTTACGAGGTGTAGCTATTAAATTACAAGACTGACGTAAAAAATTTAATTTTAATTTTATACATAATCACTTATTGTCACCTTCAATAAACACTCCTTCTCTATCCCTACAACGCTCCATGCAAATTTTCCATTGTTGGAAACAGTGCTGGAAGTCATCTTCTGTGAGCTCCTTCAGGATACATGCCGCTTTCTCTTTTACATCTTCCATAGACTCAAATCTTCGGCACGTGTCCTGAAGGAGCTGACAGAAGACGACTTCCAGCACCGTTTCCAACAATGGAAAATTTGCATGGAGCGTTGTAGAGATAGAGAAGGAGTGTATATTGAAGGTGACAATAAGTGATTATGTATAACACAAAAATAAAATTTTTTACATCAGTTTCGTTATTTAATAGCCACACCTCGCATAATGCAAACAGATTAAAATTTATTTAAATAACATAGTGTACAAAAAATATAGCATTTAATTAAAATTTGAACCCTTAAAAATTTGTAAACAATGATTTCAGGTATTTGCAGATGACAGATTTGGACTGGCAATACAAGACATCACCACCACCTGAAGAAACAGCCTACTGTCTGGCCATGAATGGAAATCGTTGTTTCTGGCCACGAGGAAAAGTTCTAGGAGGATCCAGTGTACTGAATGCAATGATTTATGTTCGAGGAAACAAGAATGATTATGACCAGTGGGAATCATTAGGAAATCCTGGTTGGAGTTATGAAGATGTTTTGCCATATTTTATGAAATCAGAAGACAATCGTAACCCTTATTTAACAAAAACTAAGTACCATAAAAATGGTGGTTACTTAACGGTACAAGAATCACCATGGCGAACACCAATGGCTGTTGCATTTGTAAAAGCAGGTGAAGAATTAGGTTACTCAAATAGAGACATAAATGGTGAACAACAAACAGGTTTTATGATTGCTCAAGGAACTATACGAAGAGGCTCAAGATGCAGTACAGCAAAAGCATTTTTGAGACCTATTCGATTAAGAAAAAACATCCATATTTCTATGTACAGCCAAGCCACTAAGATACTTATGGAGAACAAGAATGGGGACAAACCAAAAGCGATTGGAGTACAATTCATAAAAGATGGAAGAAAGCAAACGGTTCGTGTCAAGAAGGAAGTAATTCTCTCAGCTGGTGCAATAAATTCACCGCAGCTTTTGATGCTCTCTGGAATCGGCCCGGAAGAACATCTAACGCAACTGGGTATCCCAGTATTAAAAGATTTAAAAGTAGGCCATAATTTGCAAGATCACGTAGGTTTAGGGGGTTTAACGTTCATAATAGATGAACCAATCACGTTTAAAAAATCAAGATTTCAAACGCTCTCTGTAGCTCTAGATTACATACTCAATGAGCAAGGACCCATGACATCACTCGGTGGAGTAGAAGGACTCGCTTTTGTAAATAGCAAATATGCCAATAAAAGTATCGATTGGCCAGATATACAATTCCATTTCGCACCAAGTTCAGTAAATTCAGATGGAGGTGAACAGATAAGGAAGATATTAAATTTACGGGACAGAGTATACAATACAATGTACAAACCACTCGTCAATTCAGAAACATGGACTATTTTACCTCTTCTTTTAAGGCCAAAGAGTTCTGGTTGGGTTCGTTTGAAGAGTAAAAATCCAATGACATATCCATTGATAGAGCCAAACTACTTCGCCTACAGAGAAGATATAGATACTTTAATCGAAGGAATAAGAATTGCTTTAAATGTATCAAATTCTTCACCGTTTCAAGAATTTGGTTCACGGCCACTTTTGACCCAAATGCCGGGTTGCACAAAACATCCGTTTGATACAGATGAGTACTGGGAATGTGCGCTACGACATTTCACTTTTACAATTTATCACCCAACAGGTACGTGTAAAATGGGAATTGATTCAGATGCTGTTGTTGATCCGAGATTAAAAGTACACGGTGTCGACGGGCTGAGGGTGATCGATGCTAGTATAATGCCTACCATTGTCAGCGGTAATCCAAATGCACCGACGATTATGATCGGAGAGAAAGGTGCTGACATGATCAAAGAAGACTGGTCATAAATCCTCTTATTATATTATATTATAATAATAAATACAGTCTAAATTATCATAAAACATTTCAACTCATGATGTGTATTCAATCAACACATATACCAATCAAATAAAAATCTGTCTAGTCACACCTACATTTAAACTTACACCAAAAACAATTTGCTTAAACTTTCTGGTCAATTATTTTCACTTGTATACAACAAATCCTTATGGCTGAATGCAAAAAATTCAATGTTCAAAAGGTGAAATTCTATAAAATGACAGAGGTTAATAAAAAAAAATGCCAAAAAATGACAAAACAATTTACGCAATTAGTGTAATATGAAAATTATAAATAGTAAAACACGTAAACAATAAAAAGATAATTTGAAAAATACGATTGCATGAACTATTAGGTAACATTAGGGTAGTCAAGTGAAAAAATTAAAAATTTAATATTCTTAATAAAAGTATTTTATTCAACTCCTATACTAACGTGTATAAAATTTAAATTCTTTTCATACAAATAATAGATAAAAAGAAATTACAACCCTTTATAATAGGGAAAACAAAATGAAGTAGGCATTCCACAAAATTTCTTATCTAATAATTTTCTAAATTATAATGTACAGATATTTTAAATTGCTCTATTGACATTTTGTAGCTGCCTTGATTTTTATTTCTTTACAATTTTACTTAAAAACAAACACATGTTTCTGTGGATTCGCCATCATCAAAGTTTATAAAATATTAATTTGAAGCTAATCATCAAAATTTTACAGAAGTAGTTTCTTCAGTCATCTGTACAAAAAGTTCAGTTTTATACAAAAAGAGAACTGAAAAATAAAGTTTGCTAAAAAATTTAAAACTAAACTTAGAAAATCAGAACAGAACTACACCACTGGATAACCCTTTATAATCTTCTTTCTTTCTTTCTTTCTTTTCAAGTTCTTCAATTATAGTTTTCTTTTCCTATTTACTACCAAAAATCTTAGTTTGTTTATTTGAAACAACTAAAGTAACTTTAGTACACAAAATTTGACATTTCTCACAATATGCCTATCCAAAACTGACTTTTACTAACTTTTAGTCATTGCATGTTAAAAGCAAAACAAGTTTAAATTCAGTAAATTATGAAGTACAAAATATTAGAAACATAATAAAATTACAAAAAATAAAATTTTTGACTTGACTACCCCAATTAAAACCAATTCTAGATCACTTGTGGAAAAATTATTGTAAAAATTCAAAATATTTCCTACGAAAAATTATAAAAATTACTTTTTTGAACTTCTTATCAATGATTTTAATGTAGAAAATCGTAATAATTATACCTGAAAAATAGTATACAACAAATTCTTGACTGACACTAACAAATATTCATGAAAACTACATCAAGAAAAATGTTTGTAAGCACAAACGTTTATTTTTAAGATTCATAAACTAAAATATTAAACATCAATTAATTCAGGACATCTTCACATTTTGAACTGTAGTATACAGAGTTCAGAAGAATATTTTGTACTAATTTAATCATTGTTATTATGTAAGACCTATGATAGATTAGTACTCAGCCAATTACGGGTGACATGGTGAGTCTGAGCAAGAATCAAGTGGAGACTCAAGACTTTTCATAAATTAAAAAATGTATTTTACACTTCCCCAGTTTGTTTATATGGTGTGGTCATCGATCGAATTATACAAGCACCTATATGCCATCATCCAGAAAGGATGTAGAAAATTATTCCCATTATAATGATCAGCAGTCCCATCATTAACCAATGTAAATTAATTATTTTTATACACCTGACCATGTTGGAATTGAATACAATAATAATTCTTGTATGGCTACAATCATTCCTATAGATATACCTCAATGTCCATAACAGATGGGCCCAATGTTCAATTATTTGTACTTGATCTACTTGTTCCAGGGCTACAAGAAATAGTTGTGTTTGTAATCACATGGTCACCGTATTACATGACTGAAGAGGTAGAGACGTAAAAGACACTAGTCAAGAGTTATCTCCTCTAAGAGTAATGAATTTATTATACAGCCAGACACCCTGTGATGAATGAAGTGAAGGTGTTATTTGCAGGGTGGAAAGTAGATGCTTTTCAGAGAGCCTAGCATGCTGATAAGCATACTTTTCCACACAGTGAGGATATCAATGGTTAACCACCTCACTCCTCGTTTTACTTAGTAAAGCCTCTAGAGGTTCAGAACAGCCTTTCGGCTGATGATCTGAACAACAACAGATACATCACATAATAAACCACTTGGCTTCATTTACATCAGATATTTTTTCATGACGGTCATCTCCTAACGAAGATACCTTATTTCAGGTGATTATGAAATCCACTCTTCAATCATAGCTTCTCTGTGTAGTATGCCTGATGTTAATGTGGACCCATCCTCAAGTTCCTAATTCAGGTTGTTTTGCACCGCTTGTAATATTCTCTTCTCTTCTATTTTACCTTTCATAATGATCTTCAAAGCCATATTTCACAACATTATCTTATGAACAAATGTTATAAAGTTTTCCTGCTTATTCATCACTTTATCCAACTAAGTCAATCTACAACCTGTCTGAAGCATTATTTTATTCAAACAATTCCGAAAATTTTATTACCATTTCAAGGATTCATATTTCTGCTTTGGACAGCAAAGAAAATACAATGGAAACTGATAAGTCTGAATTTTTTGAAAAATCAATATTTAGGATCTTTTCTGTTATACACATACCACTATTTAACAATACGATATCTTCATTATAACCACTGTTGTACAACTGCTTAGGTTAGGTTATGTATAAATTCATAGAAATTCATTATTTTAAAATTTAATACATTTGAATAACAAACCTAACCTAAACTAATTTATAATACATATTAATGTTATCATGTCTTACCTCATGATACAGGAAAAAATATCATGTTCATTCATAAACATTTATAAAATTTAACTAGAAATATATATGTAACAAATAATAAGAAATACTTGATATAGCCTACATATAACAGAAAACATCCAATATTTCTGTTACAAAATATTTTGATTTTATTAGCTGATCTACCATTTTCAATTCCCTTTAATACTTCTTGACCCCTTGCAGAAATTACACAGTCAGAAATAAAACCAAAAAACAAAATAATAATTCTTGAGATTTATAACCATACTTGCAGCCAAGTCTCAAGATATGTCAAAATGCATCATGAAAAAAAACTTTTTTCACTTGTACAGATCACGAAACAACAAGACCCATTGAAAATAAGAAATCAGAATACTTTCAAGATTTTAACACCTTCTTGTCCCTATAAGGCCATAAAAAAGTAGAAAATAAAAAATCTTAATGCCAGATATTGAATTTAACATCAAGATAGACCTACTGTGTATCTTAAACATAAATGCTATTTGTTAATGACTAGATTATCTAAAAATTGTTAAAAGAACTTAAATACAGTAGATCCTCGATTTACCAGTCTCGCAGTTATCATGGCTCGGTTTTACCCGCACTCATTTGAGAAAAGAAAAATTTCACCCCCATCCTAAATGTCACTTTCTTTCTCGTGAGTTTTGAAGGGTAATTTATACTCCAAATTTAATGCATAAATATGGCAATATTTGCTCTTACATAATTATTAACTACGGCCATTTCTTTTGGTCAAAAGGTAATTATTCTCCTGAGACTACCTGGATAAAAAAGTAATAAATAAACGTAAACGGACTACCATCAAAAATAAGTGTTTAAAGTCAATTTTTTTGTTTCAGAATAAACAAAAGTGTCTGGTGATTCCACAAAATATAAGTTAAATTCTTTAATAATAAGTTATTGATAATATTTTCATCTTTATTCATTAACATACATATATTATGATTAACGTTCCATTGTAATTCCTAATGAAGTACGTAGGATCACTGTACATATATGATTACACAAATTCCCCCACTCCTTTTTTGAAGACTCAAATTTAACGTTGGTGTCTGACCAGACTTTAACACGGTAAATCGAGGATCTACTGTAATAAAATTTATCAGTTTAATTAAACCTGCTTGTATACTGTTCAAGCAATTATTAGTAAAATGGGTAGCTATAGTTTTATAATTTTGGTTATTTTAATAGAGCCCTAAATTATAGTTGGCTTGTTTATTATGTGTGTAAATTTAGTGTTTGTTCATTTTTCAGTTAAGACACTGTATTATAAACGAAGGCAGTACCTCTTTAGTCTACATGAAACATATTTCAGTAAATGAGTTAATTTTTTCTGCCATCATTCATTATATTAAAAGTAACTTTAGTGGTAAATGAATGATTCACTGTTTCACTTAAAGTGAAATTTTAATCTTAAAATGGTTGTACCAATCAAGTTCTCATTTAGGTGAGACTATATGAAAAAATCAAAAATTTAAATTTTCTGTTTTTTATATTATCCTGTTGTTGAAAATACACGATTTAAAATTTTATAACATTTTTGCCTCTATGGTGACTAACATTTATTTATTAGTATTTTAAAAATCTATTTATAAATTAAATCCTGAGGTACACAAAAAATAAAACATTATAAGGTGACTCGACTTAAACCAATTTGCTACAGTAATAAAGCCATCTCAGATTACTAAAACAATATTCAGAGAAAAATGTAATGTTGCCAAAAAGAGATTTCTTTTTTTATTGGTTTTCAAGAGATTAAAAGATTATTTTGAAGAAATAAGACAACCCTGGTAATTATAAAAGGTAATGGTGTAACATTTTCAATGTTTCATGAATTTCTTTGTCGTTTTCTCAAAATGTTCTTTTTCTGTATTCTTGTAACTTTTTCTAAGCTTCTATAAAATATAGAGAGACGAAACTTTGAAGAGTTGTAAACCAAACCTAGTTTTGCATGATGACACATTGATTACTATGTGGGTATTGAGAAGTTATATGCTATAATGGACTTTTTCACGCCAATCATAAGGCTTGACGCCTCTTGGGCGTTCTCCATCACCATGAATAAACCAGGTTTATTACATTGTATTTTATTTAAATTTATATTAATAAAAATATATTTCAATAGATTCTTTTTTTTGTTAAACTAAGAGTTAAAATGATTAATAAATATTAAAAACACTGATTATAAAACAAAAACAGTTTAAAACTGTAGAAGCATTACGAACAAAGTGACTTTTTAAAAATTGAAAAAAACTGAGAGTCAAAATGTCATAACGATCTTCACAATAGGACTGAGTAAACATTTCTAAAACACTGCCCTGCTTCTGGTAAAGAAATAAAACAAAAATATAAAAATACTGAAGAATAATAACACATAAAAGGCATCAGTTGTCATGCAGTAGTTCCATTTGAAACCAAAGATGTGTCAGCCATCTCAAATGTGTTTAGTGTGCATTTTTTTAAATATTGACATTACAATATTGATATTACATTTTAACATGAGATTCTGTGGCAACAGCTGTAAAAATATTTATTTTTGAGAAAATCCAGAACTTAATATACATAAATATTGTGAATTTTAATTAAAAAAGACAATCTAACTGTTATAGTAGATGAAAAATGGTACAAAAGTTAACATGTTGCAAGATAGAGATTCAAATTCCTTTTAAATTAACTGATACATTAAAATGTATTTTTGTATTCTAAATAGGTACAGCATTTGTTTGGAACGTACTAAGTTTAATGTTTATGTATTGTTAAGATTGTATAAATGTATGCTCAAATATGTGCCAGGTTTTGTATAGTCCACTACCATTTTTATTGTGTAGTTTATATAAATAATTAAGTAGACAAATAAATAGTATCGCAGATACATGTAAATATGTATAATAAAGACGTACTTAAATCTTGTATTACAATTTATTTAACCTCAAACACTGTCTCTAATATGAAACAATTATTATGTGCATTGATACTTGCTGTACTGTTTTACTTAAAAACTGTTAGACTTTAAAAGTATAGCCAATGCTAATGTACCAGAGATATGATGCTAAACTATAGGAGTAAAATAAAATTCCTTAACACATTGCAGTGCCTGAATTCAGTAGCAACTTTTCTGTACTCTGGATCTGAAAATTTTGTGTCTATAAAATACTAAATAGCCCTACTATTTTGTTTAAACCAGTCATGAGGTGTTTAGTAGTAGGTGACTGATACTTTGGACAACGTACAGGCATGTACTAGGAACCAGTACATTTTGTATCAGTTACAAATTACCGACTTCACTTTTCAAAAATGTTTCTGTTATATTACTTTCTCTTGCCCCATGTGAATATACAAGGAAGGAAAGTGGCTATTGTTTTCATGTCAATTTTAGAAAATTAAGTTTTCACCAGGAATACACATTTTCAGCCCCCCTGAACCCAAAAAAAATTATTAGAAATTGGTCCGAGTGACTGTAAAATGACTTATTTAAGTAAACAATTAATTTTTTTTGTTTTTGTTTAACGTCCGATTGTTCTGCAATTACTGCTAATGCAGACGGTAAAGGATGAAATGATTTTCGTAACGTATGAAAATATGCCGTACCTGAATGTGATCGAACCCAAGACCGCACGATAAAAGGCGAGCACGTTACCAACTATGCCAATGCGGCCGGCAAAAAGTAAACAATTAAAAAGTGGTAATAAATTAATTAGTAAGTTTTAAATTTAATGTATTGTTAACATTTAGGGGTATCAGTTAATCTTTACATGTCCTATATTCCCTTTCCGAAGTCACCTGGATGCAGTTATAATTTTTGTTTAAATCGGGTGTGACACACTCACACAACTTTCTCTGGCCAATGGACATAATGAAAATTATAACGTATAATCAATAGTAAGTAAGCAATGAAAATGAATAACATAACCTAATTTTAATCATAAGTGAATGACGGTAAATGAGAATCAACCTTTGTAGAACTTAAAAATACAGAAAATCCCTTTGATGCTAAACTAAGCTCTGTAAAAAATCCTTAAAAGAAAAATTTTAGGTTTTTCATTGTCCTGTAACTTTTAATATATATGCTTTTTTCATAAAATGCATTCTAAGGCTGCAATCTTAAAAAATCCCATTTTTCTCTGACTTTGATGAGTAACATACAGTAAATCACTAATTGACCCTAAACTAAGCACTGTACAAAAAATGTTTGAAATAAAAATTGTAGGATTTTTAATTTTCACAATTTTAATTACATGCACTCTTACCTTAAATGCACATAATTAACTATGGTCGCAATTTAAAAAAAAATATTTTCATATCTTGTAGAGCATGAAAATGTAGTAAATGAAGTGATTTTTAAAAAAAGATTGTAGGAGCCATTGTTTTATAAAATTAAAAAAGTGTAAAATTGCATGAATAAATTATTACTTCTGGTTGAGTTACAAGTTTCAACTTTGTATACTGTTCCGTTCTTGAGATATTTTGTTCACTCAGACAGACCAATCGCTAAAACCATATTTTTTGGGTTCAGGGGGCCTGAAAAGTTGTATTTCCAGTGAAAACTCGATTTCGAAAATAGACAAAAAACAATATTTTCCTTTCTTACATATTCATCTAGGGCACGAAGAGAAAGTAAAAAGCAATTTACGCATTAAATTCCCACTGTAACACAATAATATATTACAGTATAGAAAAATATCTGGAAAAATCGTTAATGTAATGCCTTCTACAAAAAAACAAAAAGAAAATGTTTGCCACCATGGTGGAAAAATGGAAGAGAACGAAGAATACCAAACTTTTTTCAACACTAGTACATGTATATTCATTTTTTTTAGGTATTATATTGATAAATGATATTATCAATATATTTTATTTTTGTTTTACGTCTGACTGTTCTGCAATTTCTGCTAATGCAGATGGTTATCAATATAATACACTATATTTTTTTATTATAATATACCTATATCGGATTTCTATAATTCTAAAATTTTTAACAGTCTCTCGGAGTTAAAATTACTGAGTTTACGAAAATGCAAGTACTTGCATGCATTTTTTCAACACATAACCCATGAACGTTATATTTATGTGCCAGCATATGGGATCGACCTAATGACAGGTAGACCCAACTAGCAGTAACGCGTATCGACTTAAAACTAGTACAGATATAGGGTGATTCAAAAAGAGCGCCGGTTTTTAAACGGCTGGTAAATTTTTGTTTATCGGTTGGCAACATTGTTTGACCTCATTTCTATTTTGGAGAACATTCCGATTGACGATTCAGTTGTAGTTTCTCTTGTATGTACAGCGAGTGACAGTTTGGTGCGGCTTTTGGTCGGGCGGTGTCATCGGCCCTTACTTTTTTGAAAATCAAGAAGGACAAGCCGTAACAGTAAATGGAGACCGATACCGTACGATGATTAGGGAGTTTTTGTGGCATCATTTGGATGGAATGGACATTTACGAGTTGTGGTTTCAGCAGGATGGTGCCACCTGTCACGCTGCACGAGAAACAATGTTGTTGCTCCGTGAACGGTTCCAGGATCGCATCATTTCTCGTAATTCCGACCATCAATGGCTACCAAGGTCGTGTGACTTGACGCCTTGTGACTTTCCTCTTTGGGGTCATCTGAAGTCATTGGTGTATGCCAATAAACCCCGAAACATCAATGACTTGAAGGAGGAAATTTGACAGGTTATCGGGCAAATGGAAGTCGAAACTTGTCGTGCAGTAATATCCAATTTCATGGACAGAGTTGATGCGTGCCAGCGCAGTAGAGGAGGACATATGCTTGACATCATTTTTCATACATAAAATCGGAAGGAAAGATGAACTTGTTGATGTATTTATTTTCAGTTTTCAATAAAATAAATCTCTTAATTTGAGATATCAAAACCGGCGCTCTTTTTGAATCACTCTATATTTCAAAATGTAATACTTTAATGAACTCTGAAAACGGACTGTTTTTAGTGCTCAGCCCCTTTCAACATTTAATTTGACAAACCAACTACCACTGCCCCCGACTGAAAAGTTTCAAAATTTAGACTTACCATACAACAAAACTAAATATCTGGTGTGAAACACCCACAAGACTTCCTCTTGCCAATGCAAATAATTAACAATATAATCTAATATTAATATTAAACCATTAAAAAAAACAAAAAACTAACCTCAGAAAACATAACCTAATTTTAATGAGTGGAAGACACAAAATGAAAATCAACCTCAGTTTGGCTTAAAAATACGGAAAATCACTCTTTCGCGCCAAACTAGGGTCTGTAGAGAAAAATGCTATGAATAAAAGTTGTAGATCTTTTAATTTTTTATAAATTTGATTATATACACTTTAGTCGTCAAATGAATACTAAGGCTGAAATCCTAAAAAACCGTTTTTTACACATTTTCGTGAAAAAAACAGAAAATCGCTAATTACCGCTAAACTAAGCGCTATACAAAAAATATGTTTAAAAAAAAAGTTGTAGGTTTTAAATTAGGTTAAATTGTCTACAACTTTGATTAGGCCTATATACATTTTGCGGTAAAATGCATATTTAAGCCGCAATCTTAAAATACATATTTTTTTGCTACGATAGTACAGCCTCCCCAAGAATTTCAGCAGGCTTGGTGCCTACTCTATCACGTAGAGCATAAAAAATAGTAAATGAGGCGATTTTTAAAAAAAAACTTAGGAGCCGTTTTTGAGAAAATCGCGAAAAGTGAAGAATGGACACGAATAAACTACTACTTCCGGTTGACCGATTTTGATGAAAATATTCGTGTCGGGTTTTCTAGTAGTACCTAACTTCCGTTTTAAGTTTCAAGTTTGTACAATGTTCCTTTTTTGAGATATTTTGTTCACACTCACACACGAACACAGACAATCGCTAAAAACATATATAACTTACAATCGCTAAAAACATGTTTTTTGGGTTCAGGGGGTCTGAAAAAGTGTAGATTTGGTGAAAACTCGACTTCTAAAAATCTACATGAAAACAATACTTTCCTTCCTATATATCATATAGGCAAGAGAAAGTAAAAATTAACAGCGGCGACTAACGCCTATAAAATGTTATCCTTTATTTACAGACAATACTTTTAAAATGTTATACTTAGTAAAAGAACTGAAAATTAACCTGACCGACACTGAAAAAAATCTGTCCATCAAGTGACAGACATTTTACAAATTAAAGTTAAATGCTTTAATTCCGCGGTTCTCAAACGTTTTATTTCGAGCCCTCCCCATATTTTATCAATATTTTTTTATAAATAGGTTTTTAACTTCCCGATCAATAATGTACATTTTTCGAAGAATATTTTTGTTCTGGTGATCAAAATTTTATATTTTAGAGTTATTAAAAAACTGGATGGAATTATAATAAATTCCTTCCATGAACTAATTAATTGATAAATACGAAGAATGTTCAATAACAATGATACATTTTAAGAGGCAAGTTGGCAATGTAAGAACTAAAAATACTGTAAACCATTTGTTTGATCATAATTAATATCAATATAACCTCCTTTATTTATTTCAAAAGCCAGCACCGATTACCGCGTGTATACCGGAAGACCAACGTTAAGTGATAAAATTTGTGCCATCCGAAAGTGTAAAACCGGTGGAAATTAAATCAAGAATATTCAAAAGTAAGGTGAAAAGTTTTTAAACCCCAGTAACGTCTAAAAGTGAATGCAACAGTTGGAGGGGACCGTAACTGCCTATATAACTACATATTAAGTTTCTGTAACTTTTCTCAAAAACTATAAGAAATAGAACCTTAATTTTTTTTAAATTGAAGTTCAGGCTTTAATTTAGTTCCGCACGGAAGCTTATTTTTGAATAAAGTATTGAAAGTTGATTATGAATTTTTATAAAATGTACAAATAATTACGAAAAAATAAATAATGAAAAAATTGTAAATTATTTATTACATCATGCAATCCCATTCATCAAATCCCATTCATCGAATCCCATTCAGGTATGGCATATTTTCATACGTAACAAAAAGTCATTTCATCCTTCACCGTCTTCATTAGCAGTAATTGCAGAAGAGTCAGACGTTACACTAAAAAAAATATTACAGACAATTTCTTAATCCTGCGTGCGGAACTAGCTGATTATAAGTAAAATATGTCCTGAAAATTTCAAACTGATATCTTTAACCATTCCTGAGAAAACTTGCAATAACTTTCAAAAATCATGATTTGCCGCAAATTGACTTTAAATTTTAATTTATAATTTTACTTTCTCTTGCCTATATGAATATATAGGAAGGAAAGTATTGTTTTCATGTCGATTTTAAGAAATCGAGTTTTCACCGGATCTACACGTTTTCAGACCCCCCTGAACCCGAAAACATGTTTTTAGCGATTGGTCTGTGCGTGCGTGCGCGCGCGTGCGCGTGCGTGCGTGCGTGTGTGTGTGTGTGTGTGTGTGTGTGTGTGCGTGTGCGTGTGTGTGTGTGTGTGTGAACAAAATATCTCAAGAACGGAACATCGTACGAACTTCAAACTTGAAACTTAAGTTTACATACCACTACCAAACCCGAGACGAACATTTTCATCAAAATCGGTCAACCGGACGCAGTAGTTTATTCGTGTCATTTTTCACTTTTTTGCGATTTTCTCAAAAACTGGTCCTACGGTTTTTTTTTTAAATCGCCTAATTTACTAATTTTTTTACGCTCTACAAGATAGGGTAGGCGCCATGTTTGCTGAAATTCTCGGTGGGGCTGTTTTCACGTAAAGAAATTGTTTTTTTAAGATTACGGCTTTAATATGCATTTTAGGCCAAAAGTCGACTTAATAAAAGTTGTAGAGAATTTAAATTCGTACAACTTTTATTTCAAACATTTTTTTGTGTAACGCTTAGTTTAGCGGTAATTAGCGATTTTATGTTTTTTTCTCACGAAAACGTGTGAAAAATTGATTTTTTTAAGATTTCGGGCTTAGTATGCATTTAACGACAAAAGTGTATATAGTCAAATTTATAGGAAATTGAAAGATCTACAACTTTTTTTTTAAACATTTTTATCTACAGAGCCTAATTTTACGTGAAAGAGTGATTTTCCGTATTTTTAAGCCAAACTGAGGTTGATTTTCATTTTGCGTCTTTCATATATATTATTAAAATTAGGTTATGTTTATTAAGGTTAGTTTTTTGTTTATTTGTAATGTTTTATTACTAATGTTAGGTTTATTGTTAATTATTTGCATTGGCAAGAGAAAGTTGTGTGAGTGTTTCACACCAGATTTTTTAATAATGTCCAGCGCTATAAGATGGTTAGTTTGGATCCTCGTCTTCAAGTTGTTTTTTAAACTCCTCCCATATTTGTTTTTTAAATTCAGATAGTTTTCTTTCAGTGTCTACTATTCGTCCTGAATCCAGCGTTCCATTGCACGAAGCATGTTCTTTCCAGGTTTCAGCCCCAGTTCTTTGTACAAGATTGTCTTTACATTAATATATAATGTTTATATTCGTAAAAATTGCACTGCCACCATAAATAATAAATCAAAAGACCCTCAAAATACTATGTTACATACAGTTCCATAAAATTTAAAAAAAACATGAAGAAAACCATTTTCCCCAGTTACGGCCTCAATAGAGGTAGAACAAATATCACCACTCTGGAACACCAGTTGAAGTTATTTTTTTAATAACTGCATCCAGGAGACTCCAGAAGGGAGTATAGAACATGGCAAGATAAAACTGATAAGCCTAAAGTTTAACATTAAGTTAAATTCATTACTTAGCCATTCATTTATTACCATTACTTACTTGTTTATTTTCATAAACGTGTCATCCAACCATTTCTACCAAATAATACACAATTTTCCTCAGCGTTTACTTAGAAGTTTATAGATATTTTAAACCTATTTATATTTATAGATATTTTAGATGTTTTAAACATTTTTGAACCAAAAATTACTTAGAAAGGAATTCGTGTACATTGTAAAAATTTTCATCAATCAAGTATTTTTTTAAACAAAAATTACCACAACTTTTTAAAGTTTGTGGTAATTTATTGGTGTATTTTCTATCTACATAGATTTTTGTTCAAACAATTTAATATGGTGATTAGCAATATTGTAATTAAAAGTTTCGACTACTGCGGTGCAAAATCGCATAAATGATCTCATTCGAGAGATAAATAAGATAGCAAGTCAAAATTCCTCAAATAGCTAGTCTAATATTCTGTAATTTAATATTTTTGTTGGAACCACGTATTCAACCATTCATCATGAGATCAGCGATGAGGCGAAAACGTAAAGGCGCTCTCTTAAAAGTTATGATTGTCTTGGATGACAACACACGCTTCACCCCGCTCAATGAACGAGAAAAACACTCAAAAAGTTGAGTTTGAAGGTATAGCATCATCCTTCGTACACCCCATTCGATTTTTATTTGTTTGGTCCGCTCTAAGACTTTTTAAGTAGCAAGAAATTCGACGAAAACAAAACGGTTTATGAATGTTTCAAACGAAATGGTAAAGACTTCTATTATGCGAGAATCAAATCTCACAAAATGGTGGGATGGTATTAAGTATCTAAATTTTGCTGGAGAATGTGTTAAAAAGTATTGTAAGTTTCATTGTCATGGAATAAATCGTTTTTTTCTACATTAATTACTGAAAATTCCTTCGTAGCTTGTTTTCGATTAAAACTTTATTGTTGAACCAGTGTTAGGATTTTAACGGAAGAAACGGACACAACTGCGTCTCCGTGTAAGGGCTCTGGTAAAAGGAAATCGAATCGACATAAAAACGAGGTCTAATAGATCTTTTTAAATCATATAAAAGCCATTTCATAAAGCGGTTTATAATTAAGATGAAGTAATTTGAAGAATGAAAAGTCTTCTTCAAAAATTACTATATCTAGGATGGTCGATGAACACTTGATGGCTGTTGAATGACAATTTTCACGGTTACAATTGATTTTCCGCCGGCCACCAGTTTAAATGAAAACTATTTCACAACGACGACCTACTAAAACATTATCTAGTTTACACCGACACCGATATAATTAGCTATGTTTAACACTTATTTCATGTGCGCCTTATACGTCTCCCTCCTCCCCAAGTTGTTCTGTAGCCTATGGTCTACATATCGCGTACTTTCAATCTCTTTGTACTTATGTTTTGTTCACACACTGAAATTATATTAGATTTTGGTACGAGAAAAAAATTTTAAAACAACTCCTTTATCGGTACACAATTTTACAAAAATTCTGTTTACGCACTGTCAATAAATGACAGAAATTTCAGTAGTCTACATGAATCAAATAAAAATCTTCTGTGAAACACTCACACAACTTTCTCCTACCAACGTAATGAACATATCTTTGTTTAATCATAGTTGCATTGCAATCATGTTTTTGATTCCACGAATGCCAGGAGAGTATACATTTACAGAGGTTCCATTTTCAAACTAGTAAACAATGAAAAATGAAAAATAACCTAATTTTAATCATGAGTGAATGACGCAAAATAAAAATCAACCTCTATAGAACTTTGCTTAAATTAAAAGTTGTAGGTTTTTTAATGTTCTACAACTTTGATTGTATAAACTTTGTCGTATAATGCATCCTTAAAACATCCCACTTTTACGCCTTTCGATGAGAAAAATACAGGAAAAAACTAATTTACGCTGAATTAAGCGTTCTACAAAAACATGTTTGAAATGAAGGTTGTAGGTTCTTTTAATTTTCTACTACTTTAATTACACACATTTTCTCTAAAATGCATATTAAGACTGCAATCTTTAAAAAAATGTATTACTACGAAAGCACATCCATCTACGAATTTCACCAGACATGGCGCATATCTTATCTTGTTTAGGTCAACAACCAAAAGGCTGGTTTGAACCTCTAGAGGTTTTACTAAGTAAAACAAGGAGTGAGGTGGTTTACTATTGCCTTTCTCACTGAGTTGAAATAGTTTACTTACCAGCATGCCAGGTCCTCCGAAAAGCACCCACTTTGTGCCCTGCAAATGACACCTTCACTTCATTCACCAAAGGGCTGGGTGTATAGTGAAATTCATTTCTCTCAGAGGAGATTACTCTGACCAATGTCTTTTACACCTCTACCACTTCCGTTCTTAAATAGTTCAGTCATATAATTGGCTGACTATGTGATAAGAAATGGAACTATTTTTTGTAGCCCTGGAACCAACAGATCCAGTGCACTTAATTTAACACCTGCCCGTTATGGGCAAATCCTACTTTATAAAACATACAAATGTAGTAAATGAGGCAATTTTTAAAAAAATCGTAGAAGCCTTTTATTGAAAAAATCACAAAAAATTGAAAAATTGCACGAATAAACTATAGCTAGCCTATTATATACGGTTGACCGATTTTGATGAAAATTTCCTTCGAGTCCGCTGCGGTACCCTAACGTAAGTTCTAAGTTTTAATTTCATACACTATTCCGTTCACACGATATTTTGTTCACGCACAAATCAATCGCTAAAAAAAAATATTTTTTTTTTGGGTTCAAGGGATCTGAACGTATTTTTCCGGTGAAAACTCTATTTTGAAAAATCTATAAGAAAACAACTTTCCTTCCCTATATATTCATATAAACCAAGAAAAATTAAAAGTAGATTAACTATGAAATATATACGTAACAATAAGAATGACAATAAAATCCTAACCTATTATCAAAAACAATACTCGCTCCTCCGGCAACCACCATCCCAGTCCAACGCACACAAGAGCTATTGTCATTATTCCACAATATTAATATACATAACTATATATAAAAGAGGATGTGGTATGTTTATGTATGTATGCAAGTAATGTTCCCTAAACACTTCTAAACCGCTCGACCGATTTTGACCGAACTTTCAGCGAACATACAGAATAGTCTTGGGATGGTTCGTGTGAAGTTAGATGCTGATCACATCAAAAAGAAAGAGTTTTCACCATTTTTCCAATTTTTCCCCCGTGAATCTTTGTTGGAAAAAATAAAAATAGTTTTTGTTGGTCAAAATAATTTTAAGATGTAGTGCAATGTAATTACCATGGAAATACTTTATTGTATATTAATCTCTACAATAAAATTGTTATAGAATAATTATTATACAATAATTATATTATACTGTTGTTTAGGCCATCAGCCAAAAGGCTGGTTTGAACCTGTAGAGATTTTACTAAGTAAATCGAGGAGGTGGTTTACTATGCCTTCCTCACTGAATGGAAAAGTAGGCTTATCAGCATGCCGAGCCCTCTGAAAATCACATATTTTCCACTCCGCAAATGACACCTTCACTTCATTCACCACAGGGTCTGACTGTATTATGAAATTCATTACTTTCAGACGAGATAACTCTGATTAGTGTCTTTTACACCTCTACCTCTTCTGTTCTTAAATGATTCAGTCGTTTAATTGGCTGACTATGTGATAAAAAAATAACTATGTATTTTTGCCCTTCAACGAACAGATTGAGTGTAAATAATTATATTATATCATACAATAATTATTATTGTTAATTTTAACCCCCAAAAATAATGATGTAAACAAGCCCAATGAAAAAATTCAATTGTAATTGCCCGGAAAATCAATCAAATACAAATCAATTGATACAGTGACGGATGAGGAATAAGCAGTCAATTACCCAACCAAATTTCTAAATTCGATGGAGCATCCGGGCTTGAACTTGGAAAGTTCACATTTTTCACAAAATCTAGTTTGCTCCCGATTTGGCACACTGAAAAATTTGTATATTTATACACCAAATAAAAAACACAATTGTTTATACCCTAGCATTAAGATAAAATAAAAAAAATTATTGATATTTTCCATTAAAAACATGAGTTGCTTTCTTGGGCGTAGCAACATGCACCAGGTACTGCTAGTTACTTAAGGAATTCGTAAATCTATTTTTAAGTTTTTAGCTTTTTAAAAACGTATAGACATAATAATTACTGCTTTATTTATTTATTTATTTTTATTACTTATTTATTTCATTTAGTTAAATAAACATTACGATTTAATACTGAACTAAAGTAAGCTGTACAAGTATACAATATTTTAAACTAAATATACTTATACGCAAAAACTCTTCTTAAAAAAGAGTTCTGTCCACGCATAGAAGTATACAGAATAAAAAATATTTAATCACTTAAATACTTATAACTACTATAAAAATTACTAGGTTAAATTACTACAGTTAAATAGGTTACAAGGATTACGTTAAACAGAATTTAAAAAAAAAAATAATAACGCCTTGCCTTTATTGAACACAATGCAATACAGCTTACATAAAAAATAACTTAAAATAAGATACAAACTAGTAAACTAAAATCAAAACCATAAACATTTAACTCGCAGGCAATACACACATGGTCGTTTGACCGTCAGGGCGGAGTTAGATTTTGCATTGTTAAAAAGCACCAAGAAAAAAAAACGAAAAGTTACACAAGTATTTTTCTTACAAATTTTAGAGTTTTCGATACAATTAACCAAAAAGAAAAAGTTAACTTACTTGACAATAAACTTCGTTTCTTTTTTATCATAAAAACATAAACAAAAACACTTATCTTTAATTAAAATAATACTTTACAAGCAAAAATAAACACAGAAACAAAAGAAAAATGATCAGTTAAACCAAAACAATTGTAGCAACGGTATTTCAACTCATAAAATATAAATGCATTCACACATAATAGGCTATTTATCTTTCTTTTCAACGCAGTATGTACCCCCCCCCCCAACCGTCGTAAAAAAGCCAAAAAACATTTTAAAGAGATTATTCTATTTTAAAAAGTTTTAATTTTATTGTACTAGAGTTGCATAACGCATCGTAATACACCTTCGCAATTTCTCAACATCAGAACAATAATTATTAGGCCTATTTTTTTAATTATATTTTTTGGAATATGAACTGAAAATAAATGATAAATTCAATTACATTTATATAAAACATCAATAATGATATATTTTTATTTTAATAACAATAGATATTTAAAAAAAAAACTTATTTTACAACAATAGGTACTTTACAATAAATTTTAACTAACACAATGTAAATATTTTAACTTTATGGAAAATTAGTGTAGTCCCTTTTTATCTCATAAGTGCAAGAAGTTGAAGTGCAAAACTTTTATACTTCTGGTCGACTCATAAGAAGCAAATGTACCCTTATTAACACTCTAGGTGATCGGAAAGACAGAGAACTGATGGTGAGTCAGTGAATGATCCAGGACTTCCGTATTTACGTAGCATCAGATTTTGTTTCGTAGCTGTTAAGAATAACGAATTCAATATTATAAAAAACAAAAAGCAATGCGACACTGTTTGGATACGTTTTTCTTTACCATATAATTTTATATTTTTGTTGTCTCGCCTCTAGCAGATTCGCAGGCGATTTGTAGGATTATTTCGTCACGAGACGCGGACACTGCCGTAGTGGCGAAGTCGTTCTTCACTTGAAAGTTGTCCAAGAAGGCCTACGGCAGCCGACGGCCGTTGTCTACAGTCGTACAGTTGTGGTTGCAAATTACTCGTTAACGTAAACATAACAAAAATAATAATCGCTTTCACAATCTACTCGATAGTAAAATAATATTGTGAAGTAAGCAACGACTGCTCATAAAGTCTTGTTCCAGCTGAGAAAATGTTTCCCGTTTAGTCTCTGCTCAATATTCAAATAACTACTTAATCACCAAACAAAAACACCGACTACTCGTTAAAACAGCTCATGTAATCTAAATAAATAAATAAATAAACCATAGTCAGTTATTATAGTCATAGTTATTTAAAATAATATGTACTACATATGATAAGTGACAAGTCAAAACGTTCGGGATGAGAAATGGGAAGGTTGTACCACTGCACAGAAGGCAAAAAGAAACTGACCAGGCATTCACTTGGAGTGACCAAGTAAAATTGTGCTAAAACTTTACTCAGGACAGCCAAACAATATACTAAGACCAACTGATTACAAAATTATTGGCGCCAATGTTCAAAATCATCATATATAATTTTCCTATGACCGTCCGTCCGTCACACCCGGATGTCAGAAACTACAAGAGATAGCAACAAACGGTTTTCGGATTCGTAATGAAAGATTTCTGTAATTTCCTCATCAAAGTCGAAAAAATGGAATTTTTTAAGATTGCAGACTTAGTGTACATTTTACTGCAAAAAATTGTAAAAAGATGCATAATAAAAACCCTTTTCATTAGAAGCCGTGTTGTGTTGATTAAGACGAAGACTACTTTACGATATAGTTGGATAAGAATTGATATCTTTATTTACTTCTTATAAATAGAAATTCATTTAATTTTCAAAAAAAAGTTCTTGTAAGAAATTCCATTCGGTTTTTCAACTAATTATTGAGTAGCATAAACTTCTCAACAGAAATAACTTCGACCGGGAAGTAAAGCTTTTTTTAATGAAACACGCTTTCTATTCCATACATGAGTTCTTAAATTATGTTACGATAAATGAACTCTTACTGTAATTGAATGTTTTATACGTTAGACGTAATAACATTGTAATTTACATGTATTCAAATTGTTTAAAAAATATCTTCTACGTTATATAAAATTTTAAGAGAAAATTATTTAAGTTAGGTAAGTCTTCAAATCAACATAAATTAAAAAAATACATATTTTTTCTAAAACATACATAACACTTTTGTTTAAACTTCCAGCATTTACTAAGTTTTTTATTAAGTGGGTATAACAATTGTGTTTTACGTCGTCTTAAAATGAATCTCGTTTAACGTTGCAAATAATTTATCTTATTCAAAATTATAACCATATTATTACGGTGAATGCAAGAACAGTACCCATTGTTTGCAAAACATTTAATGTAGAACACTCACACGACTTTCAATTGCCATTATAACTAATGAAAAATTTAACACGTTTGTGTTGTTTAGGTCATCAGCCAAAAGGCTGGTTTGAACCTGTAGAGGTTTAACTAAGTAAAACAAAGAGTGAGGTGGTTTACCATTGCCTTCTTTACTGAGTGGAAACATACGCTTATCAGCATGCCGGGCCCTCTGAAAAGCACATATTTTCCACTCTGCAAATGACACCTTCACTTCATTCACCACAGGGTCTGGCTGAATAATGAAATTCATTACTTCCAAAGGAAATAACTCTGATCAGTGTCTTTTACACCTCTACCTCTTCTTTTCTCAAATGATTCAGTCATTTAATTGGCTGACCATGTGATAAGAAACAGAACTATTTTTTTTAGCCCTACAGCGAACAGATTGAGTGTAAATAATTTCCCACTCCATCTGTCTGTTATGGGCAAACGTATGTTTAATCATGCGTAAACAATGTAAAATAAAAACACAACCTAATTTTGATCATGAGTAAATGACGCTAAATGAAAATCAAACCCGTTGGACTTAAAAAATACAGAAAATTACTAATTAAAGCTAAACTAGGCTCTGAATAAAAAAAGTCAGAAACAAAAGTAATTGTAGCTTGGTTTTTCCCTATAACTTAAATTATTTACACTTTTGTCGTAAAATGCAAACTGACGCCACAATCTTAATAAATTCCATTTTTTACCAATTTTGATGATAAAATATGCAGAAAATTACTAACTGTCGTTCGACAAGCGTTGTAGAATGAAATGTTTGAAACAAAAGTTGTAGGTTTTGAATTTCCTACTACTTTAATTATATACATTTTTGTTCTAAAATGCATAATAAAGCTGCAATTAAAACCGAAAACACTTTTTTACCACAAAAGTACAGCTTCCCCAGGAATTTCAGCAGACATGTCGCTTACCTTATTTTGTGAGCATAAAAATTGTAGTACGTGAGGCGAATTTTAAAAATGGTACCAGCCATATTTGAGAAAATCGCAAAAAGTGAAAATTGTACGAATAAAATACTACTACCGGGTTCGTAAAATTGTTTGACAAGTGAGTTTAATATCTCATTGTATGATCATGATTTAGACCAATCACAAAAAGTCAACATTTCTTTTGTAAAAATTTTGAGCTTTTAATGTCTCGATCAGGAATTGAATAATAATAAAACTTTATTTCCGTATTTTTACATTAGTAACACATACATATTCCTTCCTAAAGCTATAATACATTTTACAATTCACAGTGTACGAGGTGGAAGAAATTTATTTACCTAATTACACTGGTCTGCAAAAAAAAGAAAGTTTTTTCCCCTTGGACTTTGATAGGTGATCGTTAGGTATCTTGACCCCCTGAATCCAAATCTGACCTCCGTTTCTCTCTATCACCCACCGTTTTTGAGGGGTCCCTCCGAAATTCTGGAAAAAAACACCTAAAAGCGGTTATTCCTAATAAAGCGAAGGGCGGGGGGAGGTTGTAAGTACCCCATCCTCCCCTCCATAGAAAATGTTATCTCAGTGCACGCACATTTATGCATGAAAACCGAAGGGGGAGGGGTGATATCATCGTTAGTTCAGAGGTGTGGCAGGGTGGGAAGCCGGACCAAGTGATAAGCTTAGCTTAGTGAAAATTATGTTGAACTCGTCGAAGAATTGATATCTGCATACGAGTCGATGGGTTGCAACATGTTATTAAAATTGCACCTTTTATACGCGCAATCGGACTTTTTCCCAGAAAAATTGGGAGCAGTTTACGATGCACACAGAGAAGGTTTCATCGACACATTGCACTCTTCGAAAAACTGTTCTCTGGGAAGTGGAACTCAAGTATGTTAGCAGACTATTGCTGGTCACTCTTGTGTGAAACTCCCAGAGATCAGTACAAGAGAAAAGCTACCTCCAAGTAAAACCACTCTCTTTTAGTATATGTATTCGATGACAAGTATCTTGAGCCAGAAAAATTGTATAAGTAAAAATGCACAAAATGTATCAATACATCAATACTTTCTTATTGTACTTTTCAGTGTTAGATAGGCCTTGAAGAACCATAAAAACGTGATACAACTACAGAATTTCATATCATAGTTACACCAGAAATTTCCCAAATAAGGGGGAGTGGCCCACCCCTTAAAAATGGTGGGTGATAGACCAAACCGGAGGTCAGATTTGGATTCAGGGGGTCAAAATACATTAAGATCACTTAATTAAGTTCAAGGGGAACTTTTGATGCAGACCAGTGTTATGGCTAAAAGCCATGTCCTAGGGTACGTATTTTCTTCTTTTATTAAGTAGACCCCACAACTGAGATAAAAAATTAGTTTTGGACTAAAAACCATGAAAATTTAAAAAAATATATAGCCTATATACTTTTTTCTATAAAAAAACAATCCAAAAATTAAAAAATCGAATTAACCCAACATACAAAGAACATACTAAGGGACATACAAAGGGTTTTAAGGACATGCAAAACAAAAACAATTATATAAATAGCAAACATTAATTTTAGGGGTAGATTGTAAATTTTTCATAATAATGCTATTCATTATTTAATTGAAGTCAGCATTTCAGGTAAAAAATAATTTGCACTGCAGAATTTATTTTAAAGATAGTTTCTACCCTTAATGAGCTATCGCATTTAAGTGTATTCGACCGAACGAGACGATAAAAATTTGTTTATTTGTTTTTCTATGGTTTTATAAGTGAGTTGCATGTAAAAGAGTCGTGCGTGAACGGTATCCGATTACGAAGAAAGTACTCAAATTGCCGGAGGGAGAAGTACTTCTGGTGAAAGACTGGAGTAGTGAGAAAAATGAAGATGCTTTTACGTTACAGTGTAGTTTATAGAATTCTGAGTTAATATATTATGCTTAATGTTTCTTAAGGGCATCCATTGCTGAACGAGCTAACAAGTTCTTCTTGCTCCGTCCTACTGACATTAGTCCTACACGTAAATCGTGTACAACCAACATTTTTAGAAATGAAATGTGAGACCTTTTTTTTAATTTACTTTACGACCGACTGTTTTCCAAAATGGGGGAAAAACAATTTTGTGAAATACAAGGCTGTACGAGGCATTATGGACGTCAGCACTATACATTTGTAAATTCACAATATTAATATAGTCGAACTTCTACAATTCGAATTGAATTTCTGTCCCCTTTAACCTTACCATGCATTTACCATGTAAAAAGACATCTATAACTCGAATTCCGCCATTCTCTATGTTGAACTAACTATTTCATTTCTTTTGACATTATAAATAATTCTCAAAATAGCGGTTTTGGTCTTTCGAAAAATGTAGGTAGTGCTGCTTCTTTCATTTTAAGAGAAAATGTCCGACCATAAAAGGGTACAATCTCTCAAAGTCATCTGGTTGCCTTTGTATAGGCTTAACAGGCGTAAATCAAAACGATGAATATCTTTGAATCGACGAATCTTTAATAGACCACATAAAAATAGAACCATAGTCTGTCGGTACAATGCCGTATTCAGCATTTACTGCATAATTTTGGAATACTGTATACAATAAGTACAGTACTTAACACTCCAGCCAATAGCTAAGCTAAATGCAACGTACAGTAGGCCTACTGTATTACGAAATTACGCATGTGCAGTAGGCCTACATATTCCACATATTGTAGGCTACTGTATTAGCCTATGTGGAATGTTCTGTTTTTTTTTGTTTTTTAATACCTAATTGCTTTGTTTTTATTTTTCCAAAACTCGAAATTTCCGTAACTCGAATTGTTTTCCTCATCCTTTGAGGATTCGCGTTATAGAAGTTCGACTGTATTTTAATTTCTCTTGCCCTATATTATTATAGGGACGGAAAGTAATGTTTTCATGTCGATTTTTTGAAATCGAGTTTACACCAGAAATACACGTTTTCACGCCCCTGAACCCAAAAAATCTCATCAACGGAATAACGTACGATATTGAAATTTGGAACTTAAGTGCCAAAAGGGGATCCGACACGAAAATTTTCGTCAAAATCGGTGATCCGAAAGTAGAAAAACCGCAATCTTAAAAAAACATATTTTAACACGATAGAATATGCCTCCAAGAATTACAGCAGACATGACACTTACCTTAGCTTATAGAGCATAAAAAATGTAATAAACAAGACGATTCGTAAGGAAAATCGTGAAAGCCGTTTTTGAGGAAATCGCAAAAAAGTGAAAAATCGCATGAATAAACTACTACTTTCGGTTGACCAATTTTGATGAAAATGTTCCTGTTGGGTCATGAAGTGGTACCTAACTTAAGTTTCGATTTAAAACTTTGTACGCTATTCCATTCTTGAGATACTTTGTTCACACACACACACACACATACACACACACGCGCGCACGCACACACACACACACACACACACAGAAACCAATTTACATTGTTTTTGGGTTCAGGGGGCCTGAAATCGTGTATATCTGGTGATTTCAAAATATATAACTCGATTTCAAAAAATCGGCATGAACTTAATAATTACCTTCCCTATAACATTCATACAAGGCAAGAAAATGTAAAAAAATGTATCAAAGAATTGAACGAGTATACTGTTCTTAATTAAAATATCCAAGGTCTGCATATACGAGGGTAGGCTGATAAGTAATGCACACATGCTTGTAGAAGACGAACAAAAAGAAATAGCAAGATGGGGTAAATAACAAATTAAAGTACAAATCTTAACCTACCAAATTATCTATTTATTTTTCAATATAGTCACCGTTAAGCATTACACATTTCTCCCAACGTTTAACAAGTTTTTTCATTCCGTCACTGAAAAATTCTTCCGACTTTCCTCGAACCCAGGACGCAATAGCTGCCTTCACCTCATTGTCCGAGCTGTAATGATTACCCTTAAGGTCTCTCTTCAGTAGAGGAAAAAAATAAAAATCGCAAGGCGCAAGGTCGGGAGAATACGGAGGGTGTAAAATTGGTTGAAACTTCAGGTTTCTCAGAGCCTCTCCAGTTGCACGCGAAGTGTGTGGACGAGCATTGTCGTGTTGCAAAATTATTGGCGCCAGGTTGCCTCTAACACGACAAACTCGACGTCGGAGGTGTTTCAGAGTCTGTATATACTGAGCAGAATTTACCGTTGCCCCTCGTTCCAGATAATCAGTCACATAAACTCGGCGAGCATCCCAAAACACAGTCAAAAGAATTTTTTTTGCGGACGGTTGTGTTTTGAACTTTTTCACAACAGGAGAATGTGGATGACGATATTCAGCGCTCTGCCTTTTTTCTTCGGGATCGTAATGATGAACCCATGACTCGTCCCCCGTCACAATATTCAAAAGAAAGTCGTCTCCTTCGTCACGGTAGCGCTTCAAAAGTTGTTCAATTCGCGTTGTTTAATTCTCGTTGACATAGCACCAGAACACGACGCCATACTTCCACTACTCAAAACAAACTGAATGAAAGCAACGCCTTCAAACTGCGCAGACTTGTAGAGGAGAAATAGTACTTCCACATGCCACCAGGCGCGCTACTGAAGTTTATTTAGTTGTCTTCTACAAGCATGTGTGCATTACTTATCAGCCTACCCTCGTATAAAGAAATATTTCCTAACTACAAACTCTTTTTATATTGCTCAAATCTTGTTCAGGAATATTGCTTACGAAATTAAGGTATTTGACACCTCGAAAATAGCTTGTAGGAGAAAGGTAAGTGAATGGCTCTTTCGTTTAGGTCATCAAGAAGTCAATAAATATTACTTGCCGATTTAATAATATGCATTCAGTTTTTTTATCAACCTTTTAATTATGTCTTCCCATTCTTTTCTTGAATTCTACTTTTTTATTCAAAATATTTATCTGATATGAAATGTAAAATTAAATAAAATTTCTTTTGTTAACTTTTCTATATAATGTACAGAATAAAGTAAGCATTGTTACACAAGTTTGTTTAATAATTTTCTTTAAAAATTTCGAAATATTCTGATAATTTCTTGCACTTTTTCGTCGTCAACCAAAGCCTTTCTCTGAGATTTTCTTTTTCAAACAAATGAAAATCAAACTGGGAAAAGTCGGGACTGTACAAAAAATGATCTAGCGGTACGATTTCAAAAGCGGCTCTGTTTCTTTTGTGACATGTGGGAATGTTGTTTAGGTCATCAGTCGAAAGGCTGGTTTGAACCTCTAGAGGCATAACTAAGTAAACTGAGGATTGAGGTTGTTTACTTTGCTTTTCTCACCGAGTGGAAAAGTATGCTTATCAGCATGCCAGGCCATCTGAAAAGCATCTACTTTCCACCCTGTAAATGACACCTTCACTTCATTCACCACAGGGTCTGACTGAATAATGAAATTCATTACTCTCAGAGGAGACAACTCTGACTAGTGTCTTTTACACATCTACCTCTTCTGTTCTTGAATGCTCACTCACATAATTGGTTGACCATGTGATTAAGAAACAGAACTATTTTTTTAGACCTGGAACAAGCAGATCAAGTGAAAATAATTTAACACTCCGCCTGCGTGTTATGGGCAATAAAATTCTTTATGATGTGGGAATATGATGCAGTTCGAAAAATTTCCTGGGTCCTTATTTTTGAGTGAAAGACGAAGGTTTTGATATTCATTTGTAAGGATCAGCGATGACAGTAGTTCCCGCTCTAAAAAATGAATAATAATAACGCCCTCATTGGTCCTAGAAAATAGAAGCCATAATTAATTGATTTGATACCTCGGCTTTAAAATGTTTTGCTGATGGAGAAGCAGTGTGTTTTCACTTTATCACCATCGACAACGACGAACATTTCTAATATCTATGACATTTCAGCTGTAGGCTACTTCAATTAACATTATGTGAATATCAGGTGGTTTTAAATGTCGAAATCGTTTATTTTTAACGTTTCTATTTACCTTGAAATGGAGTATTCCCTCCAAACTTCAGCATTCTAGCTATTGTGCAAGAATAATTAGCAATGAGGGGTGATTCAGTCAGTCAGTGAGGGCTTTCCCATAAATATATACCTATATATTATATACACATCATTCTCTTAAGAATTAAATTCTTTACAAGTTTTGATGAAGTCGTTTACGTGTTGGTCACCCATTTAACAAATTTAATCTAATTTTACGTATTTCGTGAGATATCTCAGAAATGATAGTTAAGGACGTGGGACACATTTTATTTGATTTTCCAGCTCATTTAGCAAGAAACTTATTCAATTAAACCTTAATTAATGCCTTACAAATTTCTGTATGAGTTCATTTCGCAGGGAGAGCTGAATTCCAGGCGAGATCTTTCACCACCCGTAACTCGATAAGGAAGCGATTCCAGACCAATGTCTACATGATTTTTTTTTAGTCCCTATATAATAATACTGTAACACTTATTCCAGATTCTTTCAGGATCTGGTTTTTAATCTATAATGTATAGATTTTACGTATAACAATAAATTTTTAATCTACAATATATAGTTTAGAAAACAGATCCTGAAATAATCTGGAATAATCGTTACAGTATTATTACATAAAAAGTTGTATTTAGAGGTTACATAAAAAGAGATTTTCTTGATTTTTATAATCTTGCCAATTTATGTGCCCACACACAAGAAATGGGCATATGTGGGTAGTATTCCATATGTTTCATTGGGAATTTTATTAGATTAGATTAACGCACAAAAAATAATTATTGTACCTTCACACCAGAAGATAACATTTTCGCTTTAAGTAAGCTACCAGTATTTTTCTCTTTTCTTCAGTGTTATAAACTTTCTCTGTTCTTACTCGCAACTAAACGGTTGCAGACGAATAGTACGTATTTAATTGTGTGAATATTGCGTTAAAGAACAGCACATCTACTTATGCTTTGTGATTAATATTCAATGTTGTTTTTGTCTTCCTTTTATAAAGTCTCGCACGATGTATCCAGGTGTAGAGTTCATTGTTTTATTACGTCCTAATGGATTTTTAATAGCTCACATATAATAATATAACTACATATATTGCATTAACAAATTTTTATACAATCGCTGTTTGTTCTCGAATTTTGCGAGTTACATAAAAAAGAACAACTGTGCTTGAAATATGACGAGGGAAAGATGTACTCATAAATGAGCCGTGAAATCTGATTGTCTCACACACCATCACAGTTTTCTCTGCTCCATCATATTTATCATTTTTCACTTTCTCTTGCCCTATATGAATAGGCTATACAGGGAAATAAAGTATTTGATTTTATTCGATTTTTCGAAATCCAGTTTTCACCGGAAATACACGTTTTCAGGCTCCCTGAACAAAAAGAGTCAGACGTAAAACAAAAAACCAAGTGTAAAATATCTCAAGAAAAGAATATTGTACGAAGTTTAAACTTGAAACTTATGTAAGGAACCACTAAAGGACCCAATACTAACACATTCATCAAAATCGGTCGACCAGAAGAAGTAGTTTCGTACAATTTTACACGTTTTTACAATTTTCTCAAAAAACGGCTCCTACGAGTTTTTTAAAAATCGCCATATGTAGGCCTACAAAATTTTTTGTACTTTTCAGGACGGTACTATGTCTGCTTAAGTTTTTTGGGGCTACTCTCGATGAAATAGTTTTTTTTTTTTAATATTCCAACTTTAATATGCATTGTAGGGCAATAAAAGTTGTAGAAATTAAAAAATTTACAACTTTTATCCTAACATGTTTTCTACAACACATAGTTTAGCGTCAATTTGTGATTTTTCGTATGTTTCAGTTCTACAGAGATTGATTTTCATTTTACGTCATTCACTCATGATTAAAATTAGGTTATATTTTTCATTTTACATTATGTGCTAATGATTAAACATAGGTTGCATATTTCATTATTTACATTGAAAAAAGAGAGTCGTGGGAGTGTGTGACACCAATTTTTTTTATCAAGATATAAAATGAGACGAAAGAAAGATAACTGGTGTAATGGAATGTATTTCAGGTATTAAAAAGAGGTGGGTTGGTCGTTTGACAAGGCAGAGCAGAGACAGATGGGCACACAAAATAACTCAATGGAGACCTGGTGAAACCAGGAGAGGTGTTAGAAGACCGGAGATGAGGAAGACGAAATAAGTTACGGGGAAGATAAGGTAAGGTGGACGAGAACTGAAGACAGGAAAACATGGAAGATATTGGAAGTCTCCATATAATTCGGAATTGGATGAAAAAGAGCTAAAAATGCAAATACTTATGAAGAATCGTTTTCGTTCGCTGACCCGCATTGTCGTAGTTTGTACACTTCCTAATTTTTTTGATTCGAGTATATTTTTTAATTTTTCTCTTATTTCAAACCGTTTTAATTAAATTTCATTTCTCGTTATATTTTGAGTATTATCAAAAGTAATTATTTTGCGTGCGTAAACTCCCTTTTACAGTATGGTATACAAGTGTTGGAAGGTGTTCCGGACAGTCATTTAAACGAATGTTTTACACTTTCGAAACATGCTATAACAACTGCCTTGGGTAAACCTAAATTCTATCCAAGTAAATTTGATAAAATTTAAGTTAATTTTGGGGGCCCGTGGTGTAGTGGGCAGCGCAACAGATTTCTATGTCAAGATCCCGGGTTCGATTCCCAGTCAGGTCTGATATTTTTTCATCTATACAACACCTCATTTATTATTACTTACGCAGAAGCAAAGGTTTATGTTGGTATCATCGTTCAATAAAAAAAAAACCAAGAGCTGAACGTACTCATGATGAAACGTACAAAATTATTTTTGTCAATCTGAAAAACTGAGCTGAATTTTCCCTGTACATTCAAAAAGTTTAGACAATATTATTTTGGTCTCTAGTTTTAAAAAGCTCTTTAGTGATTCAGTCCCGCACATCGCATTAATTCACGATTTTTATCGCTACGTTTTTAAAAATTTCGTTAAATTTGAACGGAATAGGTTTGGGCGTCTATGTTACTTTGCGTGTAAATGATTTATTTGTTTATTGTGTGGCTGTCGCACATTCGGTGGGTCCTTTACACCCGGTGTATGTTTTTTAAATTTTTGATGTTTGACGGAATTCCAATAAAAACTCAAATATATTTTGTTTTTTAACTTTTAAGGGTAGTGTAAACCATTCGTAGTTCTGTAGTTATCAAGTTTGAATTTTAACTGATGAAGCTTAAGCTGATAAAATTTGAATGAAGTTGAAAGCACCGGTATTTCCAGTCACTGTAACTTTCTTTGATGGGTTTATTTTTAACAAAACTTTGAGGAGAGCTAATAATCATGGCAGACGATGTCAGATAAACAAAAAAATACTTAAAGCAAGCAGTTCGTAGACAAGACGATACGTTGTTACGAAGACTTTCATGCGAAAGGTTACGACCTTACAGAATCGGGCTAATGACTCACCAGTAGATGCCGTAATAATTTAATAAAAAATAATAAAAATAAAGAGAAACAACGACGAACCACCGAAAATGATACCTAGTTTATAAAAAAAAACCGGTTTTTTGGTTTCTCACAAAACTGGATAATAATACTTCATGTACATACATAAATAAAGTTGTACGTCCACATTATGTAACCTCAAATCGTGCATTTGTTAGATTCAGGCCTAAACGAGTAAAATGGTAGCAACCTCCGAAATAAATAAGCGTACGCGCGCCTAAATTGTGTAAATAGTGTAAATTGAATATGTCTACCATTACTACGAATCAGGTGCAATAATATTCAACGGGGCCGATATCGTGAATTTGTTGCAATTTACGCATTAATTCCTTGCACAACGTAAACAACGTGGGTAATCTAATAAAACTGAATATTGCAAATCTCGCAACAGCTTCGATTCAGGTCAGACGTTACAAAATGATGTTGTGTAGTCGGATGGATGTTCACCGCTGCAATAATTAACTCTTTGTTTTCGCTTTATTTCATTACGTAAAAATCTTGCAACTTTTAATAAAAAAATGTTACTTTTAATAACGTTATTAAAATTATTACCGATTTATAACCATTTGTCCCGCATTTCATAATCATTTCAAACTGTCATTTTACTTTACATTTTCTTTTTCGTGCGTCAATCGTTACAACAGATCTGTTCTATTGCTTAATATTGCAATATGTTATTAGGGTCAATTCAGATATAAAAACTATATCTGATTTATCTGTCACTGTTTAAATAGGATCAAGGATTTTTAGTCTGACAAAAAGAATTTTCTTTTAAGTAGAAGGAATATTGAAGATACAATACGAAAAAACTGGAAAAGTTGATAGCTTCAAGTACCTCGGGGAGATAATACAACTGAAGACCAACGAAAAGAAAGCGCGAACAACAGCAGACAAGGAAAAATGACCAGTGCACCTCGAGAAACTCAATACTTGTATAACTAGAAAGCACTCTCAAGAAACCTATGAATCTGTACGCGAGAGCACGCTGAGAAAGTGTCTTAGAATGACCGGAAAGGCTGGTCCAAGAAAAGTAGAGAAATTTGAGAGAAAAATCCTCCGCAAGATAATGCACCGAAGATAGAACACAAACAATACAGGTTACGAGGACGAGAAGAATTGTACAAGAAAGATGAACGATTAATGGAAATGGTAAGAAAAGAAGTCTATAAAATTTGCGGAACCTGTGTAGAATGGATGGCAAACGGTTGACAAAATAAACTTTTCAGACGCTTAAATACGCGCGCGCGCACGGACAGAACAATCGGTAATAACATGTTTCTTAGGTTCAGAGGGACTGAAAACGTGTTTTCCGGTGAAAACACGATTTCAAAATATCGGCGTGAAAACAATACTTTCGTTCCCATATACACACACAAAACAGCTGTTCTGTTGTTGTCAGCTGATCTGTTTCTCGCTTTGTCTGGAAGGAGCAGTTGTTTGTTTCTTTTGTAGTATCTATAGATGCTAATTAGTACGTTCGATTTACTCTTCTATAACGTCCTCAAATGCCCATAACGGGCAGATTGAGTGTTAAATTAATTGCACTCGATCTATTGGTTCCAGAGCTACAAAATATAGTTCTGTTTCTTATCACATAATCAGCCAATTATATGACTGAACTATTTAAGAATGGAAGAGGTAAAGGTATGGAAAACACTAGTCAAAGTTATCTCCTCTGAGAGTAATGAATTTCACTATACAGCCAGACCCTGTGGTAAATGAAGTGAAGGTGTCATTTGCAGGGTGGAAAGTGGATGCTTTTCGGAGGGCATGGCATGCTGATAAGCATACACTTTCAACTCAGTGAAGAAGGCAATAGTAAACCACATCACCCCTCGTTTTTACTTAGTAAAACCTCTAGAGGTTCAAACCAGCCTTTCGGCTGTTGACCAAAACAACAACAACTTTCTCAAGATATCTCTTACAAAGAGTTGTCTAACATACATCACTTGAAACTCAATAAAAAATTTGTCAGTCGAAATTATGAGTTAGATATTATTAGAAAGAATAAGCATTTAATTAAAAGTAAGTTATAAAATTGTATTGTTTTTGTAAATAAAGTATTATTATATGAGTTGGGATAAAGTTTAATTCCTTCTTTATCATTGGTTGACTCATAATCATAGAAGATCCTTAACGATATCCTCTCGGAATATTTAAAAGTATTCACTTAAAAATATGATGTAAAATAAATCGCTTCCCGAGTTGATTTCATAAGAATATCTTTTCAGTTAATTGCATAAGAAATAGGACAAAAGGCATTAACAGCACCAGTTATATCATGCGTAATTGCAGTTAATTCGACTGTAATCATTCTAATTAGGCATAAAACGCACCTCGTTTAGAAATTAAAAAATTCCCACAAACAATTCTCACGATTGGCCCTCAGTTTAATTTAACAAAAATTAACAGATTAAGAAAGCGGTCTTTCTTTAACACTCTTGCTCTACTGTTATAAAGTGAGACTTCCTCGCTATACAGTACACTTCTAAAACATGTTATAGAAATATCGCACGACAACGCGTGTCTAATTGGCGTGTGAAGTGGTGCGATTAGACGCTAGTACTTTGATTGCGTTTCCATGAAATTTTGTTTTTTTTTGCGCCCTGGGGACTCCAGGAGGAGTATAGGACATTTAAAAATTATACTAGAAATCCCATCTAACCCACATGTTTTCTTACTTTTCAAACTATCAATAACTGATTCTAATTCCTCACTTGAAACTAGGCTACATAAGAATTGATTTACTACCTTGTTAACTTTTGGATCATAACATCCCACTGTTTCCCTAATCTGTTGTTTCAGTTTTAAAGCTACTTCCTGGTAATATTTGTTAAAATAATTACAAATTTCTACACCATTCTCAATAAGTTCATTATTTTTGTTAACAATATTAGGTATGTCAGTAAAACTTTTGTTGCTAACAACACCTCGATTCTTATTTATTATTTCCCATATTGATGAGTTTAAATTTGGTGATTTATGAAGGACTTCAGCAGTTTTTTTGCATTTAGCTCTCTGGACTTCTCTGGAATAATGTTTTTTAATAGTTTTGTACCTTTGTTCGTTAAAGGTGGTCCTATGTGATAGAAAATCTGAGTATACATCTCTAACCTCAGACCTCATTTTCAAAATTTCCCCTGTGACCCACTCATCTGTTTCACTGACAATATTTTTTACATCTTTCTTTTTAATTGGACAACTATTATTAAAATGAAATTTTAATGTTTCAATAAAACTATGATATTTCTGATTAATGTCAGAAGAATTGAAAACAGTCTTCCAATCCTCTTTGGATAAACTGAGTAACAAACAATTAATATTCCCTTGGTCTTCCTGCCTAAATTCTTTAATAATTTTTTGATTTGGGACATGACTACCTAAATTATGAATCTCTAATACTTGGTAGCCGTGATCAGAGAGCTCAAAACCCCTTAACCTAACCTGACAACTCTCCATATTTGTTAAAATATTATCTATTATGGTTTGTGAGTGACTAGTAATTCTTGTATAACCTTTAACTTTTATACCAAGATTGCTCATCTCCACAATATCCCTAAACTTTTCACCCATTTTATTTTGAACAGCAAGATTAAACCATATAGTCTGCGTTCTGCCACTTGACGTGGACGATACGTGAAAAATTAGATAATAATGAGCCTGGGGAGTTTGTCTTCGGCGAATGGGAGTGTTGGTGCGTAATAATGTCTACAATCTGCATCATACAATATTAGCCCCTGTTTATGGTGGAGCGGCAAGGAGAGCAACAAGATTGCAAACAGGTGAACACATATAGTAAAGCAATGGGAGTGTGATGTGTAAAGCGAATATCTCAAAATGTCTGTGTCGGAGGAACGTAAATTGCTGTATTTGGAAAGTAGTGCTATAAAATTGTACGTTACACAATCGTATTTAAGCCAAGACAACGGTAAAGAGATGGTCCGTTTATCCAATAAATGCTGATAGAGAAGAAAATGGAGAATTTAATCACTTGTACTTAAAATTACGTTTATATCTAAATAAAACTAGACAATTCTTTAGAATGTCGGCACTTCTGACTATATTTTGCGTCAAGTAAGCTCACGAAAGCAGCCAACACGGACGAATTTCATTCGCTATCCAATTAGTACTGAAGAACGATTAGCTCTTACTTTGCGGTGGATATGAAGATTCAAAACAAAATACTTGTTACCTTCAATAACATATCTTAATAGTTACGAAAAATTAGTTTTCAGGTAGCTGAAAAATGTGTCAATTTCAGTTAACCGTAATTACAAAATTAGTTGGCTGCCGAATATAAAAGGACGCGCTTGTCTGCGCGTTCATCACCGCTAGCAAAACAAACAATTTTGTTTCTTTCAACGCCACTCCTATGCACCTCTCTCTTCTTCTATCTACTCGCAGCTCTACTATAAACCCACACCATACAAGTATATCTTTGTTTACACCTCTTCGCCAACCGCGTAGTTTTCATCTCTTCTCGCCGCTCCACAATAATCACGGCCTTAGATTTTCGCATTCCAGCTTCAGCACTCAACTTTCAAGAGGTTCCTCTTCTTAAGCCGAGCAATCCAAAGAAATGTTGGGTAACTAAACCAAGCTGAATACAGCATCGATGAAAAGATTTGTATATCGGGACTAAGAATTCGTTTTCAGTTTGTTTACTGTCGTAATTAGTAGGTTGTTGTTGTTGTTGTTGTTGTTTAGGTCAACAGCCTAAAAGCTGGTTTGAACCTCTAGAGGTTTTCTCACTGAGGCCTTTCTCACTGAGTACAAAAATAGCCTGGGCTTATCAGTATGCCAGGCCCTCCGAAAAGCATCTACTTTGCACCCTGCAAATGAAACCTTCACTTCATTCACCACAGGGTCTGGCTGTATAATGAAATTCATTACTTTCAGAGGACATACTCTGACTAGTGTCCTTTACACCTCTACCTCTTCTGATCTTAAATAGTTCAGCCATATAGTTGGCTGACCATGTGATAAGAAACAGAACTATTTTTTGTAGCCCTGGAACTGGCAGATCGAGTGCAAATAATTTAACATTCCGCCTGCCCATTATGGGCAGAATTAGTGGGTAGTGATCTTAATTAATAATAATTCTATAACACAATGCTCGCCTCTCATCACGCGGTCTTGGGTTCGAATCCCACTCGGGCATGGCATTTTTTCATACGTTACAAAAAATTCATTTCATCCTTCACCGTCTGCATTAGCAGCAATTTGCAAAACAGTCGGACGTTAAACCAAAAAAAAAAAAAAAAAAAAAAAAAAAAATATATAACACAATGAACGTCTCAGGAAGTAGATGCAAAATATACTGTGTTGTGAAGGAAACCCTAAAATCCAGTCGGTGTAGGTGGCTATAAAGAGCTAGCCCTTCCTTCTCCCTAAAAGAAAATAAGATAAAAAAATCGGAATAGTACCGGAAACAAAACAGTAATTAAATTTATCTAACATGGGATATGATTTATGAGAATTTAGATATAACCTCGTTGAATCGGCGAAAGCTGACGTTGATGGCGATGGTAAGGAGCGAATTCGAAAGATTTAGAGATAGCCTGACGCAACAAGTTAGAATGGATAGACAAATATATAAGATGAACTGCTTCGCATCCTGCGAAAAACCAGGTGAAACTTATTTGCAATACTTATTTCAAACTACTAGCTTACATACGAAAGATATATCGGATGTTCAAGCCTCCCCATCTCCAAAATAGTACTTTATTTTCTTAAGTGAAAACAGATTATTTTGAAAGCCAAAGCTACGGAAAACACTGATTCCATAGAAAGCAGATACCAGTAATTCTTAGAACACCGTATAAAGTACTACAACAAATTCTAATTACTAATATTTCTGGAAAATAAAGTGTTCCATCATTTCCGATTTTCATACAATTTTGAGATTTTACTAAACAAAATAAGAATAATAGATAGGGGTTACATAGTGAGTGTGCATGAATTTTTATAGAGAATGGATCACATATCTAAGAAGGGTCAGAAGCCGTGTCAACTATAGTTGATTTCACAATCAGAATGCAGTACGGGAAGTGCATAAGCAATGTATTTCATATGGGAGTTTGAGCGCTACTATGCTACGTAAAAATATTGACTCCGCGCCACAACACGTTCTCATTTACTAACGGCTTTTGAATAACATGATACGTAAACATCAGTAGTTTTTTCAAACTTGTTTATTATTTCTGTTCCCGTCGAACATATGACTTATCGTATACCAAATTACAGATAAAACTCTATATTTTATAACAGAATAATAAATACATATGTCGTCGTTGAAAGAACAAGTTATATGATATGAAGTCCAAAATACGTGACGAGATATAATAAACGTCCAACTTTGTACGAGCGTATCTTATCTTAACATCATAGTATAATAATAACATTAATACCGTAATAAAATACAATTCAATAGGCAGCGAAATCAATTTTTTCAGAATTTTTTGATCCAAAATGAGCTTGTTAGATCGTGGTAAGCGAAACTCTAAATATTTTTGCCCAAGACCTTTGGATGGTTATTTTATTGTCTGTGTCTGATGTTTTCCGTATGCCTGATAACACAACGGTTTCTCATAAGAGCTGTACTGCATTCTGAACGTGAAATATAGTATAGTAGCGTCAAATGGGACTAAATAGGTTGTTTTTTTATCTGAAATGTAGACGATTTCAAAACAAAAAGCTGAATTACTTACAACTCAAATAGAA